>CM056731.1:30585328-31025328 GCA_029844215.1 Przewalskia tangutica | reverse complement strand
TCTTAGATCTCATCTCACCAACAATCCCAAATCTTCACTCTCAGATCTCACCCAATTTTACACTTAAATGCACTTACTTTAGGATATTTTCTTTGCTTTCTTGATCTGGGGAACTTATTGCATTAAAGGTAGTTTTTTTACATCATTTCTTGGATTTACTGCATTAAATTTGATTCTTGGACTATCATTGCTTCAATGTTTTGTTAATTTTCTTTGGGTTGCCGATACTGTAAATTATGGCTGATTATTTTGCTTAACCAAAATTTGATCTTGTGGAGCTGTTCTTGGGTGCAAATGGATCTGCTAGCTTACTAAGTTAGTTAAATATAGAGAATCTTTTGAGGGAATTTGGATCCATTGCCTGATAAGACATTAATATCTTGGAACTTCCATAGCTGATTATTTAACTTCAGTATTTTTTTAAGGTGAAGCATACAAGCTATATCTGCATTTTTGGCATTTCATGTTGTCAATGAGAAATCTCCAATTTCCAAAAAAAAAAATCCCAATTGTGTCGAACTTTTCGTTTTTGGAATAGTTATAGAATCTCCATGAATAGGATCAAACCTTATTCCATGGTATTTACATGAGGTTCCTCTTTAAGAAAGTCCCCGAGAGGGCTTAGTATCATCCCAAAGTTTCTGGAGATATGCGGGTTTAGTGCTATGAATACTCTTTTAGGAAGTAGTACTGAGCTAAAGTTTTAGTAGATGGTCAGGAATGAAATCTTACTGCATCAAATAATGGACCGAAACAGCATTATCTCGCGTCGGATCTGTATTTTGTGCAGTTGAGAAGAAACCATTCAGAATTTAACAGTTGCAGCAGCTTGAATTTGTTGGACTTGTGAAAAGAATAAAAAGTTAGACAAAGCAAAGCTGTATCCTTATGAAATTTTTTGAAGCCAACATAGAGCAACATCATACTTGAGCAGAATTGTATTTCCTTGTTAGGTTTTTGGTGCAACATGGCCTTTGTAAATGATGTAAATTCCATGTTAGATATGATCGATGCTTTGTACACTTTGTAAATTTTAATGCACTGTCATACCATTTATAAAATATCCTTAATCATTAAAAAAACTTAACTATTTTGAAGAACTTGGACTCAATTGTAAGACTTGTAATTGAGATTTGTTTATGTTTTATGTGATTGACTTGAATCTGTATGAAAATGGCATGTTTGTGTGTGTTTCGAGGCTAATTGGATGTTGTAGATGCCAAATTTTTGCTAGATTGCAAGTTATAATTGTACAAATTAAAATTATCTAAATGAAGCTCGATGTCGGGATACTTGTAAATTGGAGTACTGTACACATTAGTTTGAATTAATTTTTCTCTTCATTACTTGCAAAATAATCAGGTTTAGACATCTCTTATGATTGTCGTTACCATATAATAACCAATTATATCTACTTATTCAGAAATACAACAACAACATACCCAATGTAATCCCACAAGTGGGGTCTGAGGAGGGTAGAGTGTACGCATACCTTACCCCTACCTTGGGATGTAGAGAGATTGTTTCAAATAGACCCTCGGGTCACTACTTATTCAGAAACGAAGAGAAGAAAACAACCAATTTGATCACACTTGATACATTCGATAGACTACATCTGAGCTCCTCAAAACGAGGACATAGGGCAACCAATCAGGCTTATAGAAGTAGTATTACTTTATATTCCCTGTAGTTGATTTCTGCGGCTATGTGTTCTCTAGTGTACTTTGTTCATATTATTTATTTGCGTTACCTACTGCTTTCTTTTGACAGAATGTGCTACCATGGCGTATTCGATTTTTGTTACCAGCATGTTCCTATAGCTTTAATTTCTTGTCTGTGACCGTTTATCTTGCTATGCAACGTTTGCTTTGATTGTGATTACGCAGGTCTTGAGCCGAGGGTCTCCCGGAAGCAGCCGCTCTACCTACCAAGGTAGAGCTAAGGTTCTGTGTACACTCTATCCTCCCCAGACCTCACGTGGTGGGATTTTACTGGGTATGTTGTTGTAACATGTAGATTATACTGTTCTCGGTGTATTCATGAATCTAGAATCTTGCTTGTCTTTAATTTTGGAGGTCCATTATTCCTTGTGGCAGTCCAGTGCAATAATTGATCACTAAAAACACGGCTTGTTTTCTGTCTGTCTGTCATAGTAGCAGAATGTTTCGAGCATTAAATGGAGCTTGGAATCTATTGGTTCAGTAGTGGATAGATTCGATGGTTATCTTTCTACAATAAAGGCTCTTTTACCATAAATATCTCTTTAAATTAAAGGTCATTTTATGGTATTGGCATTTTATGGTATTGGATAAATCTTCGGACATTTGTCTGCAGTAATATGGTGTAACAGTGTTAGATTTGTGTGCCTGATGACTGCAGGGGTTGCAGGGCAGTCCCCTGCGATGGACAAAGCAAAAGGCTGCAGGCCACGGCAAGTTACGTAGATGATACGAATGGGCCGGTAGGCCCCATGAGTGTTGCACCGGATTTTTTAAACGTAGTTTGTTTCCTACTTGGAAAATAGCTTGGAGGACACCTTAAGTAATTCAGGGTTAGGGTTCTTTTGCAGCCTATTTATATATGCCTTTTCCGCATAATTATGTATCCTGTAATCATCTTTCATTGTGAAATAATAAGGTTGGTGACTGGCTGTGGGTTTTCTTCCCCTTGAGGGTTTCCCACGTAGAGTTGTAAAATTGTGTGTTCTTTCTTTTCGTTATCATTGCTTTCATATATTGTTGTCTCATAACAAGCAGGGCCCTATGGACAATAAATACTCCCTCTATCCCAATTTATGTGTCACACTTTCCTTTTTAGTCTGTCCCAAAAAGAACGTCACATTTCTAAGTAGAAATAACTTAACTTTAAAAATTCCCCTTTCACCCTTAATGAAATGATTTATAGACACACAAATGTCTAAGGTTTGTTTTAGACCACAAAATTCAAAAGTTTTCCTTTTTTTTCTTAAACTTTGTGCAAAGTGAAACGGTGCCACGGAGGGAGTATATATTAGTGAAGCGGGGCCTTTTTCTGATCGGTCAAGGCTCTTAAATTTTCCCATGTGTCATCAGTCCCCAATATTGCTCTGATTCAAAGGCCTGCAGCTCCAGTCTGTTCCTACTTCATTTATTTAGCTCACTCGCTTTTAAACATGGTCTAAGTTTGTAACTATTCTTGTTTGCTATTCCTGATTTTGTGTAAGTTAAAATTTTGACAACCTTCCTCCCCCTCCCATGCTTGAAGAAAATATGCATTTCTGGAAAATGTTCAAAACCTTCTTCTTTGCGTTTGTAGGAGTGAAGCTTTTGTGGTAATACTGTTATTTGTGCCTCTAATGTAAATATCTGAGTGTTATCGGCAACCATTTTAGGATGATCATGAATTAGCAAGGTGACGTTCTTTGACGTTTTCCGAAACTTGAGTTAGCTAACTCGGTTTTTGACCCTTGAGGAAAGTGTTTGTTTGGGTGTGTTTTGCAACAGAGTTCAACTCTTTTTTGCTGAAGATTTCCAATCTCAGTCTTTCAAACTTTTCAAAACTCAAAAAACTGATAGGTTTAAAAACTCAGTGTGGAAATTTTCACAAAAAAATAATTTGTTTCAGAACAAGTCAAATAAACACTTGTTTCAAAACTCATGCTGAGTTTGCAAACTCAGGTTTAGGGGAACTCCAAACAACCACCACCTAAAGCACATGTACTTTTTATGTTTTTTATATTAGTTGTACAGCTAGTTCACTTTACTGCAAGCAGACTAATTTGACTGTTAAGTTTGCTAAATCTCTTATCTTTTGCCATGGTTCTTAGTGGTCTTCTCTCTTTTGATAGAATTATTTAAGATGTGGAGATTCAAACCTTTTATGCCCAAGGAACAGACTGGGCTTGAAGGTCGCATCATTGATATTGGAAATCTCAAAGTTCACGTGCGTAATGCAATTGCAGAGGGTGGATTCTCTTGTGTTTATTTAGCCCTACATGGTTCAAAGCAGTATGCATTAAAGCATATTATTGTTAATGATGAAGAATCACTTGATCTAGTATTGAAAGAGATTTCGGTGATGAAATCGCTCAAGGGTCATCCTAATATTGTTACACTTCATGCGCATACCATCTTGGATATGGGTCGTACAAAGGAAGCTCTCCTTGTTATGGAATATTGTGAGAAATCCTTGGTTAGTGTCCTTGAGAACCGAGGAGCTGGCTTCTTTGAGGAGAAACAGGTCCTCTTGATATTCAGGGGTGTTTGCAATGCAGTCTTTGCTATGCACTGCCAGTCCCCACCCATAGCTCACAGGTAAAGACGGACACTCTTAAGCCCAAATAGTATTCTAAAATAATGACATAAATCTTCTTTTTCTGTTGAGGTTAGGATTTTTTATTAATAGTCTTCACTCTTCACTATGTTTCATCTGTTTAGTATTTTAGGGCTTCATAATTCCTTCCTTTACGTGCACTATTCAGTATTTTGCATCTTAAATATGTTGTCATGTAATCCATATCTGTGTATATATTTGCTTTCAGCTAACTTTGTTTAGTGCTTTGATATATCGTCTGTTATACTTTTCTTCATTTGTGGTTAGAACTACTGAGTGATCACTTAAATGGTGCTGTTGATTCCTATGTATAATTTTATGACTTTGAGTTGGTTTAAGTTTCAAGTTATTGGCATAAGCAGCTAGGAATTTCGATGTACAAAAATGAACAGTTAAGAGATCCAATTCATTGCAAAACTGTCACCGACTACACTGAATTTATTCACATCATTTTCTCTTCTGATTTCATTATTTTGTCGTTCTGTACTGTGTTTCCTGTTTAAAAGTTTCCTGTTCTACAGAGATTTAAAGGCTGAGAACCTTTTGCTGGGTGCTGATGGATTGTGGAAGTTGTGTGATTTTGGTAGTACTTCAACCAACCACAAACGTTTTGAGAAACCTGAAGAAATGGGAATTGAGGAGGACAATATAAGGAAACACACTACACCTGCATACAGAGCTCCTGAGGTTGATTGAGGACTTGTTATTGATTATTGTTATCTTCGATGGTATTGATTGCTGACTTCTATATCCCTTCTTTTCTTGCCTTAGATGTGGGATTTGTATCGAAGAGAAATTATAAATGAGAAGGTAGACATGTGGGTAAGTTAAGCAGACTGAAGATACTTTTAAGATGATTTCGGAAACAGCAAATCCTTTACCTAGATTTTATCTTTAACAATCAAGAAACAATTCTTCTACCTAGATTTACGTGGTTATCTTAGAACACAGTGACACTTTTGTCTTGCAGGCCCTTGGCTGTCTACTCTTTCGGATATGCTACTTCAAGTCTGCATTTGATGGTGAATCAAAACTTCAAGTTTTAAATGGCAATTACCGGATTCCAGAATTACCAAAATACAGCACTGACATCACTGACCTAATAAGAGATATGCTTCAGTCTTCACCAGATGCTAGACCAGATATCACGCAGGCAAGCGCTTTGCTTGATTGGCCATTCATCTGCATAAACTTAGGTTAGTTGTAGAGTGGTGCTGCCCATAGAAATCATAAGGGCTGACCCTACTCTAAAGCTTTCTAACTCATTCATTTATCTTGTGGCAGGTATGGTTCCGTGTTAATGGTCTGTTGCCCGATGAGCTTCAAAAGTCGTTACCCGACAGACCCCCTGAAATGCAGCAACAGGGTATTGATGGGCATGAAGGTGAGTACATTTTTCTCAGATCTTTCGTTTTTATTATGACTACGAATATGAATATCTCAGGTTTGTGATTAAATAATATTTTATCCATGAAGTTTGTAGGATGATAACATTTGATGGATTACTGCAGTCAGTTAATTTGCTTACTTAACCCACTATTCTATAATAAAGAACCAATTTCCGTCATTTAAAATTCATCAATCATATAAAATCTTAAAAGTCTCATTTTCCGGTTCTGGTCTGGAAGTCATCTGAAGTTTCGTAGTAATCATTTGGGCAATATTTGGTTGAAGTTGAAAAAAAGGGTATTTGAAGTCAAGACCGACAGATTAGCTGTTATTTGTGTGATGCTTGTAATGTTACACATGAATTGCACATCTTTCTTCTGTTGTGGGGAGAGAGGAACAGGGTTTTTTATATGAGATGTGACACTTTGTTGCGACTGGAGACACTACGAAGATACAAAATCCTGGCTCCACTTCAATGAATCTAATACCTGCTGATTTTCAGGATTTTCAAGATCTGCAAGTAAGACTAGTCCAATGCCTAGCAGAAATCCTCCACCTCCTCCTTCGGCTGCAGAACCTAATCCTAATGCGTCACATAATTCAAAAGCTGGTGGAGCTCCTGGTCCAATTGGTGCATTCTGGAATACCCAGCATGCGACAAGTGCCTTTGTTTCAGAGGAGACAACTAGACCCAAATTTGACGAAGAGACAAGGCACAGTTCCTCAAGCCATGACAAGAGTCATCCTAATAAGGTTCCAGTTTCTTACAGAACTAGCCCCTCAAAAGAGGAAAGTCTCAGTTCCCACCCAATGCAAAGTAATGTGCGGCCAAAACCAGCCAATAGAGCAGGGAAAGCCTCATCAAGGGATTTTGAAATAAACCTTTTCCCGGATGATTCAGGTCACAGTGTTGGGAGTAATAAATCTTCAAAGTTAGAGGCGCCAACTGCCTCCCAGGGTGAAGCATTCAATGCTTTTGTTGCAGAATTCTGTACCAATAAACCAAACCCTGGTAATAACACTAAACAACCAGAGAAGAAAGAGCCCATGGAAGCTGAGGTTGAGAAGCTGAAGCAACAGCTATCACTAGCCAACATGGAGAAGGCTGAAATAACATCTAAATATGAAAAGCTATCTGCAATATGCCGATCACAGCGACAGGAGATACAGGAGCTTAATCAAGCTCTTGCTGCCAGAACTCCATCACCAAATCGAGACACCATGAGGAACCAAGCATCTCTTGGAAGTCAACCATCCAGTATTCCACCGGTACATCCTTTGCTATTGTAAACTCTCATTGTTAGTAATATTTATAATCGACTTGTCAATGATTTACAATTCCATTTTTGATGCAGAAAAAAGATAATGTTAAAGGAACAGTTTGGGAAGTTCAGCAAGGATTATTTGGCCAGAGTCACGTGAGCCCAGATTCAAAGCCCTGGCAAGCATTTGCTGACGATGATTCAAAGCAACAAGCTACTCCAGTTAACGCTAATTCTAAATCCGTCAGGACAAGAAATGGCAACCAGAACAGACAGACATCTGAAATAAATACATCAGCCTTTGGAACAGATAGCTTTAAGGCTGTGCCAGCTTCCAGCTCTCAGATAAAGGCTACTTTCAATGAGTCAGAAAATTCTCAGCGTTTTGGTGAACCAAAGAATATAGATAGCAAATCAGCTTCCCAACCTGCTGGATGGGCAGGTTTCTAGAAGATGTTATAGCTAAACTTAGGCCGGCAAGGCAGTCAGTTTAACAATTTGAGATTTCCTTTACAATATTCTCTTCCTATTATAGAAGAATGTGGTTCGGGAAGAATGAATACGGGAGAACAAATTGAGGGGGATGTAAAACAAACACTGTTCCAGTTGTTTCGCGCTGTTATTTGTTTGTGTAGATTTTGAACCTATTATCATATCCATTAGCTTCTGGTGTAGTTTTGATTTGTTATTCCCCAATTGCTTATTATTATTTATTTTGTTGTGTTGCTCATCTTCTTCTTGTTCCATTGTAAAGGATATCATTGTCCTCTGGAGCCAGAGGATATTCAGTCAAGCATGATGCATGCTTGCAGATAAATTTGAGTTAAGCATATAAAATAAGCTTGTAAGTGACACCTAAGGGTGTGTTCTGGTGGTCAATGAAGTAGATGATAACGTAGAAACAAAAAACTATAGGTGCTTCCTTCTCATCTACTTAAGACTTGGTAGGCAGAGTTGCCTTTAGTCCGTAGAGTTGCCTATGGTGGTAGGAGATAGCAGGTACATACTGGAATAGTAGAGGTGTGTGCTGCTCAACACACTTTAAAAAGAGGGAAATAATGTTGTATCAGTTCATCTTGTAGTTGTAACTTGGAAGGGTATTCTATAAGGGAAACGTATGTGGACCCCTAAGTGGAAAACGTGTAAACTAGTGTGAGAACTGGGAAGTGTCGGCTGAAAAAATTCAAAGTCGTTCTTTCAACATGGATATTTATCTTCGTGACGATGATTCTCCATTCTGGAAAAACATAGGAAGACTAACCTACCGTGGTTTTTGGTTTGTTCAAATAAGTGCCCAGTCAATGAAGGAATAACACGTTACAAGGACAGACATAAATTTGGATTGGGGAAACCTCTATCAGTTATACTCCTACTTGTCAATTTTCCCAATACTTGATGATCTAGTAAAATTCCATATGGGAAACCATTTTCTGCACCTTCTTGGATTTCTTGTTCTTTTTCTTACAGCACCATTTGTTGCATCTGCACAGGCTAGTAACTCTAGTAGTAATGGAAACATCACTCTTGGGTCGTCCCTTGTTGCATCTGTTGATTCTCCAGCATGGCGGTCACCTTCTGGTGACTTTGCCTATGGCTTTTATCAAATAGGGGGCCAAAATCTTTACTTGCTTGCTATCTGGTTTGAGAAAATACCAAACAAAACATTGGTTTGGTATGGAAATGGAGATGAGCTAGCCCCAGAAGGATCTAAACTCGAGCTAAAAACAGATGGTCAAGTTTTTCTTGAGAATCCAGGTGGTCAAGTCCTCTGGAGACCATCGAGTCTTACAGACACGGGCGTTTCTTATGCTTCGTTGTTGGACACAGGAAATTTCATCCTTGCTAGTAGCGATTCTAGCCTTCTATGGCAAAGTTTTGGTCACCCTTCTGATACAATATTGCCTACACAAACAATAGACACTATAAGGTCACTGTCTTCTAGGACATCACAGAACAACTTCTCCAGGGGGCACTTTGAGTTTCATTTGATACCCGATGGCAATCTTGTGCTGAACACCTTTGCACTGCCAACAAGAAATGCATACGAGGCATACTTTTGGAGCAACACGGTTGATACAAACTTTCCTAATGTGACGGGAAACAGGCTAATCTTTAATGAGTCTGGTTACCTTTATATTATTATGACCAGCGGGAGGGTTGAGAATATAACTTCTGGAAGTATTGTTCCAGCAAGAGACTACTATTACAGGGCTATTCTTGAATATGATGGTGTGTTCACCCAATATGCTCATCCTAAGGCTCCAAGAAACGGAAGCTGGTCCAGAGTTTGGTCTGCCCTAGATGATATCTGCTCAGCGATTCGGGGTCAATTTGGTCTAGGAACTTGTGGTTTCAATAGCTATTGCATACTTGACTCAAATGGGAGACCAAATTGTAAGTGTCTTCCCGGATTTAATTTTTTCTGATCCAAGCAACAAGTTCATGGGTTGTGAACGCGATCCAATCCAAAGATGCAATTTGGATGATACTAATCTGGATGATCTATATGATATGTATCCTTTAGATAACATATTTTGGCCTAATTCTTCAAACTATGAGGAGTTGCAGTCCTTTAATCAAGATCAATGCCAGAACTCTTGTTTGTATGATTCTAATTGTGTGGTTGCAGTAGAAAAGTCAGGAACCAGTTATAAAAAGAAGTTGCCGGTTTCTAACGGAAGGAGGGAACAAGTTAATGGAAAGGCTTTTGTTAAAGTGTTGAAATCTAGTATTCCATCCAGGGATTTCCCATATTCACCATCAGAAAGGGGAAAGGGGAAAGGGGAAGAAATATAAGTCAGCATTGCTCATCTTGGGATCAATTCTCCTTAGCACCTCTGCCTTTTTAACTTTGCTTTTCTGGCATCCCTAGTTGCTTTATATGTATACCGTAGAAGACCAAAATTTGTTGGTTCATCAACCATCCCCGAGACAAATTTGAGAATTTTCACTTTGAGAGAGCTTAAGGTAGCAACAGACGGTTTCAAGCTAGAACTTGGGAGAGGTGCTTTCGGCACAGTTTATAAAGGAGAGTTTTCGTCTTCAAATTCAAGAACTACTGTAGCAGTCAAGAAACTAGACATGCTAGCAGATGATGGTGAGAATGAATTCAAAACAGAAGCCAGTGTAATAGCCAGGACTCATCACAAAAATTTGGTGACATTGGTTGGATTCTGTGATGAAGGACCAGAAAGGAAGTTTTTGGTCTATGAGTTTATGAGCCACGGTTCCTTGGCAGACTTCCTTTTCGGTCAGTCAAGGAAAGAATGGAACAAAAGAATCAGAATTGCATATGGAGTTGCAAAAGGCATCTTGTATTTGCACGAGGAGTGCAACACTCAGATCATCCATTGTGATATAAAGCCTCAAAACATCCTGCTGGATGATTCATTTGAAGCAAGGATTTCTGATTTCGGATTGGCAAAACTTTTGATGAAGGATCAAACTCGGATTAGAGGGACCAAAGGCTATGTTGCACCAGAATGGTTCAGAAACACAGCTGTGACTGCCAAAGTAGATGTTTATAGCTATGGCATTGTTTTGCTGGAAACTATTTGTTGCAGTAAGTGTATGGACACTGAAATGGAGAATGAAGAGGAAATAATACTGGTCGACTGGATGTATGATTGTTTCCACTCAAGAATGCTACATAAGCTAGTACAAGATGATGAAGAGGCACAAAGCGACAAGAAGGAACTCGAGAAGCTAGTAAAAGTGGCAATGTGGTGCATTCAAGAGGATCCGAATATCAGGCCCTCCATGAGAAGGGTAGTACATATGTTGGAAGGGGTTGTTGAAGTTCCAATGCCTCCATTTCCTTCTTATACCAGTTCAATTTCCTAATTCAACTTATGACTAACTAAAAATTGTATGAGCACTCGTCTATACTATTCTTGTAGCTTTAATATGCTTCATGTTGTTTCATTAACTAAAATAGCCAATAAATTGCTATAGGTTGCTCAATAACATCATATATATTCAGCTGTTATCTATTTTTGTACCTTTGATGATATATGTGTGTCTTTCCATTTTTAGTTAAATCAAGTTGTTTGGCACAGGCATTTACCAGTATATGCAGAGGCGAAGCCAGGATTTGAGGTTTGTAGATTCGGAATTTTAAGACATGACAACATCCTCAAGCTAATGTATAACAACAGGTAAACTAACGAACAAGTATGATACTTGTGGATGTTCGGTTCTTCGAATGTGCATACCGTTTTTTTTATATGAGCCCTGACTAATGAGCTATTTTTCTACTTGTAAAACGGACTACTTTTTAAATTAAAAATGGGTTAAGTATGTATATCCAAAGAACTAGACAATTTATAACCAAAGGTAGAATGGAGGACAACATGAGTGATTGAGGAGTCTATTTTATGTATTATAATTGTTTTTTTTAAAAGAGAGCACATAGCAAAAATAATAATAAAAAACATTGGAGCTGGTTTACGATCCCACAACTCATAGGGAGCAGAGAGCTTTGCTAGCCTCTTCTGCACACTGAACAAATCCACTACTTTTGTTAGCAGGTTCGCACTTAATACATTGATATATATTCATTAGATTTTCTCTAGTACTACTACAGGGTTAGCGCAAAAGCTAATGGGTATAAAATTAGCTTACATATTGGAATGAGAGCATAAAATCTTACCGCTTGATATCCTAACGTAATGATAGACAAGTCTTACATATTGGAATGAGAGCATAAAATCTTACCGCTTGATATCCTAACGTAATGATAGACAAGTCTTACATATTGGAATGAGAGCCTTAATTGGTTCAACATTAAGAGTTACCGCCCTGTGGTTAGGAGGTCTTAAGTCTGGTGTGAATATAATTTCTCCTAGAAATACAAGATAAGACGGTATATAACTGAAAGATTATACCCTTGATTATTCTTATTAATGAAAGACATATATATACAAGTTACAATAGGAGAATTATATTCCTACTTTACATCTAAAACCTTATTCTATACAACTAAAGTAATAGTATAATTCTAAGTATGGTATAAGACTAAGTCTACCAAATATACAATATACAAAATAGGTAAATCCTGATTACAAAACTGGCCTACCAGGCTAAGCCCGTTTTGTGGGCACTGTTTAACACCCCCCCGCAGTTACAGCGGAAGGTCTTCGTACGCTGAGACTGTCTCTAAAATCATCAAAAAGGACCGACGGAAGACCCTTTGTAAAGATGTCTGCAATTTGATATCTTGAAGAGACATGGCAGACGCGTACTTGTTCTTTGGCTACCTTCTCTCTAACAAAGTGAATATCCATCTTTATGTGTTTAGTACGCTGGTGCTGAACTGGATTACCAGAAAGGTAGGTGACACTTATATTATCACAATACACCAAGGTAGCCTTCTCAATAGGACAATGAAACTCTAAAAGTAGATTTCGTAACCAACATGACTCGGAAATCACATTGTCTGGTGTCAGAACAACCACCCCAATCAGCATCTGTATATGAGACAAGTGTAGAGTCGACGAAGGATACAAATGCAAATCATACTCAAGTGTTCCCTGAATGTACCTAAGGATGCGTTTGAGCACATTCATATGTTCAACTCTAGGATCATGTAAAAATAAACACACCTGCTGGACTGCATATGTAATGTCTGGTCGCGTGAACGTAAGATACTGAATGACGCCTGCAAGACTACGATAGCGGGTCGGATCTTCATACGGAGCACCAGCTGCAGCACCCAATTTGGGTTTAGTATCAACTGGAGTAGAAGTGGACTTACAAGATGACATCTCAGCCCGCTCAATGATCTCTGTTGCATACTTCCTCTGTGTTAAGAACAATCCACCTGCATGACGAGTGACTGCAATTCCTAAAAAATAGCTCAAGGGGCCCAAGTCTTTCATGACAAATTCAGAACTGAGCATTGTCATAATAGACTTTCTCAAAGCATCAGAAGAGTCAGTCAAGATAATGTCATCCACATATAACAATATATAAGTCATGGAAGAACCTCGACGATATATGAACAATGAATTATCAGACCTGCTGTGAGAAAAATCCATAATCGAAACAAAATCAGCAAACCTCTTATACCATGTCAGTGGAGACTGCTTAAGCCCATACAAGGACTTCTTCAATAGACAAACATGATTAAGATATCTAGTACCCCAAAGGTTGATGTATATACACTGTCTCCTGAAGATCACCATGCAGGAAAGCATTTTTCACATCTAGTTGATGAATGGGCCATGATTTTGAAAGAGTCGAAGCTGAGCACAGTGCGAATGATAGCCGACTTGACCACCGGGCTAAACGTCTCACCACAATCACCAACCTACTGAGTCTTACCATCACCTACAAGTGTAGCCTTATGTCTTGCAAATGAACCATCAGAATTTTTCTTATGAACAAAAATTCACATAGACCGAATAATAATAACATCAGATGGATAGAGTACCAACTCCCACGTCTTATTATCAATAAGAGCATTATATTCCTCAGTCATGATAATTTTCCAATTAGGGTCATTTAAGGCAGACACATGATTACGGGGTAAGAGAGATTTAAGAACATTAGAATTCAAATTAAAATGTCTTTTAGATTTAAAAATATCCCATTGACTACGAGTGACTGGATCATGACTCTGGGCTGGATTAGATGAATTTTTGGAATTTTCGAGAATTACCGTGGAAGGCGCCGCAGCGCTGGAAGAGTTGCAGAGCTCGCTGAAGTTTTGGCGCCGCGGCGCTGATGTTGACAGTCAATTTTGATCCCTTTTTCGTATATTTATTGCAATTTTAAGTATTTTAGCACACCGCATTTTAATCGTTATTTTGCATATTTTTTACATAATATTCTGTGTTTTATTATTCACAAAATGGTATTTCATCTTAAATTAAGCATTATGTATTTGTTAATATTATGTTTCTATTATAATTAATCGGCATCCCATTTTTACTTTTAATTAGACATTAAACATTTGCTAAATATTGTATTTTATTATTATTGCATCGGCATTTGCATTTTTATAATTTCGCATCTTTTTAAATAATCTTTTCTTTTAAATAATTAATCCATCTTGCATTTTTGTCAAACCAGTCCAGTCCAAGACACAATTTGAATCATTCCAATCCAACACCATTTTTAATTTCATCCAAACACCCTCTTTTATTTCCCCCCTAAATTTCAAATACCACTTTTCATTTCCCCCCCAAACCAAACCCAAACCCTAAACCTAATCCTACCCCTATATAATAAACATTACCCCCCTTTATTAAAAAAAAATGGGCAGCCCCCCACAGAACTACTCAGCCGCACAACACTCTCACTCTTCTCTGCCCTCTCCCTCACCCTCTCTCCCTGCCCTCTCCCTCACCCTCACTTTCCCAACATCACCGACCACTGCCACCATCTCCGACGAACCCTCCCCACTATTCCGGTCGCCTTGTCCTGCCCATCGTTGAACCATTCCTTTCATATACCCCCGTCGCCGATGAATCCACCACTGTGGTGGCTTTGCTCCGGCGTACTCCGTCGTGGAAGTGACGCCGCCATTCTCTTTTGTTTGACACCGACCGGAGTTAAACTCCGACGATGCTACCGTTTGACGCTTCAGTTTCGTTGCTATTATGTTGTTATTACTGTTGGACTGATTTAATCTCTTTATCGTGTTTTTTACGGCGATATTATTGTTGTTTTTTCGGCCTTTGTTGCTATTTTATTGTGGCTGGTTGTGGACTGATTTTGATTTTGTCTTTTGGATATCTCGCCGGAGTTTAAACTCCAGCGACTTGAGTTTTCTTTCCGCTTGATTTTTAGTTGGCTGCTCTTATTTGTGGAACTGACTTAATTTCTGATTTTTTGGACATATGGTCGGAGTTTTCAAAATTCCGGTGAACTATGGTGCTGTTATTCTTTCTGTTTCCGGCAATCGTTGCACATTGACCTGCCATGTTTGGTAACTGATTCGCATATCCTTTTTGTTTACTGTATTGATGTCACTGCTTCTACTGTTTCTGTTATTATCAGACTGATTCTGCACGATTTGGGTTCCTCCGGCGATGTTCTGATTTTTGGTAGCTTTTCAGGCGAACACTTTATCTTGCTATTGCGTTTGACAATTTTGCCCTTATTTTTAAACTTATTGGAGTGGTTTCTTATTTCCAAAAAAAGAACAGATACATATACTGCACTGTTGTTATTTTACTGATTTAGAACAGATACTGCATGGCCAATGAAAAAGTTATCCGTCGATTTTTGAGGCCTCCACAGTTGCAAAGACGGAAAATAAAATAAATGAAGCTTTCAGGGCGTTGATGATTTCTTCTACTTACACAGGATAACCAATATGCGCTGGCAGGGCGAACTCTCGCAGCCGCACTTGTTTAGGATGTCCAACTTTATTTTTATATATATATGAGCCCTCCGTGTTTAAAACTATTACTGTTTTGGCGCGAATTTGAAGGTTTTATTTATTTTATTGTTTATAACAATATTGGTAGATGAAGGAATCTCCGTCTGATTTCCAAGGCCTCCTCTGTGCAAAAGACGGATTTATTTATTTTTGGTTTTACTTATTAATTCTTGTCATTGCATTAAAATTATTTATTCTATTACTAACACTTTTACTAAGTGTTTATGCAGGTATCCAGAAATCATCTTGTGCAGAAGGCCCAAAAAGGACTAAAAGATGTTCCGGAGTTTTATTTTATGTCGCATTTAATTTTAGTTTTATTATTCTGTATTGCACTTTATTTTAATTATAAATTATGAAAAAATGCTCAGAATAGATAGAATAAAAAGGGGGCAATAAATAATTAACCTAGGTTTGAACGAATAACCGCAAGTTAGCGGATCTTAAAGGATGCCTAATCCCTTCCCTTTAGGATAATAAAGAACCCTGATCCAGAATCTCATTAATTTCGCAGATCATTAAATGGAGATTAATTGCAATATTTTTATTGCAATAAATCAAATGTCCTAATTCACTTAAATAATTAGGTGACGACTCCTTAAAATCAGCATTATTGCTCCATCCAGGGAACCGCGCCAAAGAGCAACGCTGCGGATACCGTTCAGACCCCGAGGTAAAAAATGGGCGCGACAACTGATTCGCAGGAGTTTTGGCGCCGCGGCGCCTCTGTGCAGGGTCGCGACGCTAATGATGTTTTTTCGGACAAATCTGAAAAATGACGTAAAATATAGGGGGAGACATCCTCATCCAAAAAATCATAAAATTAGGCACAGATTTATCTACTTTAGAAAAAGGAAATTGAGATTCATCAAAGAGAACATGATGACTAATGATGATTCTTTTAGAGGACAAATCAAAATATTTATAACCACGGTGATTTGACGGAAAACCCAAAAACACACAAGGAGTAGAACGTGCCTGAAGTTTATTGATCGTAGTGGATGGAAACAGTAGATAACATAAGCATCCGAACACCCTAAGGTGAGAATATGATGGAGATTTATTGTATAACACTTTGAGAGGGGATGAATATGTCAAACCTTTCGAGGGAAGAATATTTAGGAGATCGGTAGCCATTTGTAGTGCATGATGCCAAAATAACGGAGGAACGAAATAATGAACCAATAAAGTGCGGACAATATTATTAATGGTACGAATTTTTCGCTTAGTTTTCCCATTTTGTGAAGACGTGTGAGGACAAGAAAAACGAAAATTTATTCCATTTTGAGCACAAAACTCTCTAATTCCTCATTGTCATACTCTTTGTCATTATCACATTGGATGTTTTTGATTTCCCGTTCGAATTGTGTTTTATGAAAGCTCTAAATTTTATTAAAATGGAAAAAATTTGAGATTTTTTCGCAATAGGAAACGTCCATAAATATTTAGAATAGTCATCTAAGAATAAAACATAATAACGATGACCCATAGAACTGAGAACCGGAGATGTCCATAAATCACTATGAATAATATCAAATGGCATTGAAGTATTAGAATTCGAAGCTACAAATGGTAATTTAATAATCTTTTCCAAAGCACATGATTGACAAAGTGGAGTACTATGCGTACCCTTACAAGAAATAAACTTATGTCTATCTAAAGAAGATAAAATAGACGATCCCGGATGGCCTAGACGAGCATGTCATAAGGAAGGAGCAAGAGCTGCAAAAGTGGATGACATAGCTTGACGCGAGTCACTGAGACTTGGAGTGATTGGATAAAGATCACCCCTACTGTTGCACCTCATGAGATGACTCCCTGTCTTGAAATCCTTCACAGAAAACCCAAACGGATCAAAATTAATAGAAACCCAATTATCAGTGGTGAATTTACGGACATACACCAGATTTTTAATCAATTTTTAGGCATGAAGAGTATGTTTCAGGACAAGTGGTGGATGAGGAGGGGATAAAGTTTTATGACCATAACCCCTAATTGGAACAGAATTGTCATTATCAACAGTTATACCACGATTAGTGCTCAAATTGAAATAAGACGAGAGAGTACCTTGGTCGGATGTCATGTGGATAGTGGCGCCGGTGTTCATGTACCAATTAGGGTCCGGCTGAGTCAAGCCAAGTGTGTGCATCACATCTTCAATGTCGGTCTGAGTGGGGCCCGCGGCGTGGTGGGCCTGATGGGGCGGGGCCCAAGTATCTTTGTTGTTATTCTTTGCCGTCTGTTGATGCGAAACCTAAATTCTGACCTGAGTAGAAGTTGGACCGCGGTGCCTGTGTCGGCTAGGCCGCGGCGCTGTACTGTGGAGCGGCGACATTGTTAGGTACTGGGACCCACTATCACTGTCCAGGAGGCCCCTGTGGGCTCCAGAATTGCTGCTGCTGACGGTTGCCTCCGTTGTTGCCGCCACGATTCTTGTCATTATTCTTCCGATTCTGGCCCTTCTTACCACCCTTGTTGTTGTGATTTTGAGTCACGTTGGCTGGATTGGAAGGAGAAAAATTGGAAGTAGTCATCATGACGACAGGGCTGGCCCCAATCGTCAATCCGGCTTCTTCCAAAGTAAGCATAGAACGGGCTTGATAAAATCCTGGCAGTGGGTTACTCTGACAAATAACCGAAGCAACACCAGTAAAGGCCTCTGACAGGCCTGCAACCATCTGAAGAACTAGACGACTATTAGAAACAGGAGAACCCACGTTGCTGAGTTGGTCTGCCAAGTCATTGAGGCGTTTGCAATACGAAGAAACGTTTGGAAAATTCGCCATAGAAACTTGAGAAAAATCCTGCTCAAGGATAACAATTCGAGAGTGACTGTTATCTTGGAATATGTCTCGCAATCGATCCCACACTGCCATAGATGTGGAGTTGGGTTCCATAATCGTCTGTAAAAGATCCAAGGAGATAGTGACATAAATCTACTGGAGAACCTTGGCATCAAGCATGACCCATAATTCTGAATCTGGTTCTTTAGTGGGCACAACCGTCGTAGACGCAATCACCTTATCACCCTCCTTTGGAGGAGTTGGAGGAATGAAGTGGTGGAGAACTTTATGTGCTAAAGCATGAATCTTAAACAATTCCGCCCACGTCCCATATTGAATATTTTCTAGGTCAAGAATGATAGAAAGAGCGCTCTTGATATTAGAAATTGTGAGGGCAGAGTGAAAAGTGTTCTTATCAGCCATAGGGAATAGAACAACAAAATTCAGATAAGGGGATATGTGAGAAAAGTTTTTGGAAGAGAAGAAACTCGGTTTTCTTCTCTTCCAAAAACCATGAAATAGTATAATTTGATAGTTTTATACTGTTATACTATTTCATGAAACCTAGACTCTTGATACCATGACATAACTAATCCTTTGATTATTCTTATTAATGAAAGACATATATATACAAGTTACAATAGGGGAATCATATTCCTACTTTACATTTAAAACTCTATTCTATACAACTAAGGTAATAGTATAATTCTAAGTATGGTATAAGACTAAGTCTACCAAATATACAATATACAAAATAGGTAAATCCCGAATTCTGAAAAACCGGGTCGGCGCCGCGACGCTAAGGCTATTTTATGGGCATTGTTTAACAATAATAAATTCATGTAGTCCAATATTTTATCGGACACCACACATAGCAGGAACTTAATGTTCCAGATCGCCTTATTAAGCAGTGAAACTAAAATTAATCTATGCTCTTTAGAGCCACAAGTATATATTCTAAGCCAGTCAAGGAAAATTTTCATGTTTTAAAGTAAAGTGGACATATTTTTGGCACATAATAAAAGGGAAAGGTATACATTCCAATTGAAATGGAGGGAGTGCATAGAACAGTCCAGAGCCGTTTCAAACATTTTGGGGGCCCTGTTCTAATTCGTAAAAGTGTGCCCTTAATAAAAGTAAATATACAATTTTAATAATTAAAAATTATTTTAAATTGTAAATAACAACTCAATACAACTTCAAGTTAATCAATCCCACTTTGATTGGACTAAGATCTTGTGAATTATGAGTCTTTATAGTAAATTCTGGCTAATACTACTTAATAAAAAATGAAAAAAGGAGTCCCTAAAATTTTTTGTTTTTCGAGGGCCCTGTGCGATAGCACACCTCGCACGGGCTCAAAGACGACCCTGTAGAACACCCTCATACATATACACCAAAATATTATGATTGTTTATTGGACAAGTTGAATTTGACCGGTTGTTTGAAAATAATATATTCACTGGTTATTATATTTGGCGGACAGATATAGATACATACTGAAACTTATATTCCTTACTTATTGGATGTTTCGACTGATCGCTGGCCTTTACTTCTTCTGTTTGAACTGAGTAAGGGTGTTTACTTACTTATATATAAGAAATTTTTAAATGTACAGACAATATACAATATAATTCACTTGTTTCTTTGATTGTGCATTTGTGTTTCTTTTTTTGTGTTTAGACACCAAATTTTAGGTGATTAAAAAAAAGACTCAAAACTTTAGGTGTCAAGGAGTTGAAGAGAAGACATTTGATAAGAAGAGAATATAGACGTCTATTGTTTATTATCCATCGTCTATTTGATCGTGGTTTACTAATATGTATCGCAAGTATAGACAAAGTGAAAGTAGCGATGAAAGTAGAATTTTTATCAAGAGATTCAATATTATATACATATTTTTTAAATTAAATAATTTTTCAACGAAAAGTGTTTAGCGAAATAACTTTTAATTTTAACATTAACACTTCACGAGAGACAGAAAAAGAGAATAAATGAAAAGTATTGAAACCAAAGAATCATTATTAAGAAACATACAATCATTCAAAAAGCACAAATTGTTTATTTCTCAAGCATTGTATATGGAAACAATACTATGGAACTATAACAATGTCGTTTAATTCCTTATTTCGTTAATCTTTTGAATTTCTTATCAGTAATCAGTTGATTTTCAAATATTAGTTTCCATAAAATTCCCTGACCTATCCACGTCACTTTTCAGCAAATTTCAAGTTGGAAACAAATAGGTCCAATTGCATATGGGCCTACCATCTGTAGCCTTGGCCCAAAACTAGACACGCAGAGGCAAAATATACACGAAGTTTTCGAATCCCACGTGGCAAATGTCCATTAGTTAATTTAGTAGCACGCGGATAGGTATCCTAGCAAACATTTATTAATGAGATCTACACTGTCAATAGTACACCAAATCTTATAAATCCAACGGCTGTTATTCACTCGAATTGCACAGCCCAAAAATTTCAAAACTCGCTTCCAAATTTCCCATGATTCCCGCCTACTTCACTCCTATATAAGTTCCTCATCACGCGTCTCTACAATCCACACACAATCAAATCTTTTCTCTATCTACAATCTTTATATTCCTAGTAGCATAAATTCAAAATGGCTCGTACCAAGCAAACTGCTCGCAAATCCACAGGTGGAAAGGCTCCACGTAAGCAGCTAGCCACCAAGGCTGCTAGAAAGTCAGCTCCGGCAACGGGAGGAGTGAAGAAGCCTCACCGTTTCAGGCCAGGAACAGTTGCTCTAAGAGAAATCAGGAAGTACCAGAAGTCTACTGAGTTGTTGATCAGGAAGCTTCCATTTCAGAGGCTGGTGAGGGAAATAGCACAGGATTTCAAAACAGATCTGAGGTTCCAAAGCAGTGCTGTTGCTGCTCTACAAGAGGCTGCTGAGGCATACCTCGTTGGGCTCTTTGAAGATACCAATCTCTGTGCAATCCACGCTAAGAGGGTTACGATCATGCCCAAGGACATTCAGCTTGCTAGGAGGATTCGTGGAGAAAGGGCTTAAGAAGAAGCTTGCTAGGGTTAGTGGTGTGAATCCTAATAGCTGATTTTAATTGAGTATGTGTAAACTGTTGGTTTACTAGTATTATGTAATCTGATTAGTGAAATTTGTAATTCCTTTTGTTCAATCAAAGATCTCGCCCTTACTCTATGACTGAGATAACCAAATGTTGGCAATACATGAAAAATACCCCAGATAACCAAATGAATTTTCTTAATCGAGATAAGGAAATTGTAATACCGTTTTTCTTTTGATAATTAAAAGATTTCATTAATAATAAAACATGCAACTTGGTGGTATACAAGAAATATACCAAAAAAAAGAAACCTACAATTTCAACTTGGTATTTTTGTGGATATAAGTGTAAACCATAATCAAGAATGTTCTAAATGTAACACACAATGCATTTGAGAGAGTATATGTGTTTTTCCCATGGATCATGTATAAATAAGCATACCTGATGCAATACATAAGTAATATTGATCTTCGTAAACCTAAGATATTGAAGAGCCCCACAAGAATACGATAGTGGGAGGGATCCTTGTAAGGTGTGCTAGAAGCATCACTTAACTTCGGTTTAGTGTCAACCGATGTAGGAGATGACTTAAAGGATGACATGTTAGCCCGGTAATCTCTGCTGCATATTTTCTCTAAGATATAAAAAGACCAACTGCATAACGAGTGACAACTATACAAAAAAAAGTAGGTTTGCATGGACTCAACATCCGGGACCGGGTTCTCTGCCAACTGATATGCAATTACCTGCCCTTTTATTGATTTTTGAGTCACATAGATAATGTCGAATTCTGCTAAAAGCATCTGCCAACGAGCTATTCTTCCTCTATAGATAGACTTCTTCCTCTCTAGCTACACTAGAAAGGAGTTGGCTTTCACTAACTAGCTCAAGGAGTTGCTAGCTCAACAGCTCCAAGTCTTCATAACAAATTCTGAACTGAAAAGAGATATGATAGACTTGCGTAGTTTATCAAATAAAGCAATCAATATACTATCATCCACATATAACATAATATATGTCATAAAAGTACTATGATGATAGATGAACAGAGAATGATTAGACTTGCTGTGAAAAAAACAGAAGTGTAGACACATAATTTACAAATCTTTTGTAACAGGCCCGATGAGCATGTTTTAGCCCATTTAAGGACTTCTTCAGCAATCACAAATGATTATAATGAGTGGTTTTCTTGAAACCTGAAGTTGATGTATGTATACATTTTTCCATGTAAGAACACATTTTTCACGTCCAGTTGATGAATGAGCAATGATTTTGAGATTGCTAAACTAAGAACAATGCGAATAGTTGTCGGTTTGACTATCAGACTAAATGTCTCTCTATAATCCGCGCTAACCTGTTGAATTTGCCATCACCTATAAGACGAACCTTATGACTCTAAAAAAACTATCAGATTTTTTCTTATGAGCAAAAATCCATGTAGAACGAATCACATTAACATTGGGTGGATGGGGCACCAAATCCAACGTCTTATTTTCAATAAGAACATTATATTCATCATCTATGACTATTTTCAATTCGGGTCATAAAGGGCAGACACAGAGTTACGTGGTAGAGGGATTTAGTGTCATTAGAGTTTAGATTAAACTGTCACTTTGGTTTAAAAATGCTCTATTTGCTACTAGTACCAGGCCCATGTCCCGGAGTGGTAATGGGTTGGATAATTGTGGACAACGTAGGCTGGCCCAATACAGAAGATACAGTGTAGGACTGGATTCAAATTGGGAGAACAATGGGTGGGTGATGGCTGGACTGGGTTGGGCCAGCAGACAGTGAGTCTGCTAGCAGAAGCTCAGGGATTGCCGAATTTGGGCCAACATGCAGTGGGCCTGGTGGCAATTATGAGGACGGGAGGTGGTTGGGCCAGCAAGTAGTGGGTCTGCCGGTGTCTACTAGTCCGGATCTTGAGGTGTGGGCTGGATCAAATGGTGAACCACATACGGTGTAAGTCCATCATCCAAAAAAGTATAAGAATTCGACATGAAATTATGCAACTTAGCAAACGAAAATTGAGTTTCATAAAAAAATGACATGTCGACTAATTATGATTTTATTACAGGATAAATCATAACATTTGTAACCACGATGATTAGACGAATAACCTAAAAATACACAAGCGGTAGAGAGGGCTTGAAGTTTGCTGGATACCATAAACATCCAAACACCCTAAGATGAGAATATGAAAAATCTTTGTGATAAAGAATTTTGAGTGGATATTGATATGTTAATCCTTTGCTAGGGAGTATGTTAAGGAGGTAAGTAGTCATTTGTAACGCATGATGCCAAAATGAAGGTGATAATGAAATATGTGCTAGTAGTGTCCGAACAATATTATTAATGGTGCAAAATTTTCTCTCGATTTCCCATTTTGTGAGGACGTATGCAGGAAAAAACTGAAAAGATATACCATTAACCTTACAAAATTTTCTAAATGACCCATTATCAAATTCTCTTATATTATCACATTGAATGATCTTAATTTTCCCGTTCAAATTGAGTACGGATGAATGCTCTAAACGATAGGAATATGAAATAAACTTGACACTTTTTAGATAACTGAAATGTCCACAAAGAATAGAATAATCATCCAAAAATAACACATAATAACGGTGGCCCAAAGAGCTTAAAACGGAAAATGTCCACAAATAACTATGAATAATATTAAATGACAACGAAATACTAGAATTTGAGGCAGCAAACGACAATTTAACATGTTTTTCAAGCAGACAAGAAGGACAAACATTCGTACTACGAGCACTATTACACTTAATAAAATTATTGTTTGTAAGGGAGAAAAAATAGACGCTCCCGGATAACTCAAACGTGCATGCCATAAGGAAGGTGCTAAAGCGACAACCATTGACGGTGTGACTTGTTTAGTGATGACGGTGGTGGTGATGGGATAGATCTCGCCCCAACTATCATATCTCATTAGTGGTATCCCCATCCAGAAATCCTTCACATAAAATTCAAAAGGGTCAAAGTCAACAGAAATCGAGTTATCAGTTGTAAATTTTCGAACATACACCAAATTTGTAATTAAGTGAGGAGCATGAATGCCATTTTTAAAGGCTAAAGGTGGGTTATGGGGAGATAGATTTGTGTGACCATAACCACAAATTAGAATTGAATTACCATTATCAACAATTATGCCATGATTTTTGCTCAAATTGAAATAAGACGAGAGATTACCTAACGCAGATGTCATATGAGAAGTAGCTCTGGTGTCCATGCACTAATTTGCATTCGAAGGATTTAGCCTAAGCGTATGCATTGCTGCTTCGATATACTTGAGGCTCGAAGATCCGGATGGGCCCGCAACAACGAAAGCATGCTGTGGCCGAGGCCCACGCAGGCCAGGATGCTATCAGGCCGTGTAATTACGAGGCCCATTCTAGGCTTGTTGCTTTATAATTTAAACATCTTTTATGTTACACCTCGTAAGTTAAGACGATAATTAAGAACGTCATTAAGGAAATTAATATACTTAAGGATGCGATTCCGGAAAATTTTGGTTACAACGAGCGGAACAATGAGAATTTAAAATGATGGTTATATATATCCCGTCATGGATTAGTAATGCATATAAGATGCGACGACGAGAATGTAAGGTTTTATGAAATCTCCGGGAATTAAAGAGAACGATTGTTCAGATTTATTACTTGGGGTTTGTTTTAAACTAAGAGGACATTAAGGGGCCAAAGTGTAAGTTTGTAAAAAGAATTTTCAGATTTTGTTATTAACATTAAAACTTGTGAACCCTTGTTCATCTTCCACAATTCAAACTATTTTACTTCTCTCCAAAACCCCTCCTTAAATCAGATTTTCCCCACCACCATGACCAAGTAAAGACTAAACAATTTTCTCTTCCCAAAAACTACATCATTTTGCAAAACTTTAAGCCAAGAAATTGAACCCAAAACAATGGGTATTTTCGGCCAAGCTGAACCGAAAATTGAAGCAAATTTTCCAAATTTTCGGACAAAAATTTTGGAATCAAAACATGGGGAATGATGGAGGAAACATTATAGATGTTTGCATGTTAATTTGGAGTTGAAAGAGGTGCGAAAATTGAGAAGAAAAATTGGCAGAATTTCGGGCATATTTACAGTCAACTTTGGAGAGGTATATCTTCTAGTATATTAGGAGTTTTTAGGTGTTTCAAAAGCCTAAGATGAATTTCGTCGAGTCTAGTTTCCAACGCAATAAATCTATTGTCGATAGGACATCAGTAGAGAATTATGGACGTTACAAGTTCAGCTGAAAAACAGTGAGCAAAAAAACGCTGGAACAGTGGTACCGAAATTGGGGACTGTTTTGACTTCATTTAAGGTAAAAATCCTTCTTTTCATTGAATATTTGGAAGTTTAATTGATGTTATAGTTAAGGGATTAACCCATGTTAAAGAAGAATTGGAATTAAGTAGTTGCATGTTGTAGTTGAAGATATGAACTTGGGTTAAGATGGAATTGGAAATATGAGAATGCATATGACTATATTGAGATATATATGCCGATTGAGACTGTTTTGTATGGAATGGAGTTAAGTGTTGTCGTTGTTATTATTATCACCAATTGCATGTTTAAATTGGAGAAGAAATCTTGATACTTAAAAGTTGTAAATTGATTATATGAAAGTATTGAAAGGTGAATTGGATTCTAGGAATTAAGAAAAAGTGTTGGAATTGAATAATGTGTTGGCCGAAAGGTTGATGAAGTTATTAAAGTATAAAAAAGGATAAATTTCACCTTCTTGAAATTCTTAAATGTTGATAGAAGTTTGAGATTACTGCAATGAACTATTCTAACATGACTAAGAGTTGAATGAGTATGACAAATAAGGGTGATAGTCATTTGATTGTTGAAGTTATTGTCTTTCATGAAAATAAAGAGAAGGAAGGTTGTATGATAGCATATATGAAGCATATCAGGCTTACCTTAATTGTATTTTGGAATAATATTGGGTTATGAGTGTTGTTGGCTTGTTGATAAATTGTGGATATGCATATAAACGGGGAAAGTGCTGTCCAAATTTTTGTAGAATAGGAAGTTACTAGTATAGGTTGACGTACTAGACGAGACGCATCCTAATTTTACATTGGTTGGACGACTAAGAGGTATGTGAGACTATCCTTTCTTTCTTTAGCATGATTTTGTGAAAATCTTTCTTCCATTCTTTGGCATGATTTTAATGAAAGTACGGCGGACGTATGTGATTCCTTCAAAGTCTAGTTTTAATAAAATAATGATTCATGATATGATCGTGCCTTGATTTTCTAAAGGATAGTTTATTTTACTTATTCCATTGAGTCTTATATGATGATTTAAAATGCATATGATTATTCCATTGAGTCTTATATGATGATTTAAAATGCATAAGATTATTCCATGACGTCTCAGATGATGGTTTGTATTGCATATAGTTTCTCATGATATTCTACTCGTGTAAGTTGTGATTGTATGTTATGAGGACCGAGTCCCAGAATGGGCCGGGTAGTTATATGTACGAGTATGAGGACCGAGTAGTTATATGTACCGAGATGATCTTGATTATGATGATTGTTCGACATGCAAGACTTTCTTTTCATAGGGTGCAGTTGCATTGGTAGCTCTGATTATTCATATATATCTCACGTTATCTTCTGGCCAGTTACAATCCTCCTTACAATAATTCATGTTTTACGTACTCAGACATTCGCCGTCGACCCCTTTTCTCGAAGCTGCGTTAAATGCCCGCAGGTTCTGATGTTCAGATAGGTGACCCTCCAGTTTAGGACTTCTATTCAGCAGTTGGAGAGCTCCATTATTCCGGAGCCAGATATTTGGTACATAACCTCTTTATGTTGATTGTATATATTTATGGGCACGACGGGGCCCTGTCCCGTCATATGTCATTATCGTACTCTTAGAGGTCTGTAGACAGTTGTGGGTGATAGATGTGTATTGGACTTGTGTAGAACGTTTATGCGGTTGAGCTAACTGTATTGTTGCACTTGTTTTGAGAGGTTCTCATATATAGTGGCAGCCTTGCCGGCTTGCCTATTGTGATTACTCCTTTGTTTATGTGATGCTATTTGGTGGCAGCCTAGTCGGCTAGCCTGTTGTGATGGTGGGATAGTTGTGTAAGACAACCTTCGCCGGTTCGCCTATTTTGGGTATATGTTTTGGATACAGCGTTGTGCTGTCGAAATTTTCTATTACTCTTAAGTGTCAGTTGATTACGTGACGGGTTAGTGTAATGGCGACCAATTAGGGCGTCGGGTCGCGGTCCGTCTTGTCGGGTCGTGACAGAAGTGGTATCAGAGTAGTTAGTCATCGGAATGTCTACAGACCGTGTCTAGTAGAGTCTTGTGTATGCGTATGTTGTGCACCATACCTATACGCAGGAGGCTGTCGGACATTTAGGATTGGTTTCTACTCTTTCATCTTGTAGATCGTGCAATATAGCTATGTCATTAGGATAATTCCCCCATCTTCCTAATAATTATTGTGGTTGTAACTATGTTTCGAAAGACAGCGACAGTGGCTCGGAAGGAAAATCAGAGTTATTCGGACTTGACTTGGTGCGTTAAGCCATAAGGGAAGTGAAAGAGTTTGAATAGAAGTATGATGACCAGGTTTGGAGATACTAGGTCAACGTCTGGTAAGGTAACTCTTCAGAATCTTCTATGTACCGAATAAGGAAATAAGTTCACGATTCATCACTTAAGGAATGGTATTGTCAAGGATTAGAATCAGGAGTAATGTCTGAGATTATGTATGTATACTAGAATATGTTGGAATTTTGAAAGGTGCGATAAGTAATAAAGGAATGAACAAGTGTTAAAAGAAACGAAGTTGTTTATAATTACGAGTAGTGAGAAGATACAACAAAAGTTTACATAGGACCTTGGAGTGTGCATTCAACGAAGTGGCTCTTAAAAGGGAACTGTGTATAGATATTAGAAGGTTACATGAACAAGTACAAGGTCCATGGGCAATAATAACTGATTTCAACTGGGTATTAAAGAGAAATGAAAGAGTGGAGTGTCATGTTGCTATGACGGTGATAGGGATTTTAAGCAGTATATAACAATACTTACTAATCAAGTATGGATTGATACGTGCTTCTAAAAGTGCATTTCATGAAACCAGGCCTATATGATCATTCACTTGGAATAATTAGGTGGGGAGGAGGCCTAGAGATTCAAAGATGAGTTCTGATACTTTGATATGAGAAGGGTGGAAAACAGATAAGAGAGGTACAAAGATATATATGAATTCAACAAAGTGATAATATATATTCAGGGTAATGTAGCCGAAGTGACAACTGTTGATACAGCCGAAGATACAACCGAGTCAGTAAATCTAACAAGGGGATAAAACAAATGCCACTTGAGGAGACAAATTGTAATAAATAGAATAAAGAAGATAACAATGGTAATATGGTAGAAGCAGAACAACTCATCGAGGACCCATCATTGATGAAAGAAGTAGAAGCAATTCTTACTACTAAAGAATAGATTGGAAAAGCTTTTTGTATCAGCAGAAGTTAAGGAGGAGCGGAATGTTGACAAGAGTCAGGAGGTGTGTACTAATGGTGCCAACTCTAATAATAGTAACACAGTAATAGTAACAGAAGATGGAATAACGACGTCCAATGTAGAGCAGAAATATTGTAGTAGAAGTGGGTATGTCTATTCTAAATATTGATCAATAGAGAAACTTGTTCAGAGATAATATAATGGGTGATCAACATGGCAAACTTAAGGACTCGGGGGTGAAAGAGTTACATGATTTAGGTAGATATCTGGTGACAACTACGGTATATGCAAACAGAGATATAGACAAATTAGATGAAGAGCAAAGACAAGAAAAACAGTAATGCAGGAAACTCATAGCACAAACAGTCAATGAAAGAAATATGTAGTAATACAAGAAGCTGATGATGAGAAGCATAACCATGGGGATGAACTGAATGAAATAGAAAAGAAAGTATAGTAGGAGAGTTCAGCCTCAGGGATTAACGATCAAAACCTGGTGTAAGGAGAAAAACGACAAAAGACAGACAAGTTAACAACAAAGCAAGTAGAGGTAGAGAAACAACATAATGTAGAACGAATATCACCTTGGCTTGGTGGGATTGATGGTAGTTTCTTTAGTGTATATCAAATGTTCTTAGAGGGAATATTAGAACTGTGGGAATCTTTGAAGATATGGATAATTCAATGCAACCTTCATGGTTAATTGGAGGTGATTTTAACACTATTGTGACATATTTAGAAAAATATGGAGGTTATCAGTCATAATTAATGAAGTTTAAGGTTTTAGAGCTTATATGCAAAACTGTGATGTGACTGACTTGGGTTTAAAAAGACAGTACTTATAATTGGTGAATTGTATATGTGTGATACATTGTGGCATCTGTTGGTTTGCTGAATATATGTGGATAGATACAGTTATAAAGGAGACTCTGCTAAAAAAAATTTGGCATAAGACTTATTGTGAACATTCGAGGATGAATGTTTCTAAGGGGGGTAGGATGTTACACCTCGTAAGTTAAGGCGATAATTAAGAACATCATTAAGAAAATTAATATACTTAAGGATGTGATTCCGATTTTTTTTGGTTACAACGAGCGGAACAATGAGAATTTAAAATGGTGGTTATATATATCCCGTCATGGATTAGTAATGCATATAAGATGCGACGACGAGAATGCAAGGTTTTAGCAAAAAAACGCTGGAGCAGTGGTACCGAAATTGGGGACTATTTTGACTTCGTTTAAGGTAAAAATCCTTATTTTCATTGAATATTTAGAAGTTTAATTGATGTTATAGTTAAGGGATTAACCCATGTTAAAGAAGAATTGGAATTAAGTAGTTGCATGTTGTTGTAGTTGAAGATATGAACTTGGGTTAAGATGGAATTGGAAATATGAGAATGCATGTGACTATATTGAGATATATATGCCGATTGGGACTGTTTTGTATGAAATGGAGTTAAGTGTTGTCGTTGTTATTATTATCACCAATTACATGTTTAAATTGGAGAAGAAATCTTGATACTTAAAAGTTGTAAATTGATTATATGAAAGTATTGAAATGTGAATTGGATTCTAGGAATTAAGAAAAAGTGTTGGAATTGAATAATGTGTTGGCCGAAAGGTTGATGAAGTTATTAAAGTATAGAAAAGAGTAAATTTCACCTTCTTGAAATTCTTAAATGTTGATAGAATTTTGAGATTACTGCAATGAACTATTCTAACATGACTAAGGGTTGAATGAGCATGACAAATAAAGGTGATAATCACTTGATTGTTGAAGTTATTGTCTTTCATGAAAAATAAAGAGAAGGGAGGTTGTATGATAGCATATATGAAGCATATCGGGCTTACCTTAATTGTATTTTGGAATAGTATTGGGTTATGGGTGTTGTTGGCTTATTGATAAATTATGCATATAAACGGGGGAAGTGCTGCCCAAATTTTTGTAGAATAGGAAGTCGCTATTCAACATAACTTATGTTAGAAATCATAAGAATTGACGAAGGTATTATTACTAGTATAGGTTGACGTACTAGACGAGACGCATCCTAATTTTACATTGGTTGAGCGACTAAGAGGTATGTGAGACTATCCTTTCCTTCTTTGACATGATTTTGTGAAAATCGTTCTTCCTTCCTTTGACATGATTTTAATGAAAGTACGTCGGACGTACGTGATTCCTTCAAAGTCTAGTTTTAATAAAATAATGATTCATGATATAATCGTGCCTTGATTTTCTAAAGGATAGTTTATTTTACTTATTTCATTGAGTCTTATATGATGATTTAAAATGCATATGATTATTCCATTGAGTCTTATATGATGATTTAAAATGCATAAGATTATTCAATGGCGTCTCAGATGATGGTTTGTATTGCATATAGTTTCTCATGATATTCTACTCGTGTAAGTTGTGATTGTATGTTATGAGGACCGAGTCCCAGAATGGGCCGAGTAGTTATATGTACGCAGTATGAGGATCGAGTCCCAGAATGGCCGGGTAGTTAGTTATATGTATAAAGCATGAGGACCGAGACCCAGGATGAACCGAGTAGTTATATGTACCGAGATGATCTTGATTATGATGATTGTTAGACATGCAAGACTTTCTTTTCATAGGGTGCAGTTGCATTGGTAGCTCTGATTGTTCATATATGTCTCATGTTATCTTCTGGCCAGTTACAATCCTCCTTACAGTAATTCATATTTTATATACTCGGTACATTACTTAGTACTGACCCCGTTTTCCTCGGGGGGCTGCGTTCATGCCCGCAGGTTCTGATGTTCAGATAGGTGACCCTCCAGTTTAGGACTTCTATTCAGCAGTTGGAGAGCTCCATTATTTCGGAGCCAGCTATTTGGTACAAAACCTCTTTATTTTGATTGTATATATTTATGTGCACGACGGGGCTCTGTCCCGTCATATGTCATTATCGTACTCTTAGAGGTCTGTAGACAGTTGTGGGTGATAGATGTGTATTGGACTTGTGTAGAACGTTTATGCGGTTGAGCTAGCTGTATTGTTGCACTTGTTTTGGTATGTTATGGATACAACGTTGTGCTGCCGAAATTTTCTATTACCCTTAAGTGTCAGTTGATTACGTGACGGGTTAGTGTAATGACGATCAATTAGGGCGTCGGATCGCGGCCCGTCGGGTCGGGTCATGACATTTTAAGTTGATAATTTGAAGTAGGTAAAGCAAACAAACAAACAAACAAACAAACAACTTGGTTACTATAGAAGTAATTAGTAAAGTTATAATACGCGTACAAATATACTAGTTTCTCATCGTATTGCTTGTGAGATTCGACCCCAACCTATGTTGGGTTACTATTTTTGATAATGGTCGCATTATATCATTAAATGTGTAATTTGAACGAGATCAGTCCTCAGCGGCATTTCAAAGGTTCAGGTTGACTCGTATCCCTATATTTTATGATTATATATTAGTAGGTTTTATTTTCCGCCTTGCATATTCAGTACATTATTCGTACCAGTGTCCCTTTGCCTGAGGACGTGTGTTTCATGCCACACGTTCAGGTAAGTAAGGAAAGGACCAGTCCTTGTAGACCGCGTTCAGATTTCATCTTTTGTTGGTGAGCTCCATTTCCTCCTGAAGTGTTGCCGAATGAAGGTTATTTTATATCCTTTTGGTATCTTGGGTATGTCGGGGGCCCTATACCGACTTATATATTATGTCGACGTTTCTTCTTAGAGGCTTTGCAGATTTGTCATATGCTGTACAGTTGACCAGTACGACTTTGTAGGCCTGGATGTTGGTTAGAGATTATATTGACTTTGTCGACCTTGGTATGTATATATATGCATAGGTTGAGTTCTTCTGGTCGTAGGATTTTATGTCGCTTTGTCTTATAAATATCATTACAGGCTCCTCCGGGGCGCGAGTGCGGCCACCGAGGTTGTCACAGTTTGACCATCACCACATTTATATAATATTTATTAATATAATATTATATTAGTTTAGTATTTATATTAGATTTTATATTTATTAATTATAAATAATAATTAACATTATACATTTTAAACAATAAAAAAGGATAAATTATATAATATAATATTCTATATATTTAATTCATATCATAATTATTTTATTGCACATCTTAATATTTTGTTATGTCTTCAGATACATCTTAATTTTAACAACAACAAATAAGGTCTAATTCTATGTACTGGGTCTGGGTGTAACATATATAGTTTACTCTATCTTCATCAATATTGTTTCCGGAAAGAAATTAACCAATCTATTATAAGATGTATTAATAAAATTGTGAAAATTGACTAAGTAGGCGCTTCTCTATGAAAATTAAATATGTTTCATTTTTTTTTTGAAGTTAGAGCTGAAGATGGAGTTGTATTTGGTTATAATTTTTGCAAATAATATTTGATTGTTTCAATATACTGAAAATGAAAAATAAGATTTTAGGTGTTTTTTAAATTATATTTAATTTTTTTGTGGCTAAACAGTGATTTTCGAAAAAAGTGGAAAATTTTCATGGCCCAACTGCGTGTAAGTTATTTTTAAAGTCAATTTTGGTCAAAATAAAAACTTGATGAAAAATCCCAGTCCGTTCTGTCTCTCGGTTACTCGGCCGAGTGAACCCAACGGGTTGACTCAACCTGGGTAGGGCGGATTCCAAACATTTCAATAAACCAAATTGTATAGACCTATTTCACGTCCGTTTCCCCCTATGCTGCTACACCTTTGGTTGATTTTCCTTCTCATCTTCCCCTTCAATTCTACCATAATCACACAATACCCTTTCAATTCTCTTGTTTTGCAAATTTTAACCCTAAAAAATTCCACAAATCCACTTGGATTTTGGGTTTTCCCCTATTTTACTAATACTTAGTTTTTTTGGGGCTTTAGTATTATTGTTTGTATTTGGTTTTTAAAGCACCCTTTGAAGCCTTGGTTTTTGGGGTTGTTTCAGTTTGCAAGCTAGCTGGCTATGGACTACGAACCGTATGACAGCAGTGGTTAGTGTGTTTTCAAGATTGCATCTTTTTTTATTTCTTTAGTTTTGTGGAATTTGTAAATTTATTAGGGTTGATTAGTGTCTGCATTGTGAAAGTTGAGATCTTTTTGTCTTCTATATTGTTAACTTGGAATTTTGAGCTGTTGGTACTTGTATGTTGGTAATTGAGGTACTGGGTATGTTTAGTTTGAGGGAATCTTTGTGTATCATTTTTTATTTTTTCTTTAGAATTATTGCGGTTAAAGTTCACATGATTATGGGTGTTGTCCATATGCGTTTAAATTCTTGGTCTTTGGGGTCTGTTGGAGCTATTTTGCAGTGAGAAGTTTAAACTGAAGTTATTGTGAGAATTATTGGGACAACTTGGGATCTTTTTGTCTTTTATTTTTGTTAACATTGAATTTTGAGCTGTTAGCACTTGTATGTGGGCAATTGAGGTACTGGGTATGTTTAAATTGAGGGAATTTTTCCATCTTTTCTTGCCTTTTTCTTTAGAAATACAACAACATACCCAGTGTAATCCCACAAAGTGGGGTCTGGAGAGGTTAGGATGTACGCAGACCTTACCTTGAACTTTATAGGATAAAGAGAATGTTTCCGATTTTTCTTTAGAATTATGGTGGTTAAATTTTATATGTAAATTTTATATGATTCTAGGCGTTGTCAATATGGGTTTGATTTCTTGGTCTTTTTGAGTCTGCCTGAGCTATTTTGCAGTGAGAAGTTTAAACTGAAATCATTGGGAAAATTATTGGGGTTTACTAAATAATGAAAACTTGCTTGCAAAAACTGTTAACTTGTTATAGAAAAGCAAAATGTAAAATAGAGTTGGCAGTTAAATTATTATTTTGTATGCAGCTTTGGGGTAGTCTTCAAATACTTATAGGTCTGCCACAACATCTTGATACTGAATAAAAGTTTAAATCTCATTTTGGACCTATAGAAATTGTCACTCCAGGTCTCAGTTTAGCTTTTAGTTTTCAACTGAAAATGGTATATTGAGAATTTCTTTTGTTGGATTGAAATCCATGCTGCTCCTTGGTCCTTACTTTGTGGTGACAGTTCAAGTAATGTATTTTCTCATCTGTTTGTATGCCTTTGTTAATCACACAGTGCTGATATGGATGATTGCCATACACTGTGTAGTATTATACATACACCTAGTGTTTGTTGAACTTCGATTTTCTCACAACCTGTTGGAATGATTGCAGGAACAGATGATGATCTTCCTCCATCACATCAAAATAGGATTCCAAGAGGTGGTGGGCGCATGAATGGAAATGGGAGATCTGCTGTCATGGCTTCTGTACCCTACCAAAGGATGTATGGTGAAACTGACATGGAGGCCCAAATTCACCAGCTTGAGCAAGAAGCATACAGTTCGGTTCTAAGAGCCTTTAAAGCTCAAGCTGATGCCATTACTTGGGTACCTTTGTCATACTCATGAAATCTAATATGTGCATTTGTTTGATCGGGTTTAAATGACTGCTCAATGAATATATTTTATTCAGGAGAAAGAAAGTTTGATAACGGAGTTAAGAAAAGAGTTAAGATTGTCCAATGAAGAACATAGAGAAATTCTTGGTAGAGTTAATGCTGATGATGTCATCCGAAGAATAAGGTTAGCTCCTGGTAGCTTTGTCCATCTTGAATTTGTTTAGTGAATTTCCTGTATTCTAGAGTTCAAAGTTCTGAAGGCTAGCTTTTGATTATTGGTTATAGGGAGTGGAGGCAATCAGGGGCTCATCAACCTGGTATGCTTGGCACTGGTCAAGCTATTCATGACCCATTACCCAGTCCTTCTGTCTCAGCTTCACGGAAGAAGCAGAAGATAGCTCCATCTTTACCGTCAGAGTCCTTTGCTGGACCATCTCCTACTTTTCATCCACCTGCTCTGGCTGCTGCAAACCAGCCATCTTCATCTGCTTCCAAGAGAGGGCCTAAGGGCAAAAAAAGTAAATCTGTATGTCTGACATTTTATGCTTTACTCTGTGCAGTCCACCAATGCATGGTTTAACTATTCTCTTATTCTGAGTATTTTCCTGTTACACATCTATTCATAGGGCCAGGTGATGCCTGGTGCATCTTCAATGAAAATGCAGTACGCTTCCTCCGGTCCATTTGGAAGAGTCCAACTCGATAATCGGGTTTCTGAACCTGCTAAAGCAGCATCATTTGATCCATTGATTGGAAGGAAAGTAAGAACTAGATGGCCTGATGACAATAATTTTTATGAGGCAACCATTACTGACTATAACAAAGCTGAGGTACTCCTGATTTTATTGCTTGAAGCTTTACTTTTCTTTTTCTTTTCGTGGTTGAATGCGTAAATCTTGTGATGCTCATTTTCAGGGTAGACATGCTCTTGTTTATGACATGGGTACTACAAATGAGACGTGGGAATGGGTCAACCTTTCAGAGGTAATTGGTTCTATGTTCTTATGGCATGTAGCTTTTGATTAACTTCTTGGCTGTCCTGCTGGAAAAATCTTTTTCTTATTGGTTTATAAGGTTGGTTTTACCAAGAATATAACTGTTATACCATTCCGAATATTATGTGCTTTGTATTCCTTGGCTTGTGATGTGGCCAAGTATTCTCTAAAGTATTCACTAGAAGTTTGCATTAATTATGGAACCAGTAGCAAATAAATGAAATTCAAGGGAATTACGAAATTGAAGTTCAGGATAATTCTAAATTTCCCTCGGAAAAGACTGGGGAGAGGGCAAAAACCTATGTAAAGGTGAATTCAATGTATTTTCTCTTGAAGGCATAACTTCCCTGTTTTTGATGTGTAACTATATGTGTTTTATGTGGGACCTCTTTTTTTAAAAATAAATAAATAAATGCTATATAGCTACAACTTTTTGATGCAATCCAAGTATATTTTACTGCATGTGCCTTTAAGAATAATTTATGAATGAAGTTCACACCATGTATTTTGGGAGATTGCTGGTCCATTATCAGGTCTACTGGAATATGCACATACAGAAAGATTCCACCATGTAACAGAATTGGAGCAAAAGGCTCTACTATATCTAGGAAGAAGTAGAGAAACTAAGAACATTTTGCTTATATCTAATATTTGAGTATTGACAAGTGGTCCGACATATAATGTGGTGTATTTGACCTCAAGATGGATGACTATCAAGATTTTTTGGTAGTTCAAGTCCTTGTCTTAAATTTCTCTCTAAGGTGTGATCTCGTGAAATTTCCTTTTCGTCATCCATATTTATCAGTTCAAATCCTTATGTTTGCTACTTCTTCAATACATGATTGTCGGAGTTGCACTAATTGAATAGGAAATTTTTTATTTGGTGTTGATGTTGGCTGAATGACTTGCTCTGTATATTGCCAAAATATATTAAAGCATATCAAATTTTTAGTCTGGAAATAACATTCATGGATGAAGATTTGATCGCAAGATTCTTTTCAAACTCATTATGCAGGCTGTTATTAGCATAATATCCGTATCATGTTTAGAAGAGTCATAAAAATCATTTTTACTGTTATTCTTAATTGCATTATTTGGTTATCAGTTTTCTTTTTGGTTTTCTTGAAAGGGTCAGACTTATATATCTCTTCTCTGACAGATTTCTCCAGAAGATATTCAGTGGGAGGGTGAAGATCCGGGAATTTCTCGTCATGGAAATTATGGTGGATCAGGCCGTGGTGTGAGTAGGCCTCTAGGGCGTGATAGTGGTCCAGGTGCAGGGAGGGGAAGGGGGTTGGCTAAACCTCAGTCCAGAAAAGGCTTTCCACCGTCACAGAATGGAGGAAAGAAGGGATCTGATGATATCCAGTTACTTCACACAGAAACACTGATTAAAGAGGTTAGCAGCAGTAGTTTAATATCTATTCCGCATTTAGAGGTTACACTTTTTTGTTCATAGACTGGCAAATGTCATCAGGTGGAGAGGGTCTTTGGCGCCAGTCATCCAGATCCTTTGGAGGTCGAGAAAGGAAAGAAAGTGCTAAAGGTTAGAGCACACTCACCTGTCCGGTAATGCTTACTGCTCGCTCATTTTTGTCAAAGGAAATTAAGTATATTACTATGCAGGAGCATGAGCAAGCACTTCTGGAGGCAATCTCAAGGCTCGGAGAGATCTCTGATGGCGAGAGTGGTATGACTATGCCAAGATATTCCTGCATTTTCTTTTCATTTTATCATCATGATTAGTGCATTTCGATTGGAGAATTTAACTCGATTATCCTTCTCAACTTCCAAAGAAAAAACTCTGATCATTTTCAAAGTCTGAGTTCCTATCAAGTCTTAGAAAGTTTATTGTTTGGTTTGTTCAATTTAAGGTCAAACTTATCTCCAAAAGAACCGTTGTTTACCTCCCATGATCTAAATCCAAGGCGTTTTGGAAAAAATATCTTTTCAAGACAGAAAATGTAAAAGAAATATAATAGCTTGGTAGACCTTCCTGAATGCTTCTTCTTTCTACTTCTCTTTACTTTATGTAGATTTTGGAATGATCTTTTTCCTGATACCTTTAATACCATAATGTGAGCTGGACTTTTTACTTTTGGTAGGATAAGTGGCCTAAAATACAAGGAGTGATGATGCCTAACAAGCATAACTTTAAGGACTTAAGACAAGATCAATGTTTAGGAATATCAGTGTACTTCCAAAATTAGGGGACATTGAATGCCGTTCCCCTTTTTCCTGTGAAAAGGTATACCAGATTAATACTAGCACAAAGGCTGTTGAAGTCATATTTACAAGTCAAAACAAAATTGTGTCCTTGTTCTATCTTACAAGGAGTCTAGATTGTCAAGTAGAGGCTCATGTTGTTGTCATTTTGTTGAGACAAATGGATTGCTTCTTTCCTATTTTCTTGTGTCCTTAGCCCTCAATACCTTTGACTTGCTGTAGAGTTTCCCATTTGAAATTTTGAATGATGTGGGAGAAGTTCCTTGCTGACAGTAATGGCGTAATTTATATCAAAGTACTCCGATGCTTCTAAATTGTGCTCTTGGGGTAAATGAAAGTTGAAATACTCTGCAGTACATGCTTGCACATTTTTTTTCCCTATGATGCTTAATATTTTCTTGTTTCTTGTCAAATTTTTATCTTTAGAAAAATAAGTTTCACATCAAGTTGTTTTTAACCATCATGGGCAGCTTAGGGCCCGTTTGGTACAACTTATTAAAAAGAGCTTATAGGAGTAGAGCTTTTTCAAGTAGAGCTTTTATGAAAAAATTGTTAGGTGTTTGGTTGCCAATAAAAAAAGTGCTTTTGTATAAAAAACAAAAAAGTAGAAAGCCAAAACAAACTCTACTCAAGAAGCCCAAATTTTGAGCTTCTTCCAAAAGTGTTCCAAAAGCACTTGTCCATTTGTCAACCAAACACTCCATTTAAAGGCCAAAAGTGCTTTTGGCTTTCCAAAAGCACTTTTGGCCTTTGGAAAAGCCCAACCAAACGGGCACTTAGTGAATCATAGTGTTAATAGAAAATTGTCCGTCCATTAGGCATGTATGTCATCGGGAAATGATATCTAACGTCATATTATTTTGCTTCACTCCTCTATTTAGAGAAGATAAAGGGCTACATGTTTTAAGAACAAATATGTATCTGAAAATCTTGTAGTATTTTATTTAATGTAGGGGTAGAAGTCACTAAGTTGGGCTTACCGCTGCTATAATGTTACACATTGACATAGAAACATATTAATTTTGTTTTTGGATAACCGTGGTGTCCGTTGAACATGAGACCTCATGGTTCTCAATCCACGCTCTTGGGGGCTAGAAACATATTGATTTTAATGAAATTAATGACATGACAAGGAACATCTACACATACGTACATAAAAGCAAGATACTACTTATCATTTATGATGTAACAAGAATAATGGAAATGTGAAGTTAAAGTTGAAGCCCAATGTGTTAGATGGTATTATAATTGTGTTGAATACCATAACAAGAATTAGGTTCTGGTTGACAGTATTTATCATGTAAATGGGTTTTTGCAGAATGAGAAGTGTAAGATGGAAGAGTAGGGAGTAAAAGGTTATCTCTGTACCATGAGGATTCGTCCACCTTCATATTTTCGTTGTTCGTAGGTTTTCTTAGTGAAGCATGTAAGCATGCGAGTGGTGTGTTTCCACCACGGTGCAATCACTAGTAAAGTGGATCCTGGTGTCCATCTGGTGTTGGAACACCTCTTGTGTAGCAATAGCAGTGCCATTCTGATTACAACCGATCATGTCATAATAATTAATAAGTATACTTATAGTTAACGTTATAACGACAATCATTGTGTATTGGGAAAAAAGAATGAAGACTAATGTGCTTTTGTGTCACAGTATCTACTTTTTATAACTTCAATGCACTACGAGTCACCTCCTGGCTCCTACTGATCCCCATATTTTCGTTACCTATTGATCTGTGTTTCTGCTGCAGATGAACATTTCATGCAAGCAATGAACCGGGAATGACGGGGATACTATGATGGTAACTGAGTGGTAGATATAAGCTGTGGCATGAGCCATTGAAATAACAGCTAAATGGAGCGAATACATGTATTCTAGATGGGTTGCCATATGTTATGAAGTAACAGAATGATTTTAGGTCTGTTGTATAATGCTATGGTCAAGGAAAGCTTTGCTAACATTATATTATTGTAGTCTAGTTTTTGTCTGCATAGGCCTATTTGTAGTTGGATTATTGTTTCATGTAGTGGCAGTTTAGCGCTCTTGTTAAATTAAATGGTAGTAATTTAACATGTGATCATGTAAAAAGGTTGTATTGACACACTGGTGCTGGAATTGTGAATGAACAACTTAATTATTCTTTAGCTGTTCATTTCATTGCTTATTTAGGTTGTGGCCAACATTGTTAGTGTATTTGCCTTTTCAAGGATGTTGAAGTTAAAGTAGAAATATCTTGTGTTTGGAACAGTCTAGACATGAGTAATTATAGAGCAACTTTTAAAGCTTTTGAGGACATTGGAATGAGGATAAAGATTTTGAGATGTGTATGGGGTATTGCAGGACTTGGATTTTACATTTTTAACACTTACTATTGTGGGGTATTGCAGGAAACTCCAAGATGGGGTTATGACTTATCCTAACTTATGATTTATTTTTGCTTAAAAATATTTTTTTATTTTACTCAAACACTAAAAATACTTAAAAACACTTGAAATAAGTTAATCCAAACAGGTTCAAGTCGACTACCTTTGGATCTCCAACTAGGAGCAAAAAGGACTATCGTTGGGCGTGTTTAGAATATCAAGTCTTGAGATTGAGAAGCAGGTATTTTGTCAAAGCATTTTCTCTTACCACTTGTAAGTTGTAACTAGGACAGAGAATTGAGAACACTTGGCAGTTGGAAATGTAAAGAAAAGGGCAATGACTGGCCCTTTTTAGGGTCATCCACATAAGCCTAAATGCCTAATGCAAAGCATAGTAATATTTAGGGCTCTTCAAAATTTAACTTATTGGTATTGGATTATAGGATTAGCGGTTGGGAAACGATTAAATTTTTATAGTTAACGACTTATCGATGCGGGGTGAGTTACTCAATTTTCTTATCTGGTAAATCATTAACCCGTTAAGAATTATATTTATATTTTTATCCCTAGACATATAAAAATACTCTTTTGAGAGAAATATCTTTGTTTCTCTTAATTGTGAAAGCTGTTTGTTTTTTGTCAATGTAGTTCATTTCTCTGTTTCTTGTTTGCCTATATTGTAATTTGCTAATTTTCTTGGGAAAATGTTGCTAATATGGAATCCATTATTTAACGGTGTAAATAGTTAACACAATTTGGTTATTTATAAAGTAATTATTAGTTCATTTCTATAATAAAAATTAATCAGTAACCCGGAAAAAAACCTAACTATGTTATTACAAGTGAAACTACATTACACTATAGAGTTTTAAGTTTTATTTTGAAAATATATTACAGTAATTTTTTACATTGTTAAAGTTACATATAATAACAGATAGCTATTTAAAACAAGCACAAACTAGTAACATGTCTAGAGAGAGAAGCTCTCCCTTCTCATTAACATGTCCAACCATGAACTCACAACCTACTGATCTCCCACCCACTTCTGCTTCAACACAAATGCTAATAGACTCGCCCCCTCAATTTAATACACACGCTGCAGTAACCCCAAATGCAGAGGGGTCAAATACTAAATGACTCCCACATCCCTCAAATTTCAAAGAAGGAGAACACTCTGATAATTTTATTCCTGTCTATGCATCGGATAAATCTCTAATTTACCCTCAATGGAAATTTTCAATCATTGTTAAGGTTTTTGGTCACAAAGTGAACCATTTAGTACTAAAACAAAAACTCCAAACTTTGTGGAAACCTACAGAGCATTTTAATCTCATTGATCTGGGAAATGACTTTTCCCTAATCAAATTTCAAAAAGAGGAAAATATGACCATGGCACTTCATGGAGAGCCCTGGTTCGTGCTCAATCATTTCCCGTCAGTTCGACGATGGGAACCTAAGTTCATTGCGTCTAATGCTCATCTTACCTACACAGCTATATGGACAAGGTTACCAACTGAATTATATGATTGTGAAATACTACAACGAGTAGGACACAAGCTGGGCAAACTACTCAAAGTCGAAAACACGAGGACGCTATGCTGGACTCTGTGTTGAAGTCCCACTTGAACAACCTCTGTAAACGTTTTAGTAGTATAATCAAATCTCTACCCATAATTAAAATATTGTGTAAATATAATTATGGTAAGACTAGGATTCTACTTGTATATGGGACTAGAATTCCTCTTGTATGTGTGATGAATATTGTACATTATATATATTGATATTAATAAGAAAGACTCCCCAAGAGAGGTTAATATCATCTTACATGGTATCAAGAGCCAAAACAAAAGAACCCTAGAAATTTTTTTCATCAGCTGCCGCCCCCCAGCGCCGCGGCTCCCTCTCCAAATTTCTGGTTTCTTTTCCTCCTTTCCTCTCTTCTCTAGATGGATCCTCCTGCTCTCCCGCACATTTTGATGCTTCCGCTTCCACACCTCCTCCCACCACCAATTCCTCACCATATTTCCATTCGGCTCTCGCCGTTACAAACATCAAGAATTTCATCCCTCTCATTCTTGATCAGAAAGATGGTCAATACTGATCGTGGGTCGAACTCTTTAAAATTCATGTCTGCGTTTACAATGTGCTTGACCACATCGACGAGTTTGTTCCTCGTCCCTCGGAGATTGATGACACAACTTGGTGTCGTCTTGATGTCGTAGTTAAACAGTGGATCTATGACACTGTATCCAAAGACCTACTTCTTACCATCATGAAAACGGGGGCTTCTGCCCGCGAATTATGGACAAGCTTGGCGAAAATTTTCCAAGACAACAAGAACACTCGCGCGGTGTACTTGGAGGAGCAATTCAACAACACACGTCTGGAAAATTATTCCAACATGTCTGAATACTATCGACCAGGCCGGCAGCGGGCGGGGTGGGCGGTCGGGCGGGGTTGGGGGTGGGGTCGGGGGTGGCGGGATGGCGGGGTCTGCCGCCGCCCCATCTCGATCCAAGAGGGGTCAGGGTCGGGGTCGGGGTCGGGGTGGGGTCATTTTTTTATTTGCCTTTAAAAGTTTAAATTAAATAAATAACACACACACACAACAAGATAATTTAATAAAAATATCTCAAGGCTGTTTTTGTACCTCTTATATTATTCAACTAGAAGTATGATTTTTTTTTGTTATACAATTTCAAAATTGCAACTTCGTGATATTGAAAGTTGTAAATAAATAACATAATAAAATTACAATTAAAAGAATTACATTTTAAGAAACACATTTTCTAGTTTCTTTATAATTTCTTGTGGTTCTTTGGTTGGAATTGGTATAGCTTGGTCAAATTGGTCGACGTCGCTTGCATATCCGTCGGATAAGATTTCGTTGTAGTTGTAGTTTTCTTCTTCGTTGATCTCCGGTAGGCCGCACCTCCTACGCTCCGCACGAATTCAGTCTCTGAATATAACTGCATTCTCTAATGAGTCTCCTGCCAATGAATGTCTGTGCTCCCCTATTTGAAATCTTCCCGCAGAAAATACATTTTCAGACGCTGTTGATGACACTTGAATGTTCAACACATCTCAGGCCATCTTAGATAGTGTTGGAAAATTCTTCTCATTCTCCCTCCAGTATTTTAGCAAGTCTTCACGTCCCTCTTCATTTTCAATTGCTTCGTATTGTACAACACTCTGCAAAACAAAAATATCAAACTCGCTAACTTAGTTAGAAACGGTATCACTAAACATTCTCTGTATCAGGCTTTGAACACTAGCCACAGAAACATCATGTCATTTTTGAGGTTGTGTTAAAGAAGAAGAAGATGACATGGAAGCCGGTTGGTTGCTAGCATTTTCTTGTTGGTAATGCGTATATATTTTTTTACATTCATCTTGAATGCTAGACAACACTTCTTCTCTAGTTTTTTCATTAGGTGGTGGGTCATTTGGATTTTTAGGAGTTGGAGGTGGAAGTGGATCTATGCAATCATAAATAGTTTCAATAAGATTTTTACAACCGTCTATTTTAATAGACGGATTTAATACAACACTAATAAAAAATATTGGAGGAATAGTAATAAAATATTTTTTCAGTTTTAGAAACATATTTTTAATAGGTGTCTTATAAGCTGGTTTTGTCATATATTCACTAAGTAATATAAATATTAGAGCTATATAAAATAACATTGATGAAATAGTAGGATAATAAATACCGGAAAATTCTTTAGTAGCTAGATAAAATTTCTCTAAAAATGTATTAAGTTCTAAAATTATATCCCAATCGGAATATATAAGCATATCATTAGGATTTCGATTACGGGCGTTAAAAAGTTGGGTTATAGGTTGTCTATACTCATAAGCAACACGTAGTTGGTTGTATAAAGAATTTCATCTAGTGCATACTTCTTCGGGAACTTTTCTGTAAGGTAGACCACAATTGTGACAGGTTTTTTTATATTTTTTTAGTCGTTGTATTCTATTATTTTTAAAAATATAGTTTATAGCAAATTTAATTTTTCCAAGAATGTCTTCAAAAGTGATATATCATCCTTTACAACTAAGTTATAAATATGACATGCACATTTTATATGAAAATGATCTGAAAAAAATGGAGTTAAGACAATTTTTAATAATCTAACAGCAGAAATATTAGAAGAAGCGTTATCTAATGTAATAGTCATGAGTTTATCAGTTATGTCATAATAGTCGCAAACAGAAGAAATATTTTTTTGAATAAAAATACCAGTGTGCCTATTATCTATATATTTATATGCTAAAATACGTTTTTGAATAGACCATTAACAGTCTATCCAATGACATGTTTGTTACACCTCGTGGTTTTAGGACGATAATTAAGAACGTCATTAAGGAAATTAAAATACTTAAGGATGTGATTCCGGAAATTTTTTGGTTACAACGAGCGTGACTAGGGAAATTGAAAATGATAATTGTATATTCCCGTTATGGGTTAGTAACATATTGTAAGAATTACGACATGGAGAATACGAGACCTTATGAAATTCCCGAGAATTAAAGGAAACAGGAGTTAAGATTAAAAGAAGTGGGATTAGGATTTATTACTTGGGGGAATGATTTAATTTTAATAGACAATGAGAGACTCAAGTATAAAATCTAAGGGACCTAAGTGTAACTTTCAATTTTCAGATTTGTTTTGTGCCTTATAGACTTAGAGACCTTACATTTCCACCATTTTCAAACAACATTTTTCACTCCCTTTCTCTCTAAGGAGCTTGGCCGAACTCACCCCTCTCCCCTACCAAAACTTTGAGTTTTGTTCCCTCTTCTTAGACTACATGATTCATCAAAATTAGGAGCAAAAAACAACATCCAAAATAGTGGGCAATTTCGGCCCAGCTGTACCGAATTAGAGCTTCAATTTTCCAGATTTTTAAGACAAAATTTTGGCAAGAAAAACATGTATAAATGATGGGTTAACATTATGGAACACATGCATGTTGATTTGGAGTTGAAGAGGTGGAAAAATTGAGAAGAAAAATTGGCAGAATTTCGGGCAGATTTTCAGTCAACTTTGGAGGGGTATATTAGGAGTTTTTGGGTGTTTCAAAAGCCTAAACTGAAGTTCGTCGAGTCTAGTTTCCAAAGCAACAAACCACTCGTCGATAGGACACCGGAGTAGAGAGTTATGGACGTTACAAGTTCAGCTGTCGAAACAGTGACTAAAAATCGGGACTGTTTTGGAAATTTAATTAAGGTATGAAAATTCTTCAATCTATGCTATAATTGAAGTTGCATATTGTTGTAGTTGAAGTAATGGACTTGTGTTAGGAAGAAATCTTGAATTTAGACATTGCATGTGAATAATTTGAATGTTGTAGCCGATATTAGGATTAATGTTACTAATCTTGGAATTGTCGTATTCGATTATTGTGTTGTGAAATTCGTCGCTACTTGACATGTTGATATTGGAAGAGAATCTTGACATATAAGTTATAATTGTTCATAAAGAATTATTGGAACAAGATTGGACTCTAAGGAATTAAGAAAAGGATTGGTTTTGTAAATATTGGCCAAAGACTTGCTTGGAATTTTTGGATATTATCGCGTCAAGTTAGGGGCTGATTTTATGAAGTTTAAATGTTGTGAATTTGACTATGAACATGTATATAAGTTATGGTAATTACTAATACATGTCTTAAAGAAAGTAAAGTGTAAAAAGGGTGTTATGTTACAAATTATAGAACTTGGTTATTGTTGTTGTCATTAGAGTTGATGGATTATTTTAAGATTGTTCTAATATGGACTAATGACTGAATTAACATGAGAAATAAGTGTAGTAATCACCTGGTTTGTTGTAGTTGTGATATCGCTTAAACATAAAAGAGAACGAATACGTTATGATGACATAAATGGAATATCTAAGATTGTTGTGGTTATATATTTGAGTTATGACTTGCTGTTGGTAGTGTTGGCTTGGTTTGAAATTTGTGGATGTACATATAAACAAGGGAAGTGCTGCCCAAATTTCTGTAGAATAGGAAGTAGTCATTCAATTTAACTTACGTTAGGAATCATAGAGTTGACAGGCCTAATATTATTATTATTGGTTGGAGTATTAGACGAGGCATATTCTAGTAGTGAGTTGGTTAGCTCGACTATAAGGTATGTGAGACTATCTTTATTCCTTCTTTTGGCATGGTTATAATGAAAGTACGACGTACGTACGTGATTCCTTCAAAGTCTAGTTTTAATAAAATGATATATGATATGATAAGTGCTTTGACTTTCCAAAAGATGTTTTAAAATGATTCATGAGATCGTGCCTTGATTTTCTAAAGGATAGTTTATTTTACTTATTCCATTGAGTCTTATATGATGATTTAAAAAGGCATATGATTATTCCATTCAGTCTTATATGATGATTTAAAAAGACATGATTATTCCATTCAGTCTTATATGATGATTTAAAAAGGCATATGATTATTCCATTGAGTCTTATATGATGATTTGAAATGCACATGACTATTACATGGAGTCTCAGATGATGATTTATATTGCATATGGTTTCTCATGATATTCTACTTGTGTAAGTTGTGATTGTATGTTATGAGGACCGAGTCCCAGAATGGGTCGAGTAGTTATATGTACAGAATATGAGGACCGAGTCCCAGAATGGGCCGGGTAGTTATATGAACAGAATATGAGGACCGAGTTCCAGAATGGGCCGGGTAGTTATATGTACGCAGTATGAGGACCGAGTCCCAGAATGGGCCGGGTAGTTATATATATAAAGCATGAGGACCGAGTCCCAGGATGGGCCGGGTAGTTATATGTACGGAGATGATCTTGATTATGATGATGGTTAGACATGCATGACTTTCTTTTCATATGGTACAGTTGCATTGGTATCTCTGATTTTTCATATATGTCTCATGTTATCTTCTGGCCAGTTACAATCCTCCTTACAATAATTCATGTTTTACATACTCAGTACATTATTTCGTACTGACCCCCCTTTTTTTGGGGGGCTGCGTTCATGCCCGCAGATATAGGTATTCAGTTTGGAGACCCTCGAGCTTAGGGTCCGTGCCCAGCTTTTTGAGATAGCTTTCCTGTTCCGGAGCCTATCATTTGGTACCGTCTTTGATGTTAGACTTATGTTTATTTTGGGGTATGTCGGGACCTTGTCCCGTCATGTTGTACATTTTCTTTTATTCCTAGAGGTCTGTATACATATGTGGGACGGGTGTGTGTGTTGTATAAACTGGAGTCCCTTGTGGACCTTTTTATGTACAGTGGCAGCCTCGTCGGCAAACCGGTTTTATTTATATGAGTTGTTAATTCCATTATTGTCTATGGGTTGTTTGAGGTGAGTGTGCTCAGGTAGGGCACCGGTCGCGGGCCCGGGGTTCGCGTCGTGACAATGTTACAGTTAAATAATCATGACCGTTAGTACTACGACCTATATCAGATGTAATAGATACTTTGCCAGGAAAATGATATAAATAATAACGTAAATATTATTGATATTCGTGTGCAAATTTAAAAACATCTCTTCTAACAGTTGATCTAGAAAAAACGTTATAAGCAGGATTGTATATTGATCTTATATAATGAATAAAATCAGGAGAATCAGGAAATGAAAAAGGCAAACCCTCCACTGCAACTAATTTTAATAATTCTTCCCTATCTTTTATTTTATCGTATTTAGGGCCTACAATCGCTTCTCACAGTGGTCAATTTGACCACATGCAGTGCGACAGTATGTGAAGTTTGTCCCGACTGAGAAGGCATTGACTCACCCTTGGTTTTAGCCTTATATTCATCTCACCTAGCTTTTTATTTGGTATTCAAATGTGTAGTTAAACCTCCCGTCCCGCTCTGACCTTTTCTCATTTTAAATTTATAAACAATTTTACAAATTTTGCATATAGCAACTTAATTTTTTACGTCTCTATCAAAAAAAGACCATGCATGTGATGTTAATTTTCGTTCTGGTGGGCCTCGTCTCATACTATGGGGAATAGGAGGCGTTCCAGTTTGAGGTGCATTAGTTGGCGTGTCATCTAGATTAGTTGGTGTGTCATCTAGATTATCTTCTGAATTAAACTCTTGTTGATTTTCAGAAAATAACTCATCGTCTAAATCTAATGGTACTTCAGGAAATAATTCAGTATCAATAAAATCATCATGTCTAGGAGGAATAAGATGACTAGAAGAAGTACCCTTGCCCTTGTTACCCCTACTAGTAGAACCAAACATACCCAACATACCTCTTATTCCTTTCATTTTTAATTTATGCTAATAAATAGTTAAAGATAATGAAATTAAGTGCGCTAATTAAAATAAAGAAATAATAATAATTTAATAAAGGAACGAAGGTACCAAACGCCGACGTGTAATCGAGAGATTTTGAAAATTGAAACTTTGCTCAACGGACAATCCTCAAGCTAGTTGTCAACTTCACTCCCAATTCCCAAATGAATAAATTAAATTGAATATTTAGAAGACAATGTAAAGAGAATGAGAGATTATTAGAGAATAATAGAGAGTGTAGGAAGATTTGTGAGAAAGAATGAAGAGAAAGTGAGATATTTATAGTTGAAAAAATTGAGTTAAAGTGTAAATATAATAACTTAAGGGTTAAAAATAAATATTAAGGGGTGGGGGGTTGGGGTAGGGGGAGGGGTATTTGGCCGTTGCACAACGACCAAATTGGACAAAGTCGTTGTGCAACGGCTAGTAGGGGTCGGAGGGGGTGGGAAAGGGTCGGGGTCAGGGAGGGGTCGGGGCGGGGTTTGGTCTAGCTTATAGCTTTACTTAGTAGTCATTTTGTTTTATAGTTTTACTTAGTAGTAGTGGCTACATTTGTAACTAAGTGATCATAGTAGTAGTAAGGATTGTGTTGCAAAGTCTTTAGTATAAATAGTGGAGTTGTAAACGTTTTCTTCCTTAATCAGAAAAGCTTGCACAACTGCCTTCTCTCCTTTCTTTTCCTCAACGCTCAGTTCACTGTTCCATTGATGGTGCTGAGTGTATTACGTGCATGCAGGAGCAATTGAGCTCGTATCTAGAATCATAACATATCGTATTGTTGCAAATTACTCTTGGATAAATCTCTTTCCAGAGTCTCATGTCCAACATCTCCCTCGTACTCATTCGGACCATTGCCCTCTACCCTTTCTCTTGATGGTTTTCGTCCGCCTAAAAATGACATCTTTCGTTTTGAACCATCTGGTTATCGGATCCCACTTTTAATTCCGTAGTGCAACATTACTGGAATGATACGGTTGCTTTAAATAAGAATATTCCAAGTTTTACCAACCACATAGGTTACTGGAATCGAAATTCTTTTGGTAATATTTTTCGTTAGAAAAAATGTTATTTTAGCAAGATTAAGTGGCCTCCAATCCTCTCCCCACTACCCCACTAGTAACTTTTTACAACAATTAGAACAAGACTTAATCACGAATTTTAATCATATTTATAAGATGATATTAATCTCCTTTATGAAGTCTTCTCATTAATATTAAAGTATATATAGAGTACAATATTCATCCCTTATACAATAGGAATCATAAGCCTATACAAAAGAAGAATCCTAGTCTTACCAAAATTATATTTACACAATATATGAAAATATTCTAATTATGAGTAGGGATATAATTGTTTTTATAATATACATGTTTACAATATTCTTGGCTTAGAGGGGGAATTTTGGAAACTAAAGTCACGTGTAAATTGGTTAAATGAAGGTGATGCTAATACATGTTTTTTCCATCTTACAACTCTTAAGCGTAGACGGAGAAATAGGATTATTAGTCTCAAAGATGGCTCTGGGGAATGGATTTCTGACCTCTCACAAATCACACACCAAATCACTTCATATTACCACACTTTGTATACTACGAGTCATCCTTCCTCAACATTTGCTTTCCCATGCACAGCCATACAATGTCTTACGTCGGATTATCGCAATTTCCTATATGGACCTTTAAATGACTTGGAAATCCAACGGGCTTTGTACTTTTTAGGCCCAACAAGGCACCAGGCCCAGACGGCCTACATCCTTTTTGTCCAAAAGTTTTGATCCATCACTAAGAAATCCGTTTTTGCAAAACATTGTTGTAGATCACCATCTTTGGCATCCCATTTTAATCAGTCCACGTTCACCCCCACCGGTTGCAATACCATAATTAATCATCTTGCCTACTTCACCAACTATTCTGGACAACAAGTTAATTGTCAAAAATCAATAATATATTTCTCTAACTCTTGCACCCCACATGACAAAAACCTCATCCTTACTGCCTTACATCTGAAGAGGGCTACACGATTTGGAAAATATCTTGGCTTTCCTGTATTTCAACAAACGCCAAGGCAAAGTGATTTTCAATTTCTTTTGGATAATATCAAAATTCGATTAGCCGGTTGGAAGACGACTTTTTTGTCAATGGCAGGTCGACTAACTCTCATTCAATATGTTAGTGTCAATCTAGACCTTTCAATAACAATCACAATAATATAATAATAATGCAACTGTAATTGAAATTAACAACAATAAAAACCAGTAAAATTGGAAAAACACACACTAACTTGTGTCGATAGAGGCCTGCAATGCAGTGACCTAAGATAAAAATTCGCCCCCACTCGTGTTGTAGTTTCACGGACGTCTATCTTGAGGATACAACTATCTGGTTCAGGTTCTTGCACGAGAACTTGATCCCTGACGAATTTACTTTAAGTGTTTTTCAGAAAATCTCATTTAAGGAAGAAGATCAACAATCTTAGATCATTAATTGTGTTTAATGATTGATTGTAATGTATTGAGTATATTGTCTCTTTAAACAAGTGATCACTATGCTTTATATAACATAAAATTCGACCATGGCAGCTTTTCAATTCAAATGTTGTGACTTTAGGGAAGAGACACAAATTTTGAACATTCTGAAAATATTATCGTTGTCCAAGCGTCGCGGCTCAAGCCCTTAGCGCCGTGGCCCTAATTCAAATTTCGCCCGGTGGCTTATCGCCACTCAGTGTCGCGACTAAATCACTTCACAATTCCGAAGCCATCGAAATCTGCGCCACTACCGCCATCGTGTCGCGCTACCGCCGACGGTGATTTTCTTTGAGTTACAGGATGTGAGGCGCCGCGACCCTAATCCCAGGCGTCGCGGCCCTTCAGCCAAAATTCCATAAATTAATTTAATCACTTGTTTCTTCTTCATTCCATACAAGTTCCAACAATACCCCACATTTTTTATTCACACGTCTAACAATACCCCACATGTGGATAGAAAAAAAAAGATAAAGAGGAACTTATCGTCATTTCTGTCAAACGTGATATGTCATGCATCGGAAACGGTGTCTTTTGGGCTTGAACCATTCGTAGTGAATACCCATCAGGCTACTTGTGAAATAGTGAACGTATGTCTTGAACTATTCACGTTTTGTAGTAAATCAAGACAACAAGTATCACACATATCATATCAACTTATTTCAATTCTTACGGTTGTGTTCTTTTCGGTCATGAACAACTCCTTACTTCGTGAGAATTTCTAGAGAACGTAGCCATATCGGTTCTCCTAGATGCGACCCCACATCAATCTCATATAGGTAATACCAAACAAGAATAGTCTGTATTATCCCACCATAAAGGCTTTTGAGTATTATTAAGAATAATATATTCATTCCTTAAAACATCAACGGATTAACACACTTAGTACACCATAGGAATGCGCATATGTGTGTTTTATGCTCCTTGAGTCTTCCCCAACTAGTTTTTCTATTAAACCTAAACCATGGGATCTCCAATTATGATAGGTTAGGTTTCCACCAGTTAACGACTCATTGTAGTGGCTTTAAGCCCATTCCCCTCAATGTAAATACGATTTGCTCTCTTGTAAGGCCTTTTGACAAAGGATCCGCTATATTGTCCTTTGACTTTACATGATCAATGGAAATAATTTCATTCTTCAGCAAGCTTCGTATTGTATTATGACGCACCTTATATGTCTTGACTTGCCATTGTATATTTGATTCTTTGCCCTCGTCAGGACAGTCATACTATCACAATGTATGCAAATGGCTGTCACAGGCTTTTTCCACAACGGAATACCTTCTAGGAAGTTTCTTAGCCATTCTGCCTCTTCGGCAACTTTATCCAAGACTACAAACTCTCCTTCCATAGCTGATCGCGTATTTACCGTTTGCTTTGATGATTTCCAAGATACCGACGCTCCACCAAGTGTAAATACATACCCACTTGTGGACTTACTTTCTGAATGGTTGAAAATCCAATTAGCATCACAATATCCTTCTAACATGGGAGGATATTTTGTATAATGCAACTCATAGTTCATTGTATGTTTTAGATATCGTAGTGCCCTTATTAACGCTACCCAATGATCATTTCCAGGATTGTGTGAGTATTGACTAAGTCGACTCACTGTATATGTCAAATCTGGTATCGTACAATTCATTATGTACATCAAGCTTCTAAGAACTTGCGTATACTCCAATTGAGACACACTATCACCTTATTCTTCTTAAGGTGACTAGCGGGATCAAATGGGGTAACAACCGGTCTATCATCATAGTGTCCAAATTTTCTAAGGACTTTCTCAACATAATGAGATTGAGTTAATATATAATCCTCAGAATTCCTTTGAATTCTAATACCAATAATGACATCCGCTATTTTTATATCTTTCATATCGAAAGCGACATGCAACATCTTCTTAGTTTGGTTAATTACACCCTTACTTGTTCCCATAATTAGCATATCATCCACGTACAAGCATATAATGACATATGCATTATTACACTCCTTAATGTAGACACATTTGTCACATTCATTTATTTGAAAACCATTTGATAATAATGTATTATCAAACTTTTCATGCCACTGTTTAGGAGCCTGTTTAAGTCAATATAAAGACTTAATCAATTTAAGACTTTCTTCTTGACCTTCAACAACAAATCCTTCGGATTGTTCCATGTAAATTTCTTCATCTAGTTCACCATTTAGGAATGCAGTCTTCACATCCATTTTGTGTATTTCCAAATTGTGAATCGCTGCTATATCAATTAACGTCCTTATAGACGTAATTCTAGATACTGGTGAGTAGGTATCAAAGAAATCTACACATTCCTTTTGTCTAAACCCTTTGACTACTATACGCGCTTTGTATTTTTCTATAGTACCATCAGACCTTAGTTTCCGTTTGAAGATCCATCTATGGCCTATTGGTTTTTTTCCCGGAGGGAGATCAACCAATTTTCATGTATTATTTTGTACAATAGATTCTACCTCACTTTGGATAGCCTCATTCCAATAAGGTGCTTCAGATGATTCTATAGCAGCCTTATATGTTTGAGGTTCTCCTTCAACGGAAAAGGTCATAAAGTCCGGTCCAAAATTTTTGGCGACTTTTCCACGTTTACTTCTCATTGGTTCAGAATTTTCTTCTTGAACCGATGAAGTAAGATTATCATCATTTTAGTTTGACTCATTTTGAGGCAGTGTCCTCTTCTTATTATTAGGAACACTTTTATCGTTGTCTTTTTAAGGAAAAATATCCTCAAAAAATTCTCCTTCAGCAGATTTCATAAGTGTATTTTTGTGAATACCTTCAATATTTGAATGATACACCAAAAAATTATATGCTGCACTATTATTGACATGACCAATATATATGCAATCCACCGTTTTTTGTCAAAGTTTAGTTCTCTTTGGTAAGGAAACATGAACTTCGCTAGGCAAATCAAGCTTAATGGTTTAGTAAACGGGTCTGCTAGATTATTGTCTGTGGGAATATAGTCTATCTTGATATCTTCAACTTCCATCATCTCTCTCAGGATGTGGTACTTCCTTGGTACATGTGTTGTTTCTGTTTGTTGATCTTGATTCATTTTCCTGTGCAATGGCACCAGTGTTGTCACAATAAATGGTTATTGGACAATCAGCACTCGGAACAACCCCTAGTTTCTTCAGGAACTCAGAAATCGCGACAGCTTCTTTAGCAACCTCTGATACAAAGAATGTACTGCGCTTGAGTCGAGTTTGCGAGTGCTGCTTGGAACTCTTCCACCACCGCCTCCGTTGAAAATGAAAGTGTAAACCAGACAGAGATTTGAAATCATCAACATCCGCGAAAACTAGCATCGGTATACCCAGTGGCAACCGTGTCATCAAATCCACCATAGACTAAGTAATCTTTAGTGCGCTGAGGTACTTGAGAATACTCTTGATCGCCGGTGTTCCTCGCCGACTCGCCGAACTTGCAAGTCATATTAAGTGCAAAGGCCACATCTGGCCTAGTACAGGTCATGTCATACATGATTGATCCTATAGCCGAAGCATACGGGATCCTTTTCATGCGCTCAAGTTCAATAACATTAGAAGGGCAACCATTTTTTGATAACTTGATGCCTTGACCCATTGGAAGACCGCCTTTCTTGAAATTCTCCATTGAAAAACGTCTAAGCATTTTGTCTATGTAGACTGACTGTGACAGCCCCAACAATCTATTAGGTCTATCTCTATAGATCCTAATTTTCAGAATGCAGCAGACTTTACCTAAATCATTCATCATGAAGGTCTTGGACAACCAATTCTTAATTGACTGCATGAGGGTCCTATTATCTCTCATTATCAATATGTCATCAACATATATAATAATGAAGACAATACCCTCATCCTTGCATTTGAAATAAACACAAGGATCCTCTTTGCTTCTGACAAAATCAAAATATTTGATAGCATTGTCAAAGCAAATGTTTCAATCCTAGAGGCTCTGTAGCCTGCACACATCATTTGGTCTGGACTCACATGAAAAACCATCGGGTTGTTTCATATACACTTCCTCAATTAGATTACCATTGAGGAATGCAGTTTTAACGTCCATCTGCCAAATGTCATAATCATAATGTGCAGTTATTGCAAGCAAAATCCGAATAGACTTTATCTTAGCCACCGGTTAAAAGGTTTCATCATAATCCACACCAGGACGCTTAGTAAAACCTTTAGCCACTAGTCTAGCTTTATAAGTCTAAACCTTGCCAGATGCATCAATCTTCTTCTTGAAGACCCATTTGCATCCTATGGGTTTGTTGACACCCAATTTTGACCCTCCCGTCCAGTCATTAACTATAAAATTACACTGATTTTCAACAATAATTCTAATAATTTTTATGATTTTTTATAATAAAATACAGCGATAAAACATAAATACAGGCATAAATAAACAATTTAATAATGGCACCGCGTCTTACGTAGAGTTTTAAGCACTTAGAGTCCTGCGCCCGCATTAATTAATTTCAAAGCCCTGTCACGATTCTTAATTAATAATAAATACATAAAATAAATAATTTAGCAAAGACGAATAACATAGCCGCATTTATTAATATGCAAAGCAATTTCATAATCATTGTAGCACCTGAAGTCATATTAGGATAATTTAATTTTAGCTTAAAGAATAATAAATAATGCAATAAATAAGATTTTAAGTCATAGTACCGCATTCTAAAAAATTAAGCACTAATTAAATAGCACGCCCGCATTTATTTTTATAACAATTAGATAATTTAAGCACAATTTATTAAATTAATTTATCACTAATTAACTAATAATACACCTAAAGAATTAAATACCTAATTAAAACTAATACCCTAATTTAACTACCCAGCCCAAACCTTTTCCCTCATTTCCGCGACCCGCAAGGCCCACCCGCAAGCCCTCTCCCTTATCAGCCCATCACCCCACGACCCAGCCTTCACTTCCCTTACTATAGCCCATCGATTTTCCCTTCATCCTCGTCTTCCCCACACCCCTCAAAACAAAACCTAAAGAAACCTAACCTAAAGCCCGCCGCATACTCCTCTTTAGCCGCGAATCTCGCCGGATTTTCAGGGTGGAAAATCCGGCGACTTTCCTTTCCCTTCTCCAACGATTTCCTTACCATAATCTATTCAAATCACACGAAATTAGTACAAATCTCGTCGAATCAAGCACAAGTCTCAGCCTTAATTACTTACCAACATTAGAACCTAGAGTTAGGCTATATAACGCACATGCAATACACATTCGGAGGGCAGAGCAGAGCACAGTAGAGCATGTACGAGAGAGCTCAGGGAGAGATTCAGAAATCGGGGGGCACCCAAAATCGATAGGCATCGATTTGCATCCCCTAGCAGCAGTCATCGATTCAGAGCACAGTAGGGCAGAACATCCGAAAACAATAGAAGAACCAGTAATGATACGCATTTCAGAATAAAAGCACAATTTTAGTAGCCAACCATTCTCGCAAAACCCTTCCTTTTCCACTGCATTAGCAAGTTTTCAGCGGACCGACGACTTGATACGCCGCTCGTCATTGTCCGAGAAGGTAAAATTATCCCCTTCGCTTAAGATTCGTTTGATGTCGATGGTGCGATGTGAATTTTCTCGCATGTGTGATGATCGCTTATGTTTATTAAGTCAATTCTTCGATGCCTTTCGTAATATTAATCGTCATTGATGTTTGCGATTATGGTTGTCGATATGCCTGATAATTGGTTGTATGACTAAATGAAGTAGTTATCTTTTGGGGTCTGTTGAGGTGTATGCGTAGATTCAGTCCATTTCTGCAGTTGGCTAGGTTCAGCGAATACGACTTATGGTATATGGAAATACAGACTCTGGTATATACCAGTTGTATACCGAAATCCTGTCCTAATGTTCTCTGTATCACCAGGAAGACCTATGTGTATGTGATAGCATGCCTCATCCTCATTCAATTCATGTATACCCCTAGTTGTGCAGATTATTTTCTATCCCTGATTTGAGTTAAATCTGGTCATATATGCCTATAGTTCAGTCCGGTTGTATGCATGTTCGTCTTGCGATGTGAAACCTATACATGTCTGATGGATACTTTTCTCCCTGATTTCCTGCATATGTCGCTAGATATTCCACTGGGATGTTCTGAGATATATGCGACAGGGAGGTTTAGATATACAATCTGAATATAATGGTGCGCTCAGCCTAGGGGAGATGATTCTATCTACTGAAATGTTAGTTGGTTTTTGCCTGCCTACTTCTGTGTCACTACACACAGTGCACATCAATATATATGCAAGCACATTTAGTCTTAAGTCAATTGGTTATGTATGTCTAAATGCCATCTCCTTGTGATTACTTGTTTATCTCTCGCCCTCATGCTTGTCAAAATAATTGCATTTGCATGTTTAAGTGTCGAAAGGGTCTAAGATAGCATATAATGCCTTTTCTTATGCTATGATAATCTGTTAAGTTGAACCAATCGTTATCCCAAATAGGAACAAAAATGATTCAAATATGTCAAATGATGGTCCTCCCTTTTCGTATTGTTTTAATATATCGCGATATATAATCGGTATGGAAAATATGTTTAATATTATGGTATGCATATATCACTTATGAAGTCGTTTCATGGATGATTTTGGTCCGCTATTCTTCCTTGAAAAAGAAAAGTCTCCAAATCACCGTTGGATTTTATACCACTTTGGGACTAATTTACATTCTTTTAAAGTTTGATAATTGTTAGTTGCACCTGTTTGCTTTTTTCAGTTATTGGGATTTATCATTCTTGGTTCGCTATGGTTGCTAAGGACTAAAATATACCTGTTAAATGTACCTGAACATTCCACCTATTTGCATCATTAAATTTTGAGCGGATACTAATCTTTATCTTTCGTTATTTTTACATGAAATGCATTGGAGCAAAATGAGGAGTCTCACGGCGAGACTCATCACGAGCTACTTCAAATGGCAACCCGCGTCTATGTGCATCCGCGTTCGCATTCCCGCTTCAGGAATTCCTAGAAAAACAAATAGGACGTCGTCATCCGTCGTAAAGAGCATTCTTAAATCTCATCTTCTCTCGTTACTTGCTATTCATTCATTTAGTTGTTTATTGTAATTTAATTACTCTATTTCTGTAATATTTAGGATATCTAGAACAATTAAGTTTCAAACATATAAGGTGGGAAAGTAATTCATAATTAGAAACGCATTTCTACTTTACGCGTCTTTTACGATTGTTATGCATGTCTAAATTTTACCAAAGTAATCTAAATGATTTAACTTGCATCGTAAAATCAACAATTTGTTTCTTATTAAACCCGTAACAAATTTCCTCCTAAACTCTCAAAAATCATCTTAAGCATTTTTCATATAATATTATACGCAGGTTAAGCAAGATTAATTTAGCTAGCAGTATACATAACTAGTCCGTAAATAACCTTTGCATGAACACATAATTAGTCCATAAAACACCCTCTTAGCATTCTTTAGCATTTCTAGCCCTTTTAGCACTTTTAATCACCCCTTGGCGTTTAATACCTTTAGCATTTAGCACCCTTTTTAACATCTTTAAGCCTTTTTTTTAAAATTAACATTTTAGCACCCTTGTTAAGCATCTTTAACCCTTAATATTTTAGCACCTCTTAGCATTCTTTTGCATATATCACCTTTTTCCCTTTTTAGACTTAAGCACCTTTAAACATTTTAACATTTTAGCATTTATTTTATTTCCTAACATTTTATTAAGCAAGAGGAGCTTTTATTTTGCATTTTTCTTAAATATAACAATTACCCTAGGTTTGGCAGGACAACCGCAAGTTAGCGGATCTTAGAGGGTGCCTAACCCCTTCCCTCTAGATTAATAAAGAACCCTTACCCAGAACCTCATTAAGTTTAGCAGACCATTAAAATGGAGTTAATGTTTTACTTTAAACTAGTTAAACATTTAGGTGTCCTAATTCACCCAAACTAATTAGGTGGCGACTCCGCGAACCCTTAGCACCTTAGCATTTCTAACATTTTAATATTCTAGCACTTTTAAGCACCTTTTAGCATTCTTTTGCACTTTAGCATTTTTATTTTATTTTCTAACCCTTTTCTAAGCAGGAGTTTATTCATAATGTCGCGGTCGAAAAAGGGCGTGACAGAAATGGCGACTCTGCTGGGGATTTTAGGTTCTTAACCACAACAGACCTAGGGTTATTATTTGTCATTATTTTTGCATTTAATTTTTGCGTGCTGTATTTTGTTTTATTCATCTTGATTGCTATTTGCTTTACTGCTTTTCTTAAACTGGCATTCCGCTCATATTTCTTCCATTCTGGAAAATTCACACTATTATACACTCACGCGCTGGTGTGCTTTGCGCACCTGCAAATTTCTTTCAAACACCCACATTTAAGAGAGTTGGTATTTTGCGCGGAGAATCCGGTCCAACCGGTGGTCGCGTAGCCTTCTCACTCGAGTAGTCCACTCGGGAACCTTGCGTCTAGTAAACCAAATCTTAGCAAACTTAAGATAGAGCTATATCACCCCTTATTTTAAGGCATGCATACATTTACCTTAGGTGGGCCGGTCCTTGGTATCGACACCACAATTAGGAAGACACCAAACTTGTCGACGGGTTTCTCAACCCAACGACCAACCATCATATTATGTGTAGCGGGGCAGTGATAGACAAATCCAAACCTAATAATGTCATGCTGAAATTGGAAAAAGTGCACCGTCATTTGGTCGTCATTTCCAACAAAAGCATTACAGTTGGACGACTTGGACAAATCCATCATGACCTCGCATATGTGACGTTTAGGCCTACCTCTGGCATAAAGGGGTCCTCATGCATGTTAGGATTCGCTTGCAATTTATGTTCAATATGTACTTGCTAAATGTTTTTTTACAAAATCACGTGCTTTACACTAACGCAGTTTGCTGCATTTTGTCTAGAAAGATTTATCATCTTCCCCAAAGGTCGATTTGTATTTGACTAAGCAATGGCAGATCATCGATATCTCACGAGATCAAAGGCACGGTCCAGCAACACGACTGATTCAAGGGCATTTGAGCAGAACGAGTCGGACCCTGTCTTGGTTCCTATAGGCAAAGCAGGGGCATCAGAAAAGAAAAACAACATAGATCCGATCGAGCAGTTCGCCCAGTTACCGCAGCAAATGGCAACCCTACATGCCGAAATCAGAAGGCCCAGAAACATCACTAAATACAAGCAACTTTATTGAGACCCACTTTAGGCCAGACACCCTTTTCAAAACTGGGACAATATAGAAATCGACATGGCCGCAAGTCCAAATGCGTGCACGCGATATCGCGGACAAGGCGGCGAAGTCGATACGACCGACCCCAAAATTCACAAATTTTTCTTTGAGCGCAGGTCTTTTCATATTAATGTATGAAAGTGCAATAATCAAGCGTAAAATACGCGAAAGGTTTCTTCAGATAGCGTAAGAAAAAGCAAGAAAGGCGCAGGATGACAACAATCCAAAGTCCGCAGCAAAGCAAAGAAGCAGCAGAAGCGGCATCAACAATCAATACCAAAGTTCGAGTTCCGCAACAAAACCTAGCGATCAACTCGGGCATAAAGTCAAATTGGCAACCCACGATCGCACACAAAGAAAGGCATCATGGTAATTCGTCGATTCTGCTTAGCATGTCCGCAAGGACAACATCTCGTGGATGACATCTCTACCCATAAAATTGCACTTTCATATGTATTTATCATTTCGCTTAAACAGTATACACTAACGCTTTTCTCAAGCTTAGCTTGCGAGCATTTATTCTACACGAGCAAAGAAGAACACGCCCGCATAACGACGCAACGACAAGCCAGTTCTGCAATGACGCCAAGAAAGAAACACGCCCAGTAACGACGTTATCAAAGAAAGAACACGCCCGCATAACGACGCGGCAAGTCCACGCAACGACGCCAAAGAACACGCCCGCATAACGACGTGATCGCGAAGTCCACGCAACGACGCCAAGAAGAATACGCCCGCATAACGACGTTATCAAAGACAAAGTCTACGCAACGACGCCAGCAGCAACACGTCCAGACAACGACGTGATCAGCAAGTCCACGCAACGACGCCAGCAGCAATACGTCCAGGCAATGACGTTATCAGCACAACAAGTCCACGCAACGACGCCAGCAGCAATACGTCCAGGCAATGACGTTATCAGCACAGCAAGTCTACGCAACGACGCCAGCAGCAACACGTCCAAGCAGCGACGCTATCAGCACAACAAGCCCAAAAACGACGCCATCATCAGCATATCACATCCACGCAGGGACGATTTCTATACTCCCGAAATTGCATTTCTTACTCATGCTTTATTATTCTGTCTTAGCAGTTATGCACTAACTCTTTCTTGAGCTTTAGTCTATGTGACGATTGCAGCAAGGACAACGTATCCGCATTCACAATCGCAACACGTCCGTGTAAGGGCGAAATCACAGCATTTGCAGCATCGCATCAACACAGCAGACATCACATTTTTGCAGGATAACCTTTTCTACTCACAGTTGCATTACTTTTAAAAATCATGCATCATCATTTTGCCTTAGCAGTTATGCACTAACCGTTTGTTTGAAGTCTTAGCATACAGGAGTAGGAGCACAACGTGGATTTTCTCTTACAGCGAACCGGGGCAATTTGTTGGGGGGGCCAACCTTCCCAATGAATGGCAGAAGCGGCCTTAAGCGTCGGTCCACTCATTCCACATCACCATAGAACCCAGCACCATAAGCCATAGCGGTACACCCCAAGTTCAAGCCAGTTATTATTCTTTTACTTTTTGCACCATAGCCCAATGTCATCATAACTCGACACTGGGACAAATTTTGAGTCCGCGTTAGCCCGCCTTGGTGTTTTGCCCAGTGTCGTCATAACTCGACACTGGGACAATTTTTGAGTCCGCGTCGGCCTTGCCCAATTGCCCAACATTCTAGTTCTGAGGGTCGAGACAAAATTGGCTATGAGTCAACGTCTTTGTCCGAAGATTCTTCCATCATCTCCATACAAAGAGGGACAACTGTTGACACCCAATTTTGACCCTCCCGTCCAGTCATTAACTATAAAATTACACTGATTTTCAACAATAATTCTAATAATTTTTATGATTTTTTATAATAAAATGCAGCGATAAAACATAAATACAGGCATATATAAACAATTTAATAATGGCACCGCGTCTTACGTAGAGTTTTAAGCACTTAGAGTCCTGCGTCCGCATTAATTAATTTCAAAGCCCTGTCACGATTCTTAATTAATAATAAATACATAAAATAAATAATTTAGCAAAGACGAATAGCATAGCCGCATTTATTAATATGCAAAGCAATTTCATAATCATTGTAGCACCTGAAGTCATATTAGGATAATTTAATTTTAGCTTAAAGAATAATAAATAATGCAATAAATAAGATTTTAAGTCATAGTACCACATTCTAAAAAATTAAGCACTAATTAAATAGCACGCCCGCATTTATTTTTATAACAATTAGATAATTTAAGCACAATTTATTAAATTAATTTATCACTAATTAACTAATAATACACCTAAAGAATTAAATACCTAATTAAAACTAATACCCTAATTTAACTACCCCAAACCTTTCCTCATTTCGCGACCAAGGCCCACCCGCAAGCCCTCTCCCTTATCAGCCCATCACCCCACGACCCAGCCTTCACTTCCCTTACTATAGCCCATCGATTTTCCCTTCATCCTCGTCTTCCCCACACCCCTCAAAACAAAACCTAAAGAAACCTAACCTAAAGCCCGCCGCATACTCCTCTTTAGCCGCGAATCTCGCCGGATTTTCAGGGTGGAAAATCCGGCGACTTTCCTTTCCCTTCTCCAACGATTTCCTTACCATAATCTATTCAAATCACACGAAATTAGTACAAATCTCGTCGAATCAAGCACAAGTCTCAGCCTTAATTACTTACCAACATTAGAACCTAGAGTTAGGCTATATAACGCACATGCAATACACATTCGGAAGGCAGAGCAGAGCACAGTAGAGCATGTACGAGAGAGCTCAGGGAGAGATTCAGAAATCGGGGGGCACCCAAAATCGATAGGCATCGATTTGCATCCCCTAGCAGCAGTCATCGATTCAGAGCACAGTAGGGCAGAACATCCGAAAACAATAGAAGAACCAGCAGTGATACGCATTTCAGAATAAAAGCACAATTTTAGTAGCCAACCATTCTCGCAAAACCCTTCCTTTTCCACTGCATTAGCAAGCCTTTCGAGCGGACCGACGACTTGATACGCTGCCTCGGTTCGCTGTCCGGAGAAGGTAAAATTATCCCCTTCGCTTAAGATTCGCTTGATGTCGCTGGTGCGATGTGAATTTTCCGTGCATGTGTTGATGATCGCTATGTTTATTAAGTCACCATCGATTCGGCTTCTTCGTAATATTAATCGTCATTGATGTTTGCGATTATGGTTGTCGATATGCACGATAATTGGTTGTATGACTAAATGAAGTAGTTATCTTTGGGGTCCGCTGAGGTGTATCGTAGATTCAGTCCATTTCTGCAGTTGGCTAGGTTCAGCGAATACGACTTATGGTATATGGAAATACAGACTCTGGTATATACCAGTTGTATACCGAAATCCTGTCCTAATGTTCTCTGTATCACCAGGAAGACCTATGTGTATGTGATAGCATGCCTCATCCTCATTCAATTCATGTATACCCCTAGTTGTGCAGATTATTTTCTATCCCCGATTTGAGTTAACTGGTCATATATGCCTATAGTTCATCCGGCCAGATGATGTTCGTCTTGCGATGAAACCTATACATGTCTGATGGATATTTTTCTCCCTGATTTCCTGCATATGTCGCGAGATATTCCACTGGGATGTTCTGAGATATATGCGACAGGGAGGTTTAGATATACAATCCCGAATATAATGCGCCAAATTAGGGAGATGATTCTATCTACTGAAATGTTAGTTGGTTTTTGCCTGCCTACTTCTGTGTCACTACACACAGTGCACATCAATATATATGCAAGCACATTTAGTCTTAAGTCAATTGGTTATGTATGTCTAAATGCCATCTTCTTGTGATTACTTGTTTATCTCTCGCCCTCATGCTTGTCAAAATAATTGCATTTGCATGTTTAAGTGTCGAAAGTGGTCTAAGATAGCATATAATGCCTTTTCTTATGCTATGATAATCTGTTAAGTGAACCAACTGTTATCCCAAATTGGAACAAAAATGATTCAAATATGTCAAATGATGGTCCCTCCTTTTCGTATTGTTTTAATATATCGCGATATATAATCGTATGGAAAATATGTTTAATATTACGGGTATGCATATATCACTTATGAAGGCTGTTCATGGATGATTTTGGGTCTGCCTATTCTTCCTTGAAAAAAGAAAAGTCTCCGAAATCACTGGTTGGATTTTATACCACTTTGGGACTAATTTACATTCTTTTAAAGTTTGATAATTGTTAGTTGGGCATGTTTGCTTTTTCAGTTATTGGGATTTATCATTCTTGGTTCGCTATGGTTGCTAAGGACTAAAATATACCTGTTAAATGTACATGAACATTCCACCTATTTGCATCATTAAATTTTGAGCGGATACTAATCCTTATCTTTCGTTATTTTTACATGAAATGCATTGGAGCAAAATGAGGAGTCTCACGGCGAGACTCATCACGAGCTACTTCAAATGGCAACCCGCGTCTATGTGCATCCGCGTTCGCATTCCCGCTTCAGGAATTCCTAGAAAAACAAATAGGATGTCGTCATCCGTCGTAAAGAGCATTCTTAAATCTCATCTTCTCTCGTTACTTGCTATTCATTCATTTAGTTGTTTATTGTAATTTAATTACTCTATTTCTGTAATATTTAGGATATCTAGAACAATTAAGTTTCAAACATATAAGGTGGGAAAGTAATTCATAATTAGAAACGCATTTCTACTTTACGCGTCTTTTACGATTGTTATGCATGTCTAAATTTTACCAAAGTAATCTAAATGATTTAACTTGCATCGTAAAATCAACAATTTGTTTCTTATTAAACCCGTAACAAATTTCCTCCTAAACTCTCAAAAATCATCTTAAGCATTTTTCATATAATATTATACGCAGGTTAAGCAAGATTAATTTAGCTAGCAGTATACATAACTAGTCCGTAAATAACATTTGCATGAACACATAATTAGTCCATAAAGCACCCTCTTAGCATTCTTTAGCATTTCTAGCCCTTTTAGCACTTTTAATCACCCCTTGGCGTTTAATACCTTTAGCATTTTAGCATTTAGCATCCTTTTTAACATCTTTAAGCCTTTTTTTAAAATTAACATTTTAGCACCCTTGTTAAGCATCTTTAACCCTTATTTTAGCACCTCTTAGCATTCTTTTGCATATAGCACATTTTGTCCTTTTTAGACTTAAGCACCTTTAAACATTTTAATATTTTAGCATTTATTTTATTTCCTAACATTTTATTAAGCAAGATGAGCTTTTATTTTGCATTTTTCTTAAATATAACAATTACCCTAGGTTTGGCAGGACAACCGCAAGTTAGCGGATCTTAGAGGGTGCATAACCCCTTCCCTCTAGATTAATAAAGAACCCTTACCCAGAACCTCATTAAGTTTAGCAGACCATTAAAATGGAGTTAATGTTTTACTTTAAACTAGTTAAACATTTAGGTGTCCTAATTCACCCAAACTAATTAGGTGGCGACTCCGCGAACCCTTAGCACCTTAGCATTTCTAACATTTTAATATTCTAGCACTTTTAAGCACCTTTTAGCATTCTTTTGCACTTTAGCATTTTTATTTTATTTTCTAACCTTTTATTTAAGCAGGAGTTTAGAAAATAAAGTCGCGGCCGAAAATGGGCGTGACAGGGTTTAACCCCATTCGGCAAATCAACCAAGTTCCACACTTGATTGATATACATAGATTCCATTTCGGATTTCATGGCTTCTTGCCATCTCTTCGAATCAATGTCTAGCATTGCTTCGCTGTAGGTTCTAGGCTCGTCATCATCTGAAATATCTAGCTCATTTTGTGTTTCCACAAGCAGATTTAGTCTTTTCGGAGGACGATGAGATCTAGTAGACCTACGGAGTTGATTGTCTTGCAGTTCAGTTAAATGTATGTTCTGTCTGTGAGTAGGTTCTTGTGCGCTGTGTTAGGATATTTCCAAGTGCTTACGCAAGTGTACGTATCGCTTCAAGTAATATAGTCTGTAAGACCGAATATCGTCCACAGAGACTGGTTATCAAGTACTGAATATCTATTTTATGGTATCTATTTGGTTAACGTTATTTTGTTTGACAATTATAACTACGAATTAAAATAAAGTGCAGAAATTAAACTAATATTGAAAATACTTTGGGATTTAAAACAGTTATGATGGAGATAGGGCTTCCAATCTCCTCAACTATCCACTCTTTCACGCGTTAATGCAATGTTAATTATTCTTCTTCGTATTAAGATAGCAGGTTAACTAATCTGTCATTATATTTCGATTATGACATACAAGAGCTCAATCATGTGCAGAAACCTTCTATATTTTTATGATAGATTTATTTTACCACACAGGAGGATTAAGAACAATAACCCTAAACACTACACAAATATCTGGGTACTTTCGTCCATTATTTTAACATATATCTATTCAACTACACCATATTCAAATCTCACCTTTCAGAATTTTGATTCGAAATCATATATGTGATGACAATTAGTGATCAGTTAATTATCAAGCAATCAAAATAATTATTGAATAGATCTTAATATGCCTGAAGAAGAAATCACCAATAATGCATTAACTATATGAAAGAGTTTCAAGCGATTCGACGGATAACCCTAATAAAGTAATTAGCTCCTAAACATTGCTATGCTAAGAACTAAATTACAATCCAACATAAACTGAATTAAAGTAAAGAAAAGAGAAAGAACTTGAACAAAAGTCTCCAATTGTGTAGTTTGTAGTCGTCGTTCTCCTCTCCAAAGTATGATTTAAAGTATGACAGAGTTAAGGTATTTATATCTGAGAAAATCTTGCTCCGGGCCCTTTTACTCTTGGCCAAATTCGACTCAAATCTGGAAATTATGCGCGTCGGCGCCGCGGCGCTTAATCGTCAAAAATCACTGAAGCATTCTGCTTCTGTGGCGCCGCAGCTCTTGGCACGGTGAATATTTTTCTTGCTCTCTGGAATTTTCACGTCGCGGCCCTAATTCTTCAGTCGCGGCTCATCAGCGCCGCAACCCTTCCTTTCCTTGAGTCGCGGCCCTTGACCTGTTTTCGTCCGGATTTCACCTGATTTCTTCTATTCTTCTTGGTAAATTTTAGGCTTCATTCTTTGGGTTGTGCTTGTGCAAATTTCATCTTCATTGAGCTCATTTCATCTTCAATTATGTATTTCCTCCTTTGAAACCGCTATGACTCAAAAGAAAAAAAACCCCTAATACTATACTAAACACAAACGAAAAGAGTAAAATATTAACTAAAAATGACTCAAAAGGGTGTACCAAAATATACTCAACACGCTGGTCAATCCACCAACATTAGAGCTTTTAGGAATATCATTTTCATGTCTTTCCTGAATGAGAGGAAATGCAACTGGTGCACTTGCTCCCAAGGTCTGTGCCGGAAGATCTTGCATTTCTACATTACTCCTCGTAGCACTCCCACTGGCCGAAGGAGTACCCTAAATACCCAATCTTCGCCAGAAGCTCCCACTGAATTCTTGCCTTTATCATCGGGCAAGGATCCAACCTCTTTGTTACCTTGTTCTTGAATTTATTCAAGTTCTATCTCTGTGCAACTCTCATCCTTGTAGACATATTCATCTTCAAGGAAAGTTGCGTTCCTAGAAACAAATATCTTATGTTCTCCAGGAAGATAGAAATAGTATCCCTTAGTTTTCTTCGGATACCCAACAAAGTAACATTTTTCACTTTAGATTCCAACTTATCAGTGATCAACTTCTTGACATATGCAGGACACCCCCAGGGCCTCATGTGTCTAAGTGATGGCTTCTTGCCACACCATACCTCATATGGTGTCTTTTCGACTGATTTAGATGGAACTCTGTTTAGAACATATATTGAGGTCAAAATAATGTATCCCCAAAGGTATGTAGGAAGAGCTGAAAAGCTCATCATGGAACGAACCATGTCAAGCAAGGTTCGGTTTCTCCTCTTGGCAACATCATTCATCTGTGGTGTTCCAGGAGGTGTCCATTCGGAATGAACTCCATGAAGCTTTAAGTAGTCAAGAAATTATTTGCTTAAGTATTCACACCCACGATCATGATACTCTTTGAGAGCTGTTTTTCAACTTCACACTTAAACTCTTTAAACTTCTCAAAAGACTCAGATTTGTGTCTCATAAGATACACATATCCAAACCTTGATAAGTCGTCTGTGAAAGTTATGAAGTAAGAGAAAGCCTCTCTATCTTGAGTCAAAAATGGTCCACATACGTCCGTATGTATCAACTCAAGCACCTCCTTGGCACGGATCCCCTTTCCAGAAAGAGGTTTAATGGTCATCTTACCTTTCAAACAGGATTCACAGTTACCATAAGATTGTATGTCAAATGGTTCGAGGTAATTTAATTTCCTCAACCGTTCTATCCTTGTTTGATTGATATGACCAAGTCTGCAATGCCATAGGTAGGTAGAATTTCTTTCATTTAACTTAGCTCTTTTATTTTGTACTTTAATTTCAATGAGGTACATACCTTATCCACTAGAGGTAGAAGCATTTTGTGCTATTCCTTCTAGTGCAGTGCAGTCCTTTCTTCCAATGCCATTCTTATTATAGTTAGGCATACATCCTTGGTCGGAATCACCTTTTCTTCTTCACACCTTCCTTAGGCTTCATAGCTGAGGGCGCAGTGACTGCCTTGCCATTCTTCTTCTGTCATTCCTTACCTTTCGGCTTGGTCCGGCTAGAGGATCTCATAGCACAGCTTTGCTCTTGGAAATTGAAGATTCAAAGGTTTTTAACATATCATGCAATTCCGACAAAGGGTGGAAGCGACGTTACTCCGCAGCCTTATGCCAATCGAGGTCAACCTTTCTATCAGCCTTATCATCTTTAACACATGCTGAGACACTTGACTCTCTTCACTTAGCTTACACTTGAAGAGTTCTATTAACACTTTAATTTCAAAGTTTCGAACTGAGAGTCATAGAGATTCTTCAAATGTTCGAGCATCTCGTTAGGGACCATGTTCTCATATTGTCTCTGTAGGTCCACTTACATGGAAGACAACATGACGCATCGTGCTGAAGTGGCGTCATCTAGGTTCTTATGGTAGACTACCTTATCAAATGTGGCATATTTTGTAGAATCATCAACGGGCACCGTGGGGAATACTTTGTCCAATATGTATTTTATCTTTTCGTGTTTTTAGGACAATTCTTAAATTTCCTTAGCCAGTCTAGATAGTTCGGTCTGGTGAGTTTGTTCATTTCAACGATAGGTTCGACATTTTGAAGTTTTTGAAGATATAGATAGACTCAGGAAAATGCAATCAACATTCATTCTCCTAGTTTATACACATTCATTATAGACTAATTTAACATGGCCTTTTGTTTAATTAACTCCCACTATTTTTCATACTTCTACGACCCCATGGTAGAATACGGACCTAAATCAATATAAAGGTCATAATGAGTCAAGATCCAAACATATGCTATATCCGCGTTTGCTTTGGCTGATAACTTCAATAGCACACTTTGGTAGGTCCTCAACCAATTGTAAAGCAACTCTACAACTCTTGGTTTGTTTAAATATCTTTCATTTTAATCTTACGTCTTTAGACTAGTCCGACACTTTGGCGCCAAGATTCATCTAAACAGGCCAACCCCATTACACGACTACGTTTAAATGCCTAAGTAAATTTAGCCTTTGCAAGCAAACACTTTGGTGTAAATACCTACAAAGGTTTATTATCTACTTTCATTATAACACATCTATAAAAGGGCCTTGGTCCTCTTAGACTTAGAGCAAATGTTTTGGCATAAATACCTTTATCGCCGAAAAGGACTTAGCACCCTAACAATTATAATGGACGATGTGTTATAATTAGACTTGTATTTAATGTTTGGGGAACATTTTTAGTTTTCGGGGATTCATTCAAGATCAACAATCAAGTCATACATCATATGACATCCTATCATGCAATTTTCTAAACACAATTAGGTGGGAAACCATCAAACCCAATAGGCATGATAAAAGATGGTTTTAATCACATATTGGGCGCCGTCTACCCAGACAGTTATAGAGGTCATTTAAAATTAAATAATTACTGGACGTCGTCTACCCAGACAATAATTGCGGACGCTATGCTAATAATTTAAATGCATCACATTTAACACTTAGCACATTTGTATATTATTCAATAATATAATGTTAATGATAACTATGGGTCTATTTGTCTAAACTCTATAATCTATGAAAATGTCAAACAGTCCCTAAACATTTTTTGATTTTAAAATTCTGATTTTCGGGAATTCTGTAAACTTTCAGAATTTATATTTTAGTCCCTTAAGAATTTAAAATTCAATTCTGAACTCTTATAAATTTATAAAAATGCAATTTTAAACTTCAGAAAATATTTTCAAACTTCTGCGACCTGTTTGCAATTTCCAGAACCTAAAATCAACTTTCAGAAAACTTTCTTTAATTACAGATTTGTCCGAAAATTCAAAACTTTATTTTCAGAAACTGAAACTTCTAAAACTTCAGATTCAGAATCTGAAACTTTTAAGTCTCTGTTTCTGATTTTTGATTTTTTTAAATTGGCCATCGACCGCGTTCCAACAGTGGCACCGCAGGCCTCCGAGGCAAGAAGCCACCGAATCGCAAATTAATTAGCATCGCGTGCTCAAAGCATTGTCCGAAATTAATTTTAAGCTTCTGGATGAACGGCACCGCGGCTCCCATGAACAGGACAGTGGTGCCTCTGGCTTCATCTGAGCAGCACCGCGGTGTTCCAATTGTGGAATCCCTGCGCCGCCACAAAACCCTAGCAGGCACCGCGGTGCCTCTCCTCCAAAATCACAAAATCCGAAATTTCCGAACCCCTAAAACTGGTTTAGGGCCAGATCTTTCAGATATATCACTTGTATTACCATCACCATTAAAACAACATGTTCAACGACCATCAAAACTAGTTTTCTTATTGTTCTTCGTTTCAATTCACCATGCTTTAAGCCGGATAACGCATTTCAACTTAGAAGAGTTATATATTGGATTGACTTGTTCGAATACATAATCAGATTAATGATCCGTCACAAGGACCATGTGTTCTAAAGGTTTAGGGTTTTAAAGATTTTAAACACATAAAACATAGATCTAAATAAATCATAACCCATATTATCATTAATATCATTACAAATCATACGAAACAGCCCAGGCTCTGATACCACTGTATGTGTTTACGTCGGGTTCGTACACGCAGCGGTATTTGAAAATTTATGTTTCAAGCCCGACGATGGTCGAACTGTAGTATGATAAGTAATGAAAATACAAAACACGGAATTAATGTAAAACTTCGACAGAAGACTTACATTCGAAGCAGTAATCAGCCAAACAGTTGAATCTGTTACTTTGTGTAGTCCGAGAGTGCACACGCAAACGTCCCGATTTGTAAGTTCAGAGAACTGTGATGTAATTTGCTAAGTCAGGAATGCTAGGGATTCTGACAGGGCTTTAGAAGAGATTTACCTCTCTTAGGTTTTGTGTATATCTTGGAATGAGAGGTAAGCCCTCTATTTATAATTGCAAAATAGAGGCTTAGGATTTTCGGTCGGGCCCAAAGAAAATCGATCGCAAAATTAATCGCCAGATCCGCATGAGCACCGCGTCCCACTAAAGAGGCACCGCTGTCGCCAGATTCTCGCACCGCGCTCCTGTTCTATTTTTTCAGTCTTTTCCCATTTTAATGTCCCGGTCATCAACCGAACATATAAGTATAATCTCCTTCTAATTACATCCTTCAATCGACAGAACATTTGACTTAGTGTTACCCTTCAGGCCTTTACATATCGTCACTAATTACATTAGGATCTTCACGGAACTCCTAGACTACGCCGGAAGACGAACCCAATATGCAAAGTTTAGCTACACAAAATATGTGAACTGAACTTATATGTAAGAAGATAAAATCCTTTTATTCTTGACACACTCAATCAAGCTTAGGATCTGTCAAGTGTCTATCCAAATGACTTGATTATTATAACTCATCTATATTAGTTGACAACAGGACCAGACATGTCCAATGCATTGGCCAATGACTTAGTCAACCTAATACCATATGAGTACCTGAGTGTTCACTAAAATATACATTCAAGGAATGAATCCCTTCTTGGCTCACATTCCACCTTTAATCTACTTCGTAATGCACTCAAAACAAGCCGCGTCTCAACCTATAAGGCCTTTGAGCTTAGGACATGATCAAAGTATATTACTCCGTAAATAAGATGATATTGACCTCAAGTCTAAGGACTTTTATCTCCCACACGCCGATGACATTATAGACATATAACAAAACAGTACATCAACAGGGCGTACCAATACTTCAACAAGTATACATGTGTCTATCACGAGTTGTCATAACTCGTAACAAGTGAGACATACTACATCCCCTAAGGATATGATGCAGACCACATGTCGACGTATCGCATATCATCGATATCCCAATTTCGATGATCATTAATCGAGGTAATTTAAGAGTTACGTTATAACATTAATTCTCACATCATTAATAAACACGTAATCTTTAGGGATGCATTTATAGAAAATTATAAACAATCAACTAATAATTCAACAAATGCAAATTGCTATAATATTAATCATCATTAATATAAATATGAATGTGTATAAAGTACATTATGTCCTAATACAGATTGTCTCTAGTAAATACATATACTTTCACTACTTGCATGCACTACATGGAGACTTTTCCAACAACCTAAAAGCCTCTGGGCATCCCTCCTTCTCTCTAAATACATGCCAGCCTCAAATTTAAGCGCATATGGAAATCCATTTTACATGGATGGAATATTTGTCAAAAGGGTCTGGTTTGGCAAATTAACACTGGCGCTCATCTTAAGTTCTGGGCTGATCCATGGCTAGGTCCAAATAGTAATTTAAGGATCGTGATTCAAGGCCCACTAATGAGAAGAGAGGATACTCTAACTGGGCAAGCTTACTATTCTTCAGCACCCTCTATCTCCTTCATTCTCCCACGCTCCATTCAAGAGCGACTGTGTACTTACTATATCCCTTCTATACCTCTGGTACATGACCGCATTGTGTGGGGTTTAACACCCACTGGCATCTTCTCCGTTAAGTCTTGTTACACAAGTATCACACAACGACGACCATCTCCAAGCACCATGTTCATTCTACCTCCAAAACTTAAAACCTTCCTCCGGCTCCTCCTGCTCCATCACGATAGATTACCAACCTCAGCTTGGTTTCCTTCCCTCTCCACGATAAATAATAATTTTGTGAACTAGATTAGTGTATACTCATCCAGAGGTCTATGCATTATTGCAGACCTATATACTCGATATATTGTTTAACAAAAGAAATTGTGATATGCTATAATATCATAATCGATTAAGCTACGATTTTCAAATTACGCATTAAATTTCATTATAAAGGGCATCTTGGTGCACTAAGCTCCCGCTATACGCGAGGTTCGTGAAAGCCACGACCATACGTTTATCAGACATACCACTCAGATTTCTACAAGAGGTTTCACTGGCCAACTAACGACCTCCCTCATTCACAGATCAACTTTACCAGCTACTCCAAGGTTTCCCTTCACGCATTAAATTTCATTATTTTTAATACAAATGGTTTCAAGGTAGAGTTATATGTGTGCACTCTATCCTTCATTGAGTATGTTGTTGTTGGTGGTGATGGCGGTTTCAAAGGTATTCGAGAAAATTAAATGTAAACGTTAGTTGGGATCAAAGTGGGTCTTGGCGATCTTTGTGACCTCAAAATAGGCATTAAAGGATGCGAAAAATAAGTTTCTGTTTGAGGAAGTCAACATAATTCTAAGGTTCCAAGAAAAAGATCCTCCACTGGTGTTAACAGTATCATTTTTCAACAATATAAACACATATTTCCTTTATGAGCTTTGCTACTCATCATACTGATTTTTGTTTGTTAAATAGTCCTGTGTATATTATATATCAGCAGATTTATAGTGACAAATGGAATCTTGGCCACCGTAATATTTTTCAATCCATCGAAATTAGCTGAGATTTTGGGGAATGGCATATTTTGAGTCGAGGAAGAAACTACTATGTATTGAGAAATCATTTAAGTTAAAGTTCAATATTATCATAAAGTATGCATCATTTGATTCTTTTCTTTTTCGCCTAAAACTGAATAAACTAATGTTGAACATACTAGTAGAAAATGTCTACTCTATTATGAGAAAAAATAAGTAGGAGCTTACTGAAATAAAATGAGAAAATACACATTATTTCCTTAAATAAAGTAAAATATGCAAGACAGCCTACTTCCACTTTTTTCATCTGTTGAGACCCTATCTTTTTATCCTTTTTATTTTTTGAATTTAACTTATATACTACGAGTAAAAATAAAATATTTTACACTATTACGTGTAACGACAAGTAACTCTATGTATTAAGTCAACAGCTCCATACATCATGTTAAATTAAATCCTTTTTTTCTTTTCTTTCATCCTTCTCTTTCTCCTGCATTTTTAATTAATCTTTGGTTAAAACAATGACCAGTGGCATGGAAAATTAGCATAAACTAATTAAGAAAAGACGGTAACTGTAACAAGGAAAAGGTACAAATGGCAATAACATGTTACAGAAGCAAAAGATGTAAACTAATCCTAAAATGTAATCCCAAAATCAAAACCTGACACTAAAAAATACAAAATGTAAAATGTACATTGCAAAATGAGACTAAACTAAACTAACATCACTACTTTGATTCATCATAATTTTACTTCCTTGACCGTTTCTTTGGCCGTTTGGAAGAATCATCCTTTTCACTATTTTCCCTTACACGCTTTTCCTGCACAACTAATTTTCTACCACCTCTCTTTGGTGGTCGACCTACGCTCCTCTTCGATGGACTACCTTCCTCCTTCCCTCCACCACCACCGCCACTTCCACTTTGCCTCACTGGAGCTTCTTTCCGTTCATCAACCTTTGTCTTTTGCTGCTCTCTTTTATTACCTTTAACAACAACATCCTCTGTAGGATTATTCTTCAGTGCCTCCACCAACGTTCCTTTCGTAGGAGAATTCTTCTTTATTCTCTTCAAGAAGTCCGCTGCAGCTCCTCGTTTTTTACCTTCTTCTTTCTTCTTCTCCGGTTTTGCTTCTTCCTTTTTGTCCGCGTTGCTATTGGTTTGCTTGGTATTTGTGTTTTGGTTGTTGTTTGATGGTGAAGCATTATTATTTGGATTTCCTTTGCTACTCCTCCTCATACTTCTTACTCCAGTCACAGGCTTTTCTTTCATCCCAAGCTTGATTGAACTCTCTTCTTCATTCGACGAGGACTTTATGGGTGGCTTCGGATTCAAAGGAGGTTTGTTATCAGCTTGTTTTTCTGGCTTGTTATTACCAGAACCTGCTGCTTTAGCTGAAATAGAGCTCCTCTTGCGGCAGACTACTAGAGGAACTGTAGACTTGTGTTTTGCAAGCAAAGAATCGGATCTCTCCAATTCAGGCTTGGGTTGGATCCTTAAGGGTCCGGGTGACGGATGTTTTGACTGGGTTCTGATCTTCTTTAATTCTTCAATGACAATGCCACGGAGTTCATTAGCTGCAATTGACTCTGGGGATGACTTAGGGAAGTAGACAATGGCATTGTTGAAGATGAGTAGGAGGTCCAAGTAGAATTTTCCGGTGCAAGAGCAATAGGATCCGTCGTCAATCCGGGCTTGAACCGTTTCAAGATCCATATATTGCCGGATCATACTTTTGTACTTGTCCGTTTTCTGCATGGAAAGTCAAAGTTATCAGCTACAACTTTAATTTATTTTAAAAAACACACCATTGGAATTAATGAAAGATGATAGGGTAAATAGGCGTGACATTAGTAGAGATCAAGTAGCTCAGTTGGTTTGATACCTGAATTTCCATCCTGAATTTCCATATTATTGGTCAGAGTTCGAATCCGTACATTATAATTCATTCCTCATTTTTCTTTTCCTATCACTTTGTAATAATAAAAAGAAAAGGTGTGACATAAATTCAATTGGCTAGAGAGGAAGAGGAAAATATATATAGAAGTTGGAAAGCCTATGTTTTTTCCCATCTATATACTTCCCAACACTAAGCTGAAGAAGTGGGGTCTGGTTGACCTAAATTACACGCTCGCTGCTCTAGTACGTACGCATTTAGTCTCTTGTAAAATAGGATGAGCAAGCACGCTCCATGCACGCTGCATTTTTTTACAAATCCTAATAAAATGTCTAAAATATCATTATCTTTTTAATCTTTTCTTAAATCTAGGTGTAGCAAGCACATGGAGGCTTTTTCAAAAACCTTATATGAGTTATTATCGACTTCTTGCTTAATTCCAAAGATTTTTATGAAATCTAAGGATAACATTATTAATTGACTTAGTGTCACGATATTTTGTTGAACTATACGTCACTGGTTTCAGTAACGTCTTGAATATTTTTTTTCTTTACTACTATAGATTTTTGCAAGTGAATAGTTTGAGATGTTTAATTCCAATTTTTCATGAGCCGGTAGAATTGTTAAACTTGAACTATGTTTTCTCAATACTGTAATTAAACATAATATTTTTAAGACATCAAAGTTATACAATACAAAATATATATATATAGATCTGAACAAACAAAAACATTTAACTTTTGTTATATCAGGGTGTGAAAATCAATCCTGGACCACGCGTCTCATGTAAATACCGTGGTAAGACATAAAAGAAGCATAGTTATAAACTTATAATGGGAATGGTAAACTTTGAATTCATTCAAGGAAGAAATCAAGGTAATTTGGACAAATACCCCTTATGCTTAATACTATTAAATATTTGTTTTGTTGAGGGTGTCGAAACGTTAAATGACAAATAAAGAGAAAGAAGAGAGAATTGATTTAAGGAAAAAGGGTCAAATATATTCTAATATGACCTCATACTTTGACATAGGATATATGTGATTCTTTTACTAAAGTTTTAGAGTATATTTGACCATTCTCCCTTAATTAAAATATTATTTAGTTATATGACCTGTTTTATAATAAGTTAAAAACAACATATAGGATTTTTACAGTATCATTCTTTTCCTATTCAAATTGTTATGTGGGTAGGATATCATTTCCGAGGGACAAAAGAATAGTATGCATTGGGCTTCTGAATACCATCTTAATAAAGGCCCCTTTATAATATACATGGGCTGACCCACGGTATTCACCTGATCCATAAAGGGATTTGTTCTCTTATTTTATTTTTCAAAGGGCTCCCTAAGATTAAATTCTAGTGGCTCCAAAGCACTGCGGCAAGATGCAAACAAGGCATTCTCGTTAGTGGGACCCATTCTCCATCCAAATTCACCAGTTTCCCGGATTTGTTCGGGGGCATCCATGATGCTTCAAATATCTATTCTCCCCTATTTACCAACCATTTTTTACTGCCAAGGTTTCTTACTTTTACGAGAGTTTACCTTTATATTATTTATAAAATAATAATTGCATTTAACTTTTATAATCATACGATATGTTTAAGATTATAAATTTCAAAAGTTTTATAATCACACAAATCTTATGCCATTTTTTAAAATACAAGTTTTAAAAAAATCATTTTATTTTTAAATTTAATGTTAATTTAAACTATGTCACATGAATTGAAACGAGTGAGAAATTTTATTTTGTCCCACACAACTTATGCAAGTTGTGCAAGGCTTATTTTTATTTCGTGGACCCATAAACCCTGTGTCCTCTAATTTGGGAAACAAAAAAAGTAAAAAAAAAAATCCCAATTAGTAAACTTGCAAAATCTGGCACAAGTTTTATTTAGGAGCCTAAAGTTAGGAGGGCTGCAAAATAATATTTCCTCTTTTGCACAGGGGAGCAGTTAGATCAATTACAGAAACTCCTATTCTTTTATGATGAATAGAGTAGGAATAATCAACAATTTTCCTCGACTGTCACATATAAGAGACTGATCCAATTATTAATTTTTCCTATGCATGCAAATGAAACATGAATACAAAGATGAATGTGAAGACCACGTACACGTCATAAATTGAGGCCACCACTCCGTTTTGTTTTATCCACTTTTACTAGGAGTATTATCTATATTTTTTTTTCCTATTTTCTTTATCAATTTTTGCATGTAATTTTAAAAAAAAAAAAAGAATCTCAGCCGTTGATATTTGATTTTTGGTAATTAAAGTGGTCCAAAACGACCAAAAATTGATCAGCAAATAGTTGTAGGCCAACCAATTTGAAAATGCGATGTAGAGAAGCATTACCTGGCTGTCTAGCCGGCGCTTGAACACAGAGCCGCGTTTATTCGACCTGATTATACCTAAAAACTCAATTAACGGCTCTGATTTAACCACACCTTCCCCTTTAATGCCAACACCCATCTCAACCGCATCTCCGCCGCCACGCTGGCGTTTTCTCTTCGTTAAAGTCGCCGTGCTCTGCACGTCACTGTTTTCCTTCGTCTCTTCCTTCGATTCGCTCGCTTTCTTTTCCTCTTGTCTATCTGAACTACTATCATTATACGAGTCCTCCTCCTCTTCACTCACCGGTTTAACTTCCTGAACCGGTTCGATCTCGACCGGATCCGGTTCGTTTTTTAAACCGGTTTCTCTGTTCTCCGTCGAATTAGACTCGTTAAACGACCGGTTTTCCTCGCTCGACACCGATTTTCCGGTGGATTCCGCCGGTTTAACATCGGCACCGCTGTTTTTGTCGTTTTTCGATCTCTCTTCCTTCATATCCTCCAGATCTGGTTTCTCACCATCGTTTAAACTGTCCTCTTTTAAGCTATTCTCTCTCTCCTCCTTCATCTTCTTCACTTTCAACTGCAACGACCTGTTCATATCACATCACAGATCAAAAATCTCAGATAAAAAAAAATTAAAACTAAAAAAAAGGTTTAAAAAAAAAAAGGAAAGAGAGAGAGAGAATTACTGGATCGAAAGATCGTAGTGTTGGACCTCTTGTTTAAGCTCAGCAACACGGAGTTGTCTCAACTCTTCAATCCAAGGAATTGTTACCTGTCCATCATCATCTTCTTCATTGATTTTTTCATCATAACCGTTGTTGTTGTAGTTGTTCGTGAAGCGGCGCCGGAGGTCTCGGTATTTATCCTTACAAATTTGAGGGGTCAATTGAGCGGGTAAAGTGCTACGGGTTTGGAGTTCCATAGCAACAGATTCCCAGTCCTTTAAACCATGTCGTTTCACAGCAAACGCTAATACAAGTTCTTCCCATGTACTCCATGATGTCTTCTTCTTTGCTGACTCGTTTTCCATTCTATCTTCCTTTTACACATATGTATAAAACATCTATATATATGGTTTGGTTTTAATTACAGCATGAAATAACTTAGCTAGGGTTTGATTAGGTATTTTAGTTTCGTCTTGTTCGTGTAGATTTATTATTTATATAGACGTTTTTAATTTTATCTTTTTTGGTACTACGTTTTATAGTGTGTTTTGTTATGGGTAGACGAATTGAGGACTTTGGGCATTTATAAGTGTAGCCATGGGCCTGATCTGAAGCAAAGCGACTCAGATAGACTCTTTTGCCCTTTGTTTTTACTCGAATTCCTTGTTTAACCTTCCTTCAATTCTTTCGGAAGCGGTATGCACGTGCGAGTTGTGGAATTGGTTTTACTACTTTCGCGCTTTATTATCGTGTAAATAAATTTTAATAAAATAATTCTTAAATCTTCTTCTTCTTTTTTTTTGTCAAGGAAAAACAGTATTAGTTGTATTTTAGACGGACTAGATAGTAGATACTTCCCCAACATTAAGGACTACTCAACACCTCTCACACGAGCGAACCCGCAAGACTTAGGGATGGCAATTGGGCGGGTGCGTGTACCCCTCCTCGCATTCGTATTCGTTAGAAAAATTTATATTCGTCACCTACTCGACACTCATGGTGGGTACATTTTCAACATACATATCCCGTCTAGGCGGGTATATTCCTAAATTCACACCCGCTCCATCACCCAAGTGGATATCCGTCACCCGTTAAAATCGTCAGTCATATTTTGTAATCAATTCATTTTGCCTTAAAATTTATTATTATTGGGCTTATGAGCTGCTAAAATTATGTGTGCCAAATTATTTGGGCTTTATAAATATAAAGTTGTACAAATAAAATTATAATTGGCGGGTATAAGACGGGAGGGTGAATTTGGGGTGGGGCAGGTATAACTGCAAATCCACCACCTACACATACCCCCAACTGGGACGGGGCGGGTGCGAAATCCACAAAATTGTATTCATATGCCATCTCTATCCGCAATAATAAAACTGTATGATTTTTCAAGATAAAAGAGTTCTAACAAAAATATTATATTATTTGGAAGAGAATGTAATTAAGTAGAAAAAAATAATTATATTTTGAAGGAAAGAACTTCGGAGGTAACGGTTTTGAAGAAGAGAGCTTCGGTGGTAACACCAACGGCATGCATCAGGTACTACCAAAATGTAGCTAACTATTATTTCTCAGGATTAGCAATAATAGTACTTAGGCCCCTTGTAGTAGTGCAAAGTGCAAACTATGAGGTTACAGTTATAATTTAAGTGTTATTCTTCGGTTCACAAAATAAGTGGTTTTAAAGTTTGACATAACCATTAAAAATAATTTAACAACATTAGTTAGTAAGGATATATGACTACATTACTCTTAAATGTAAAGATATAATGCAAGACGCTTTTATTTTATTTTTTGTGCATCTGACGTGCAAACTCGCCATTAGAAAATGACGAAAACTATATATTCAAGTGAGAAGGTAAATAATAAAATAAAATAAATAATTATGTTTTGAAGGAGAGAATGGAGGTAACACCAAAGGAATGCATCAATGTACTACCAAAACGAGTAGCTAACATAATTATTACGGTGATTTTAAGTAGAATTAGATCATTTATTAGATAAGATAACCTTTTCTTTTTTTTAAATTACATTATCTTGATTTTTTTAAATCACTTATTTTGTATCAAATTTCACAAATGTTTGAAAATTCCTATTGAGGACGAGAAGGTATATTTTATGGTGTCTTTGGTAGGAAGGAAAACATTATTTGTTTTAAAAAAAAGTGATTCTTTTATTTATTTTTCTGATATTTGGTAGATAATATTATTTCAACAACATATATATAAAATTTAGACAAATACTATGTAAGTGGGGTAAAGATAAGGTAGGGAAATGATGTGATATTATAGGCTAATGATGGGGTGGGTGGCGGCGGGGCGTTGTTAGGGTGAGGAGGAGAGAATTAATGAGTAACTTCATATATATAACTTAGTTTCTATTTTCACTGAAAAAGTCAATTTTCTTATCTTTAAGAATTTATTTATTTATTTTTTAAATTAATCAATAAAAACATATAAAAACTAAAACATTTTCATTTTTCTCCATAACAAATACACCCTAATTAGAAAAATAAATAAATAAATGAAAATTTCAATTTTACAAGGAATACATTGACGGGGAGAGCAAATCATAGATCCTACCAGAGGAGGCAAGTAAATCCCAATATACGTACATTCCAAAACAAATCGGGCCCACTTACCACCTTTCCTGCGAGTATTATACTTTCATTTACCTAGTTTTCGTGACACAAAAAGAAATAAAATAAACACTCAGGTCGTGTGTTTGATTCTGCGGTATACATAATTAAATAATTGATTTTGACAGAATTGAGTTTCATAATAATTGATTTATGTTTTGATGCAACAATGTAAAAGTAATTGTTATCAATTCATGATGTTTGGATAGTTTTGATCAAAATTATTTTTGAATGAAGAATTTCCAAGTCCCAAATAAATAGATCTATAAATTTAAAAAAAAGCCAAAAAAATTGAAAAAGAAGAAAACACCTTTGGCTTGGTGCACGTACCGCAAAAGGGCCAGTTAGGCCACTACGACGAGCCCTTCAGGTAAAAATATCTCCAAAAGTACTTTCTCTTTGTTTTTTTTTAAATAATAATTAATTAGGGTTTTTCTTTTATGTGTATACTTTTATTTATTATGTATGAATCGAAAGAGAGATTTTGATGCTCTAATTATTGATGTTTTTGGATATTTTAAAGTGATTATGTTTCTTCTATGTTGTTAGTTTAGTTTTTGTATGAGAAGTACCCGTTTGTATTTACTGTTTGTTTAGTTTTGTATTTATTGTTAGTATAGATTAATTATTCTATTTATTGATATTTGTTATTTTAATCTAATAATTTTTTTAATAGATGTTTATCATTATTGTTAGTATTGAACATTGTTTTTAATATAATAGTATTAATATTGAATGATTGAATGAATCCCCTATTTTTGAATCCTGAGTCCGCCCTTTCACTCAAGGTCTATAATCCTATTTATTTTCTTCAAATCTATAATTGTAAATTACTTTTAAGGTATTGAGACACCTATTACGAAAATAATTTAATTGCAACCATCACAAGATTATTTGATTAAATAACTCTTATATGTTTCTTAAATGGAATTGAATGATATGTATATGCCTTGTTAAAATAGTAACTCAGGAATTTGAACCATATAATTTGGCTTTTAAGATTTTTACACCCCCAACTAACATATTTAAATGCTTAATCATGAAAGTATTTGTCCAGTCTACCATTTATCTCTTTCTAAGAATCTATCTTAATTAAAATAAATTTCACTAATTGGAACAAAAAAGAACTACTGTAATAAATTACTTCTTAATTTCTAAGAAAGTCAAAATTTTAATAGCTTGCCAAAACAATTAATATTATCTAGAACATAAGGGAATACCATTATTTCCATTTGTGTGTTGATTATAAAGTGTTTCCCTTCGAAACATATAAAAGATAGTATTATTTTCGTGTTTTAATCTATATGACACATTTCTTTTAGTTAATTTTTTTTTTAAAAACTTTATTTTTTACGCATAACAAAATAATTATAACCACATAAATTTTTTTGACTTGTTTTAGACCATATGATACAAAAACTTTTTTTTTATTTTCTAATATTGTGTCCAGTCAAACTACATCATATAAATTGAGACCGATGGAGTATATAGTATAAATATCACTATAATGTCAAGGGTTAAAATATGCAGCGTAGTGAATGAGGTTGTTTCTTCTTAATCAGAGTCTTATATTTGAGCGATGAGTATGAAAAAAATCCTTGATAGTGAGAGATTTTTTTGAATGGGCTCTACACAGTATGAGTTCAAATATAATTGGACTTTAATATAAATAATGGATCCTGGATCAAAAACTAAAAAAAACAAAATCAATTTTGCTACCATTTGGAAAAGTTCGAGTCCACGTCAAGTTAAAAGAAACAGTTCAGAGTGCTGCTCTTTATTGTGTCAAATCATAATTCTTTCCAAATATAATATTTACCAGCAACTCTGACTCAATTTCATAGAATCTAATTATATGCTCTATTCCGGTCCATTTGACATTCTTTTAGGGGGAAAAGAGCATTTTGATTATTTCTTTTAGGGGAAAATAGCATTTTGATTCTTTAAATATTGATAATTTCTTATTTGATCCAATTTGATATATGACTTAACGTATTTGACATTCAATTAATTAAGATATGCAATATATTCTAATTAAATTATTTTTAAAATTATATTAGTATCATAGCATTACAAACTTCACATAATATATATGGGTAATTAAGTGATAGAAGATTTAATGATCATATTAAAATTGTGAATATTCACGGGTAATAGGATAAAAAAACACATATTTAAATTAATTTAGAGTTAAATATGCACATTTCAGATATCACAAGGGCTAAAGTTATAATTTATCAATAATTGAAGGATAAAAAATGCTACTCTTCTTTTAGTTTTATTATGTTTCAGAATGGCTAATGAATTCCTCTAGCAATAGTTTTGGTACAGCTTTTAAATGTTTTACATAATTTATATTTCATTTAACAATTTAACTTTAAAGTTTAAACTATCAAATATTATTTTTTTCTCTATTAAACTAACTTTTCTCTTATTATTTGAATATTATTAATAAAATAAGTAGGATTACATGGGAGTTGTCGTGGGACACAAAGCAGTGGAGTGACCTTTTGCCAGCTCCTTTTTCCTCCCTTATTCGAGGAAAGACAGTGGAAGGAGGCTCCACAACATTTTCATTTAGAAACAAATAGAAAATGCAAGTCAAAACAAACAGAATTATCAGTCCTTTTCTCGGTATTTCTTTTTGGGTCATTCGCAGGACTGCCCTATTTCGGGATGATTTTTAATTTTTGCTCTCAAATCATTTTTACCTTTTGATACTTTAAAGTGGCTGAAAGTATTTTAGATATCGAAAAAATAATAAAAAAGTAATTTAGATTCTGTGTTCGAATCCCGACAAAGTTAAGAAAAAGAAAATAATTTCGCAAGACAAAAGTTTCATAAAACTATGCATATTCGCGCAAAATTACATAGAAATTATGTCTTAAGACATAGTTCTTTAGTATATGCATTGTCCAGCATAATTAAGCAGAAATTTAAGTTATCCTACAAAACTATGTCTTAAGACGTTTCTATGTAACTACATAGCGCTATGAACTTATGTCTTGCGAAATTATTATTATTTTGTTTTACTCTGTTGGGTATCGAACCGAAAATCTCCCACCGAATAAGGGTATTTTAACCCATAAATTTTCATTAAATAAGAAGTAGACTCAAAAATTAAAAACTAGCAAATTGAGGGACAAATATTAAAACCGGGACGTATGAAGAACAATTCATGAAAATAAAAATGTTTCTTTTTTAGTTTTATTTCCACTCCTCCATTCCATTGGGCTTTCGTGAAACTTGCCCAGGCCCAGTTTTGAGGAAACGAAAATTTGGATCTGCGGTTTCTTGCTTTACCTTTTTTTCAGCCCATAAAAGACTTGGATTATATTAAGGACATTAACCAAAAAACAATAGATTTATTTTGGACATCTTCAAGTTGACGGTTGAGGACACGGCCGCTGCCGGAGAGTGTCCTTGGTGGCGGTGATTGTGAGTAAGGGATGATTCTGATACCGGTGGTTGAGATGGCGGTGAAGTACGCCGGCACCGGAGGTGGTGGTTGTTTGGGACAAACTGTAAAGAAGTTTTGCTGGTGGGGGCAAAGTCTATGTTGTTGCTTTTAGGCTGTAATTGTCTTGTTTCTGTGAAGTTATGCCACGTGCGGCGAAGTCCAACTGTTCGATGAATGTCCCCAAGATATGCCAAATAGGTATGTTACTGCATCTTCTCTGGATCGTGGATCTAGTAAACATAAAATTGAATTTGATGACATGTATCTTGCTGAGTTTTTCTTGGAGCCTGAGACTATTGAGAATCTATATCTTGATAAAAAAAATCCGGAGATCGAGGATAGCATTCCACCAAGTAACATGCCTTCGGATGAAATGATGCTTGTTGTGGAGCATGGAAATCTACTGGAGAATTCAATGCTCGCAATATTTTGTGTCACTTGCAATGGATCTTTGTGTATGGAATTCAAAAATAAGTTCCAAGTCCAAGGCTCTCATTGGTAATACAGTGAACAAAGAACCACTACTAATGCTTTGCGTATGCTAACCTCATGACTCAAGTGTGGGATCCCGGGTGTATGCATTCTTCCAATTTGCTATATGCTCTTGCATTGGTGATTGTGACATTTGAATTTTAGTTTTCAGGAAACTTTTGCTAAGTGGACTGTTGCGGATGAGATAGTAGTGATGAAATCGAAAGTGGATGATACGTACTCTGAGGTGAATCAAGTGTTTGATGACAGTTTCCAAAGAGTTGCATCGATAGAGCCACAACCAATTGCACCTCAGGATATTATACGTCTTCCCAAATTTCGACTCCTGCAACAATTATTAGAACAACTCATTTTTATTCTCCAAGCTCCAAAGCGTAAGGTGCAGTATGCTGCAATAGGAGGTGATTTCTCTTTCCGAAAGAAAATAATTAAGCAGGCTAGTGCACTGAAAATGGCACTAGAGGGAAATCCATAGCAAGCTTGATTGAGCAGGAGTTGTATAATTTGTCTACGCTTGAGGAATCATGGTTTTCTTTAGTGCTCAGGGTGTACCAGCTAGTTATGCTATAGGGTCTTGACCTTGTATTTGAATATATTCTTGTTGGATGTGGTGCTGATGAATTAATTATTTTGGTAATGCATTGCGTTTTGGATTTGGGTGATAAAGTTATAGACCGCCCTCCCATTTTCTCACTGTATGAATTTGCTGCACTACAAACTTGTGAAAATGATCATTGGAGCTTGAGTGTGATTGAAAGTGAGCTTTCATTAGGTGATGTGGAGCTTGAGTTGGTGAAAGTAGCTTCAATTGTTGCTGCTAGTGTTGTTAACAAGGCAATGATCAAGAAGGTAATGAAAAATGTGGGACTTAGCAAGAGAGAACTGGTAGCAATTTTTAGAATTGCGGCTTCTGTTCTTTATCTTGGAAATATGGAATTGGCTAAGGGCAATGAAATTGTTTCATCAGTTCTTCAAGTTGACAGGTCTTCGTTTCATCTTCGCACCATTATAGTATCCCCTCTACACACACTCAAGTCTTGGAAGATTCACCAATATACTTTCAGCGTGGCTCTACTCGAACCTTGAGGACAAGGTTCTTTTTTAGGGCGGGAGTATTACTGTGAACATGGATGGCCCAGATTATAGTTTCGGTACTCAAACTTAATTTTACATTTAATATATCTTTTTTTTTTATGTACACATCGTTCACTATAGGTTTATTGTATATTATGTTGGTTAGTTTCTCATGTATATGGTTCCAATCTTTTAATAGGTGTTGGTTTTATTGTTTAATTACATTTTTTTTAAAGTTCTTCATATTGTAATCAATAGATAATTTTGAAATGCTTCTTTGATCAGGTGAATAAATGCCCCTGCGTCATAACATATGTAGAAATTTACAGGATCTTATCCAGTTTTTTTTTTTTTTTTGGATAATTCGTGCTGCGCCGACTACTTCACTAAGATACCTGCACGCCCCGGCGTAATAAAGACCGGTCCTTCAACACTATTACCAAGTAAATCGCGGGATGTGCTCATGAGACAAGGTCAAATTCCCCAACATGCAGAATTTCTTCGTACTTGCGTGGAATCGAAGTTATCGAACCCACGTTGTCCATGCTTTTGCCACTGGACTATGCCCCGAAGGATTAAAATTGTGGTAGGGTAAACTTTTTAAAGTGACTGGTTCCACCGCATTACGGCTCCATACACCAGAAAATCCCACCTCCATCCTGGCCCTACGGAATAGTACCGCTTGGCTTGCATGCGAACAGTGGAGAGATTTTTTTTGGGGAACACAGTTCCACTCTCGATGGTCAGGGAAATCGAACACGAGACCCCAAGCAGCAATATCCTAGTGAAATGGCCACTAGGTCAAACACATTGAATAAAATTGTGCTAGGTAAACTTTTTAAAGTGACTGATTTCACCGCATTACAGCCTCATACCCCAGAAAATTCCACCTCCATCCTGGCCCTACGGAATAGTACCTCTTGGCTTGCATGCGAACAGTGGATGAATTTTTTTGAGGGAACACAGTTCCACTCTCGCTGGTCAGAAGAATCGAACACGAGACCCCAAGCAGCAATATCCTAGTGAAACAGTGGAGGGATTTCTTCATTTGCTCTATATATATATGGTTGCTAAATTTTTTAGTCGGACCGTACTCGAGCTTTGGATCAATGTCCCCAGAAGCAAGGAGTATGCCCGCGTGTTTCAACGAGAACACCGAAAAAACCTAATTCAGCTCCACGTAAGATAGCCAAAGTACGGTTGAGCAATCGACATGATATATTTGCACACATTCCAGGCGAAGGTCATAATTTGCAGGAACATTCTATGGTCTTAATAAGAGATAAGAGGAGGTAGAGTGAAAGATTCGCCAGGTGTGAAATTCCATTGTATTTTCATGGACATATTTTATTGTTCTTTTATATAGTCCTAGACTTCTAATAAATTAGTTTTCGATTTTCCCTTATCCCTTTTTTTTCAATTTAACAGTGGTGTCTGAGCTAGTTACAACAATAACATACCCAGTGAAATCCCACAACGTGAGGTCTGGGGAGGGTAGAGTGTACGCAGACCCTACTTCTATCTTGGTAGACCCTACCTCTATCTTGGTATGCAGAACAGTTATTTCCGGGAGACCATCGGCTCAAGACAATGCATAATCACACGCAAAGCAAAGCAATAGAAACGGTCATACCCAGACAAGAAATTAAAGCAATATAAACATGCTAATGATAAAATCGAATACACCATGGTAGCGCATTCTGACAAAAGGACATAGTTGGGTTTCCGGTGGCCTGGGGGGTTGCGGGGTTGTGTCGGCGACATAGTGACAGGGACGATGAGTGGTGATGACAATCGGCGTGAGTGGAGACGGAGAACATGACGTAGAAAGGCGGTCGGTGGTGGTGGTTGTAGGTGGCAGAACCGTAGATAGGCAATCGACGGTGGCGACAGTAGGCTGCAGAGGTGGGTTTTGGGTGGTGGACTGACACAGTTCAGTGAGAACGATGGGGGAGATGTCAGACTCGTTAAGAAATGTATAGTCTGTTTTTTGGAATTTTTAAATATTCGAAAAAGGGAATATGGTCTTGCCAAACGTGACGAGAGACATGGATTTGACGAGTAGACATGTCATATCAGAGATAATCCTATGATTAGACGGGAAGCCTATGAAGACACACGGAGTGGCTCGAGGTGCTAGTTTGTGAGGAGCGGTGGCGACAAGATTGGGGTAGCACAGGCAACCGAATATTCGGATGTAGTCGTACGAAGGGATTCGACGGTAAAGAATTTTGGTTGGTGTCATATTATGAAGGGTGCTAGTAGGTAAAATATTTAGAAGTATTCTACTATTTTGACTACATAGACCTAGAAGGACGGAGGAAGGAAGACATGAAACAGTAAGGTAAAAACCATGTTATTTATGGTGCGGATGATTTGTTCCGCTTTACCATTTTAAGGCGATGTGTGGGGGCACGATAAACGAAAAATCATGCCATTATTACTATAGAATCGGTGAAACGTGGAATTATTGAATTACGATCATTATCACACTGAAAGAATTTTATGCATTTTCAAATTGTGTTTTGATAAAGGTAAGAAACTCAAGAAATTTGACAAACACTTCTGATTTAAATTTGAGTGGGTAGATCCAAATATAATGAGAAAAATCATCTAACAAGACAATATAATATTTATGGCACAGTGAACTAGAAATAGCAGATGTCCACAAATCAGCATGAATAATATCAAAAGGAGAAAATATAACACTTGAAGATGATTTAAAAGGAAGACGAACATGTTTGTGTAAAGAACAAGAAACACGCTGCTGGGCAAATTTTTCATTATTGCATGTAATAAAATTATCGTCTCTGAGAAAATTTAAAACTAGAGCTCCCGAGTGGCCAAACCTATTATGTCAAGTTGACGGAGAGATAACGGCTAAAAAATGGGGGAACGTGAGCTGGCAGCGGAGGTGAATGGGAATTGATAGAGATCCCCCTTGCTATTGCATCTCGTAAGAGTTGTCCCCGCACGAAGATCCTTCACAGTAAAATCAAAAGGGTCAAAGTCAACAGAGACAAAATTATTACGAGTAAATCAAAAATTAAGTTCTTAATGATGTTCGGAGCATACATGACATTGTTAAGGAAAAAATGTGGGTGATGTGGTTGTGTGTATGTGGTACCATAACCCTGTATTAGAATGCGGTGATCATTGCCAACAGTAATATATTGATGAGACTTTAAACGCAATAGTTGGGAGAGATTACCTGCAGACGGGGTGAGGTGAGATGTAGCTCCTGAATCCATGTACCAATTTTCATCGGGCTGCTACAAATTTAGACTGCTGAGGGCCTGACCCAAGTTAGTGGGGGCCAGACCAATGGGATGCATAGACAATTGGGCCTGGGCGACGTGGGCCTGATGGTGAGGCGTCTGGACAGAGGACATGTACCCAGTAATTGGGCCCAATAAGCCATGCCGCTGGTACTGGAACTGGGCTTGAACAATTCCAGGTATGAGGTCCGGTTGTCAGGTTCCGGATAGATATATTATAATAACGGGTAGGGTCAGGATAGTAAAATTAAGAACCGATCAATGTCGGGTCAGACAAATAGAGACAAGGTATCCAGACCCGGAACCGATACCTGAAACTTATGAAATATTAAATATTTATATTTTTTTAATTCCATTATTTTTTAGTTAATAAAACAAACGAAAAAATGCCATACTCCATTTGCTCTTTCTAAAAAAATGAGAACACAGTTTTTTTTGGTGTGTTTCAAATTTTTCATTAGAAGTACTGTTTTGCTGCCACATCATATCATGATAAAAGTTATTATCATAATTGTTTGTTCTAAATAGTATTTTTATAATTGTTTATGTGTTTTACACTTAATGAGATTACTACACATAAATATATAACTTGTCAAAGCATTTCAAATAATCTGAAACAAAGAAAATATATTATAACACAAATTATTAAACCCGTGCTCCCAAAACTTCTAGCTTTTCACTTGTGACTTTCAAGAAACGTTGTAAAATTCTTAAAATTGCATAGAAATAAAATTATAAATAAAGTCATAGCTTTCATCTTGCCGTGATAAATTAAGTCGGGATATGTGATTATTTATATAGTTTGTCACTTGAATCCCATAACTCTTTCCAAAAGTAAGCAATGAGAGCTATTTTGAAAAATGGAAGGCCAGAAGCTAATATAGTTCCAGACTTTCAGATTTGAGGAGAAGTGGAACGTCAATACTCTCTAAAAAAAAAAAATATGTTAATCGTTACCGCCACTAGACTTCCTTGTATTGTGAGTGTAAACATAAGAATGTATACTTATGACAACAATAGTAATTAGCCTCAATTACAAACTAATAGGGATTAGAGACCAATTACAAATCTCCTATACCAATCTTGTGCTATTTGAATCACATTTCATTCAACAGTTTACAGTAACCATTAAGCTAGGCAACCAAAGAGAAACTGCAAATGAAAGCAATACCCTATACATTCATAACTTTTTTATTAGTAGTATTCTGTAGTTGTTTCCAGCTTATTACAAGAATAATGTATCTGTAATTAAATTCCGAACATCACTCAATATAATTAGGGGTGGCAAAATTAGCCAAAAGTTTGGATGAGGCTACTGCATGTGATAATCAGATATATCTCTTTATGCAACACAAAAATTTACAGGGTACCCGGGAACCGCAGGGTCCGGGTAGGTTTCCGGTAATAATTGCTACGGGTAGGTTCCGAATAGTAAATTTAGGAACCGATCTTTAGGGTCCGGATAATTTAAAAAAGTTAGGATATCCGGATCCGCTCACCCCTAACTGCATGTCCTTTTTCCTTTCCTTAATAGATGGTTGGTTAATGACCCGTCTAAAAGTTACTTGAGTTGAAATGAGTTGGGTCGAAATAGTTTAAAATGTGGGTCATAATTCAACCCGTCCAATTTTTACTAATTTTTAATTATTTATTTGTTCTTTTATATTATTTTAGTACGTTATACAATTTTTATTTTATTTATTATAGTTATATATAGCATATCAATTTTTTTTTTTTAAATTGACAAATTTTTTCACGAGTCAATTGACCTACATATCAACCCATGATGGGCTGAGCTAATAGACGGAGTCAATAACCCACCCAAATTTAAACAGATTATGTTTTTAAAAGCTAATTTTCTAACTCTAGTATTAGATCTGTTGAATTTTATACATAAAAAATGCTATCAAATATGATACTCCGTATTACTTACTCAAGATTGAAAGAATCACTTTGATGTTCGAAGTTGTTAAACATAATTATTGAGTCAGATTCACTCATAAAGATACTAATTATTCCTTGGTTTATCCACATAAACTCTACCTATAATATATAAACACATTATTATAGGGGTTAGCAAAAAAAATATTTCCATCATAAGACGGAACTTCGTGAAGATATCGTGATTACTGTAAACCTACCTCCGCTAAAGAAAATTCAGAAGACTCCTAACTAATATTACAAGCTTAGGATGATATACCGAGAGAAAGAATGATCGTGCGATTACATTAATTAATACTCCCGTAACTAGTTTAGTACTTCAACATTAATATAAAACTGAGTTTTTTCAGAAGAAGACAGTTAGAGGGAGACGAAAGAAATTGCACAGGCCTTGTTAGATCTTGATCGAACTGTGTTGTTCATCGCTGCAGTCCACCCGACACAGTGGCTCTGATACCATGTTGAAACATTTGATATGCTAGAGGAAGACAGCAGAGATCGAGAAGCATGGTGAAGCTCTGGGCTCAAGGTAGAAGATGAACAGTGTTCTTGATAAAGTAAGAGTAAAGTAAAGAAGGGAGAGAAAATCCTTTTTCAGAGAAAGAGAGAGAAGGAGAACAGCTCAGAGAGAGAGAGATGAAGAGAACAACATGGATGTAACTCAGTTGGTTTCAAAGTGACAGATTGCTCCCAAGAGATCGTTATATTGATGAGAAAAAAAAAAGACAATCATAATGCGAGAACTAATCAGTAATCACACAGATCAATTAACTTCTTAATTAATCTCTCCACTTGTACGAGCTTTTCTACTTTTCAATCTCTCTCTCATTCTTCTCAATCTCGTTTCTTTTCTACTACCCAGCTCTTTCTTCAGTGCCAAACACGCCCCAGCCACGTCACCACCACTCCCCCGTGAATTTCGGTCTATAACCACCTGGTCATCCTTCCACACGTGTTCGATCCCCAATTTGTTAACCGTCATGTACGGCAATTTCTCCATCGGAACCTTCAAACTCCATCCTATCTTCCCCACCACCTTATCCATTATCGGAAACACCGTTCTCGCATGCACTTCCCCGCCAAATAAATCAGCCCATATCAATTTCTCGTTCTTCTTCTCCGTAATTTTTTCATCTTTATGGACAATATTGGTGTTCGGTAATATGTTTTTCTTCAAATTGACCGATCTGATAATTGAGAAATCACCTAATTGAGGTTTAAAGTGAAGGAAAAAGCTAGGGTTTCCATTACCTCCAAAATTAAACTCAGCACTTATTGGGCCGATAGATCCGACTCCGGTTTTAACAACTAACCCGAAAGGCCGGTTTGAATCATTGGGCCGATAAAACAGCTTAAGAGCCGGACCATATTGAAAAAAGGTACTGAAAACATAAATCTTTGTCTTTAGGATCACTAGTACTGGTTTGAATACAAGACTGGAATGGGAAACCTAATGTCTTTAGTGGCATTTTGGCTTTGATGATTGGGTTTTGATTTTCTCGAAATTTCAATGAAGCTTTCATTATTATTATTTTCAACGAGGAAGTTTCTTTTGCGAAATGTGTAGAGCTTTAATGGAGGCTCTTGCCATTATTTTTGAGTAGCTAAAGGTTATTTTCAGTGTGTTTAATTTTGGGAGATGGTTGCTGAGATGCTGATTTTTTATTTTTTTTAACGACGGGACCCGCAACCGCTATTTTATTACAAGTGCACACTGGGTAAATCCTCAGATTAACGCAATAGCCTGCAAATCACGTCAGCCAGGTAAACCACACTTGACAAGCAATGTGTAACAAGCTCAACCAAAAAGGTGTTGACAGGGGGAATCGAACTCGTGACTTTTCGATCTCGTGCTCTCCTATTCCACCAACTTGGCTATCCTTGCGGGTACTGAGATGCTGACTTTGCTTTGTGTAAATATTGGTTTAATGTTCCCGTGATGTGGCAATTGGCGAGCCGTTTGCTTATACGTACCCACTTGACGACGCTATCTTTTTATTTTATTTTTTATAACGGGGAATCGAAGCCGCTATTTTTTTTATAAGTGCGTACTGGGTAAATCCTCGGACTGACGCAATAGCCTGCAAACCACGTCAGCCAGGTAAACCACACTTGACAAGCCATGTGTGACAGACTCAACCAAGAAGGTGTTGACAGAGGGAATCGAACTCGTGACCTTTCGGTCCCGCGCTCTCCTACTCCACCAACTTGGCTACCCTTGCGGGTTACTTGACGACGCTATCTTTTTATTAGTCATTACAATAAAAGACATACTTTTATATTTAATAATAGTTAAATTTTAAAGTTTTACTAATTGATAAAGATTCTTGGGGTGAAACTCTAAGAATCAAAAATCAAATAAAAAAATTAAAATGAGATATAGGCCAAATATATATATATATATATATATATACCCTTCAACTTTGTGATTTAGATCATATATACCTTCATTAAAATTTAGTGTATATATGCTCCTGCCGCTACAAAATGGTGTAAATATACATTTTTTGCTGACGGGATATTTTTGGAAAAAATTATTTAGTTTATTTTTTAATTAAAAACAGTCACGTGGCTTTAAAAAAAGTCTACCCATTTTTTTAATAGGCATATTTTTCTAAAGCCACGTGATAATTTTTTCTAGTGGTCGGGTCTGGTTCATTTAAAAAATTGCTAGACTTATTATTTTAAAGTCACGAAGATATTTTTTAAAATCAATAAAACCCGACACACCAGAAAAAAAATACCTTGTGGCTTTAAAAACGTATGTCTACTAAAAAAATGGGTAGACTTTTTTTAAAGTTACATGACATTGTTTTAATTAAAAACATAAGCTAAATGATCTTTCTTAAAAATAAATCCGTCAGCGAAAAGGGTATATTTGCACCATTTGTGTAACGACATGAGTATATTTGCATCATTTTGTAACGACAGAGGTATATACATCACTTTTTAAAAGAGGGGTATATCTACTCTAAATCGTAAAGTTGATGGGTATATTTACACCTTTACCTAAAAAAAGACACATTTGTTATGAAATAATAATAAAAGTATAAGACAATAAGAGATATAGCCAACGAAGTCGTGGGAGAGAGGAGAGAAAATTTTATTGCTCTTCAAACTAATGTATAAATTAATTGAATTAACTTCCTATTTATAGAGGGGGAAAACAGCTGCAAGAATTTTCAGAAAGCTGATGCAAGACTTTTTAGAAGCTACTGCCAAATTGTCTGCTTGTCTACTCGCAAGCTACATGCTCGATTGAAAGCTTATACAATTGCAAGGTCATTCGAAAAATTACGGAGTACTTAAATGGACATTCACAATACAATGTATTTATAACGTTCCCTTGGATGTTCATTAATAGATAGTGTGTCTCGTTAAAATTTTATTAGGAGAAACCCAGTGAGAATAATTCTAGAAGGAAAAAGAGTACACATGTATGGTAATACACATTTTTAGCTGCCTCATTTAAAACCTTAGCAGGAATATCCAAATGAGATAAAATCTTGGTTAAGGAAAAAAGAGTACAATGTGTATTATACTCTCCCTGATCAAAGCATCACATAATTTTTGAAGATTATGTACTCAGATATTGTATACCAACTTATCATATCTTGAGGTTGACAGTGATCATATCTATCAAATGTCATTTGACGAACTGGTTGATCAGGATCTTCATTCCGTAGATAGAGAAGCATAACTGCAATATAATATTGTTAGAATTATGCCAAGTACATTCATGACTTGTTATATAACTATTATTATTTCTTTATGATTTGACTGTTATGTAAAATAACATGATATAACAGTAATCTTCATGAAAATAGATAGTATGTCTAGATGAAACTCTTATGTCAATCAGATAAATGCCATGTATATTTAAAACACTTAACAATATTTGTTAGGATAAACACATTCCTGTCAGACACTTCATTGCAATATGCATTTTTATCTTCTTTCGATATCTTTATGTATGAGAGAAATTATATCAAGCTCATAGTTATATCAAGATAAATAAATGCATATCAATTGCACAAATATGTGATACTTTAGGACCAATTTAACTTTCTTATTTCGACTTCTTTCGGCAACTAAACTTCTGCTCCTGAAAACTCTTTAAGAGTTTCAATAATATTCAAGTCTTTAACTTTTACAACAATAGAAATATTCTGATTATAAAAAATAAACAAAGGTAAACAGATTCATTTTGTACTCTTCGTCAATAAATATTCATTTAAGAATCAAAACAAGTTTCCCAAGAACTTGTATATGCTTCAGGCATTCTTCTGAAATTTTCATATAAATTTTGTTAAGTGAGCCATATAGGCTGAGACAATTTTCACTTTGTATTTAAATTACATGACATCTTCTGATGTCAGAATCGTTGGTCCAGTAAATTTACCCTTATCAAGATGCATTTACTTAGTAATTATTTCTACATCAACATGCTTTAAGAGAAGTAGAATTCAGATCCTTATAATATTATACAATATTGCGCGCTATATTATATCAAAGATATCGTCGACGAGATATAATTTTTTATCGGTTCACAATTCAACACAATTTACTGAGATCTCATCACTTCATTATTTTCAGATACCTGAACCTCTATGAAAATTTATAAATGCCAGTTAAAATTAAATTGTTAAAGTGTATTTCAAAGACAAATTAAAGAAAGATTTTATGTATTTTTCCCTAGTTAATACTATACCTCCATCCCAGAATGTGCATTTGAATTAATTGAACCCCATACATCATAAGGGAGAATCAATAGTCGAGGCAAAACAACATACTTGGGTTCCAAAAAAAGGTTTATGACCATGGCTGAATTACAAGTACTTCAGTTAGCCATTTTTGAAAATCTCAGTCCGCTCTCTATAGAAATACTGGAAAAACCACAACCTACTTATAATCATACTGTTTTATGATGCAGGTTAATGTTGAGGAATCTGGGAAAGGCAACAAGCTCGCTGATGTATTAGAGGACCAACGCTAAGCATATATAATCAACTCAATATTTGTGATCTCCTCCTGCAACAGTTATAAGCATTTTGAAAGCTGACAAAGAAGAAGCATATATCTATGTAATAGTTTATCTAGGCTTGGTAATTTGAATATTCTATCTCCCCCAACAAGTTAGTATGAACTATGAAATGAAGTATCTATTTTACCAAAAAAGAAATACTATAGGAGGTAAATGACTTCCACAAAAGTTACAAGGGACGCCAAGTGCAATATACAATAATATGATCACAAAACGACACCGTACCACAAGTTAACTTATTTGCACCGTTACAAAAATTTCAACGTGATAATAAAGACTTTCAATTCAAAATCAAATTGTAGTAATCAAATTCCCTAATAATAACAATACCCCAAAAAATTTCCCCGCCAACATCGCTTATGGCACTTTCTACACCACCAGCTCCGCCAGATCCTACCACTACCACAACCACCACTAACACTACCACAAGACCAATTTTCTCTAACCCTATAAGACCACCACCAACCCCTCACCATTTCCCCCTCCAATCTACTTCTCACTACCCACCTACCCAACAACAACGCCTACCACCCACCTCTAATCCTAATTACTTTCAATTAATCCCTAAACCTACTAATCCCGACCCGACGTCTCATCTACACAACATTCTCTACCCGGTTGCTTCTTCCGGGCGCGGGGCTTTGCCCAAACCTAGTACTAATAATTACCCGAATCGACCAGTACCGCCTTTCGGGTTGAATCATATGGATCCGGGTGCGGGTTCTAGACCGACTCATTTGCAACACGCTTTTATTGGGTCGTCTCCTAATGCTAATTCAGCTGTTAAGGGATCTCAAGTACTCACTTCTTCGCATCCCAAGGTTAATTTGTTTATTGTCTTAATAATCACTTTAATTAGCTTGATTATTGAATTTGCATGTTATTACTATAAATGATCAATTTTAACAATTAGATGTCCACTCCAGATTAAGATTTTTATTTATAAATAATTATTTAAAAAATTCATTTATTATTTCGGAACAATAAAAATACAACAACGCACCCCAACAATACTATCCATCCGCCCTCCCCTACACCAACCAAGCAGTGAACCACCTCACATCTGTGCCCCTACTTTGCCTACTCCACCCCACCCCCTACCATCCTACCCACTTCTACCCCACCTCCCGCTTTTTCTCACATTCTCAAATTTCTATTTTATATTTTTTTTACTTTTATAAACAAAAAAAAGTATGAACTTTTTTCTTACCTCCCGCACCTACCCCTCCACCTACCCATCCTCAAATTTCTATATCATATATTTTTTTTGCTTTTATAAAAAATTAAAAAATTATTAAAAATATTATTCTTATTTTAAAAATAAAGATATGAAAAAATCAAATATCATATAAAAAAAAATAATTTTCAAGTTTGAAATTTGTAAAAATAATGAGTCAAGTTGGACAAATTGAGTTATGACCCATCATTTAGCCCATCTTGACCCGTCCATCTTAGTTCAGTTAAGTTTTGGGTGGTTGGACATTGACTCATCTATTGATTCAACCCATCTTGACCCGCCCAACTTCAGCCCAAACACTCATCTGCCACCCCTAGTAGCATTATAGTTATGGGTTCAATTGGACCATAACTTTGAGGATAAATTTATGTGTAAAAATTTACTAAAATTGCAATAAATAGTAGATATGAACCCTCATAAATGTAATATATAGTGGGTTCAATGCTAATAACCTTAAAATTGAACCCATAAGTTTAAATCCCGGATCCGGCTCTCGATAGGTTTGAGTTTTGCGAATTCTCGGGTGGGTCCTTGTAACTTGTTTCTGCCCTATTGGTGCTTTTGTTGAATGATTCACTCTTACTTATGAAAGCCACTCGAAAGTTTTAAAAAGAAGTAAATTTACTATGTATTCTTTGCTGGCATCAATAAGTATCACGTTGCATTTATTAAAGCGACCAAAAGAAGAAGGAAACACCGAGGAAAAGAAGGTGATATGACTCAGGTAGCTGGTTGCAACTAACTGATTTTGGGGAACTTCAGGAAAGGAAACTGACTTTTAACTACTGAACTAGTTTTAATATTTAGGTCAACTATGGGAGCTAAAGTAGAACTGTCACGTACTATATCCCATCCCGCCTATAAAATGCTTGCCCCTTATATTCTGGAATCAGGAATTTGGATCCAATAAACCCAACATCTCGTCATGTAGCCTGCCAGTCAAAAAAATTGCCCAGACTAAAGTTTCTGTAGAAGCTGAGTTTCCTCTTTTAACCATCCTTCTGCCTATTATGGCTACTGATTCCGTCAAAGCGGGCCATGTGAAGCAATCAATGGGGGTTTCGAAGAGGATCTGTGCAAAAAAAGGACCCTTTTGTGTATCGTTGAGCTTAAAGGGAGTTGTAGTTCATAATCTGTAGGCTGTATCTTTATGATAACCTTGTCAAGCTTATTGGAATTTTGCAGCCCGCTTTAGGCTTCTACAATGTGGTGTGGCAATCTGTAGGCTGTACCGTATTTGAGAGCCTCTGGCTTTTGTTTCCTTTATGGAGATCAAAATATTTTGCTTTTCTTTTCTTGTGGAGAAACAAATGTGAGCGTTTGGATTTGAATTTGAACGATTGGTGTTGGCTTTGTCTCTTGGAAATAAGATATCATTAAAGCTCTAACACCTTACACTTTTGCTGAGATCCATATGGGGAATCTAACATTCTATAAATGGCTAAACTTCTTTAGTTACTATTACATGTGCTCGATTCATATAATTAAGATAAGGAAGAAAAGTGGATTAGAGATTACATCGTGAACCCCACATTCGGCTCGCAAGTATTACAACAACATACCCAGTGAGATCCCACAAAGTGGGGTCTGGGGAGGGTAGAGTGGACGCAAGTATTGAGAAGAAAATTTTCTTGTTCTGCTAAACAAACTATTTTCTTCTCGTTTCTGTCTGTTATCTAATCTAGACAGCCCTTTAATTTTTGTGTGGGCCTGGCTTGTTTTAACTGCTTTGTGGCAGTATTGTCCTGCAGATTTAATTGATGACCTATTTCAGTAATGCAGTGTTGCAATTTTAAATGAGAAATTACATTCTTTTAGTGTGTTCCGTAGATCTATTTTATCTTTGTTCTCACAATTTTGCTACCTCCTTTTGTCTTCTGATCCTGATTGATATATTTCCGTTTTCCAGATTGCTTCTACTCAGCCTTCCATTCCAGATTGTAATGGCTTCAGAGAGGGGAGGTAATGTAGGTTTTGCTTAATCTTCCTGTTTCCCTTAAATATGTAATATGACAATTCTTATACCTCTATTTTTGCTTGCGGTAGGGACAGAAGTAAGGATGAAACCTTTGCTATAATCAGAGACAGAAAAGTAAGTGTCTATCTTGTTGTTTAGTTTGATTTGTGAAACACTCACATGGTTTGTTGTCCATGCCGGTCATGACCCTCATTTTGACAGATGGAAGTCATTTAAATCATTCCCTGCCCTAAAAAGTAGGCAGAAAAGAATAAAAAAGCATGTTGGAGTTCGACATATCTGCCAACTATTTTATCACTACTCTTCAGGCAGTTGTATACATGATAGTATATGTAGCTACCAAAAAAGTTTTTACGGAAAAGACCCAGATAAATGACATTGTTTTGGCATCCTTTTAAGTTTCACACATCTTTTCCATCCAGCACGGGCGCAGCCAAATATATTTCAGTTGTGAATAATGTTAATATTGAGGATTAGTACTGAATGGATTATCTTTAAGCATTTGTGGTATTGGTTACCAACCGAACTAGTTTGGGTTAGAGGGTGGTTGATTGATTTGTGGTGTTGGTTCTTTTCACTCAGAAATGTGTTGCTACAGTTTCAAATTTCTCTGCATTTGTCTCTGTGGTCTTCTTTCTATTCTGTCGTATGTGGTAATATCATCTATGGGGTATGGCAAGAGAATTCAAGATGTGGTGTGCCACTAGGAATCCGTTTTCTTGATTTTCAGCCCATTGCTGATGAGATGATATTTTTACTTATGTCTTACGATGTAAATGGGATCTGCCCGAGAGTGCACATCGTTTCTACATTAAGTTGATGTTGCACTTGAGATGAATTGTGTACAACTTAACTGCAACTACAGAAATAAACACCTACCTCCTTGACTTGACAGAACGACAGGTTCTCTTATCAGTGTCACCCAATTTCATATTTTTGGTGATCCTTCGATCTGTGAGTCAATTTTGATTAATTCTTCTGCAAACTGGGAATCTTTGCTTGTAGCATTTCACTGCTTAACTATGGAATAACAAAAAGGGGAAGCTCGTTTGCTGTCCAGGGTACTGGAAGTGTGCATGTTCTGGGAAAGGGTTCTTTTGTATAATATCTTAGCTGTATATATCGTGTGTCTTGCACTTCCCATTTTTGTTTGCTCAGTAGCTGCTGCTTCATGCCTGAAATTGATCCATTATATGCAGTATTGCATATTGATTAATGATTATCTAAAGCTATCCATAAAAGAAAGGTTATGTATCTGCTAATGTTCTTTTGACTTCAACACGACTGTAATGACTCCCACCAAAATGTAAAAGGAAAAGAAAAAATCCCACCAAAATGTAAAAGGAAAAGAAAAAATTAATAGTGCAGATAAGACATCTCTGAATCTTAAAGACATTATGTAATTCTATAGATTTGGTATAGGTGCTTGCTTTTATCCCGTCCCTGATATTTTCTGTGGAAACATGTTTTTACTGCATGACAGTAACCTTTGTTTTCTGATGTAGGTCAGAATATCTGATAATGCTTCTCTCTACGCCCTCATTTTCTGTGGAAACATGTTTTTACTGCATGCCAGTTACCTTTGTTTTCTGATGTAGGTCAGAATATCTGATAATGCTTCTCTCTACGCCCTCTGTCGCTCATGGTTGAGGAATGGTCTTCCTGATGAAACTCAGGTTTGCTTGATTAGGAATTCCATATGCTTAGCACAAGTGCCTTCTCTTTGAGATATTAATTTTCTTTTGACAGCATTTTGAGTGACTTAAGGTTTCTGGCTTGTAAAAGCTCAGTTCATAGGCAGATGGATTATCTGCTTGTCCGCCGTGCAACTAACATGACTTTCTTATGTGCAACTTGACTTCGTGAATAAAAATTGTGAACCATGTCCTCCAGAAATGCTGATTAGGCTTTTAATTTTTTTAATCTGTTTCTGTAGCATTATGTGGACTTTTTAAACACCTTTCTCCTGTTTTTATCTGTACAATCAAAGCATAAAGATTAAAAAAATTCCTTTGCTGGTTGGTCTTGAAAACAAGAAAATCCTTATTCATGTCTTATTTTCAACTTTTTAATCTGTGATATTGGACTTCATTCAGCATAATTTCATGGTTGCAGAAGCTCTAATCATCTTTCCCAACGTTTAGCTATTACACCCTGGCATTATGTCTTTATCAATCACTATTTTTTGGGGCATATCTTAACTTTTGTTGGCATATGACTTTCTCAACTGATAAATAGTCAGTTGCAATAGATGCCTGCAGAACAAGCAAGTGAAAATGACAAGTGAAACCCTTTTACAGTCTTGTGCATGCAATTTCACATATGTAGGCATGTAGCACACAAAAGCGATCCAAGATTGAATTGTTTGATTTCCTACAACAACCTCAAGTTAATATTAGATAATTATTGGGTCCACAGTCAAATATTTATAGATATTTTAACTTTACCAGTTTTAAAAAATATTTATAGATATTTAGTGATTTTTTAATTCTTAATACATATACTGGGTGTGGGTAAAAGCTACAGGGTTAACGTGTGAACCCATAGATCCGCCTCTAACACACTCTTAATAGTCAATCCCAGACATTTTGCCTTCTGTAATCCTATTTTGTCTAGATTACCTTGCTATTTTTTAGATATACCTTGCTATTTTTTAGATATTCCAAAAGTTGATATAAATTTCTTTGAGTTGAAAATTACAATATCCTAAAGATGTGTGCTAATGTGTGTACATATGCGGGTTTGTGTATAAATGTTATATACTCACCCCTTCCTAAATTGTATGGCACCCTCTTTATTTTTAGAAGTTTCATAATGTTTGACATGAACCAGACATAATATGTTTTAAATTGATCCTATTTTGTGTTGCTATTTAGAAGAGCCTAGGAAAATTTGTTACAAGTTCAAACTTAATTGACAGTTCATAAGCCCATATTTTGGATTCATTTCTAGTGACACATCGAAAAATTATAATTTGAAATCCTAGAAAGTATCAATATTTTTTCTTAAATTCAAATATCCTCATCCAATCACTCGAACAACTAAACTTTAAACAATGATGTGATATTTTCCCATCACACTAAGGGGTCATTTGGTTTGCTAGCAAGTTATCATGGATTATAGTGTAGAGATTTAATGCATAAATAATAACTCTTGGATTATGTAGTTCATATACATTTTTTGTCAGATGTTTGCTTCTTGTATTATAGCTGTATATATGATGTACAAGTCAGGATATGTGAGTTTTTGAACTAAATAATTTTTTTTTCTAATTGCACCTTTTACATCACCCCTTGTCACTTGAATAGTGATGCTTAGATAACAGTTTACTTAATAAAGGATGTTATTTTAAATGATAATGCAAAATTTTCCCCTTCAAATCAAATACAATATTGCCGTTAATTTTTGTAACTTTTTTTAAGTTCAAAATTCCGTGACATCTAAACCAAGAATTGGCTTTAATAGTTAGTATGCACTTGTTTTAATATAAAAATGCTCAACTCCAAACTGTTAGAAAGTCTTATTATGTAATACGATCATGGTAAATTGGTAACCAATAAACAATCATGATTATTATTTTCTTTAAAAGTAAGCAAGGTTTCTACAACCTAAGGTGCTTTAATTTAGCTTTTTACTCATTTTAAGTCTATTATCTAAGTAGTGCTAAATGCTAATATATTCCACATTGTGCCCACATATAGGTTTCTTAATAAGTTATGTGGATATTATTTGTGCCATAAAATGAAAATGTAACCAATTTTTGTATTAATAATATAGAATTTTATGTTGAGATTATTTTATATGCAAGAAACCAACCAAGCCTTAACTTATCTTTCATTACCTTGATGCTTTTTAACCTTAATTAATACTATGTACAACCAAACTTATCTTACATATATCTGTGCTCTTTTAAACTAACTCATTAGAACTTTTAATGGATGATGATTTTTGAAAGAAAACCATCATAATGAGTTTACAACACTTCTAATTCTTGATGAGATGTAAAAGTAATTGTATTGTTTTACCTGAAATTGGTTTCCAATGAAATACTACTCTGCATCTCGGAAAATTCGTTATTTATTGGAAAGCATTAGTGTTTAATAGACTAGATAAAGTCCTCTCAGTCTGCCTATTAAAAAATGAGATTGGAAAAAATAAAAAGGTATATATTTAAATAAGAAAAACAACGGAGTTTATAACTAATTTGAGTTAGCTTTATGAACACTGTGGTGTTTCTTACCAAGGGGATTAAAATTCCGCTTTATTCAGTATTAACTGGTGAATAGCTGTATACTTTTGGTTAAGTCTCTCATTTGCTAAGTACACATATATGAGATTACTGGTTTTGTACTGTTTCTTTGAACCAGAACCTGATTATAAGTTGCTTCAAGTGGATGTCATTTTTTCTGGTAAGAGTTAAATTATTGATTAAGAATTCACTGTCCACCAAAAACATGTAAAATTCACTTATCTTCATTTGTTAAGGACTTCTAGTTTCCAGTCATGTATTGATGTTTCCAATTATGTATTGATTACCTCAAGCGATATTACCTAATATATTCTTAGAATGCCAAGGATGAATGCTTCCTTTCCCCAAATATAATATTGTCATGGAGTCCTAAAAAAGGACAACTATATCCCATCTTCCAAGATGACAAAACATTAAAGATTTAAGTATACTTGACAACATAACCATCCCCTCTATGGAATTGTTTAATAAGAATTATTACTTCTTATTTTTCCAATACATGCATTTTGAGATTTACGGTTCTATTTCCCCTGCTTAGGTTGTGATTTTACCTAATAGTTTGTCACTGTAGCTGAGCTGTGACTGACAATGTTGAAGAAAAATATATGTTTCTTGACATTATTGTGAAGATAGTGTTAGGTTTGAAGAGAAATATATAAACACTAGAGTATTGAGGGAAGACCAGAAGTATTAGCAACTTTAGAAGTTATAAGATGTTCAAAAATTGAGTGAGTTTATTTGGCTATCCGAGCTTTAAAACTGTTGCGTGATGCATTTTCATCAAACTTGAACATTTACCTGATGTTGCTTGGATATGGTCACTAAATTTCAAGTTATTTACTTGAAATTTGACTTGTTCTAAATGTTCAAAACCAGTTTCGGATCATGGTTCTCTCTCACTACTCTTTCAAACTCATACTGATCCAAGTAGTTGCAGCCAAATTTAATTCATCTCAAGTTCTTAACTACCGCTGATAGTTGTTTTGTTCCTTTTCCTTTCTCTTTCTTTTTATTTAAAGTAATTTTTGGAGGAAAATGTTATTATGAATTGTAGAGGTAGAGGAGGATTTTTGATGAAATTGAAACCAGTTTCAGATCATGATCTCAAACCAGTTCGGATCATGATTCTCTCTTGCTACTATATCTGTGATTCTCCTCTCTGGTCTTGCTTTATTGTCTTATTAATTTTAAATTTCTTGACAAATATGATGCAACTGTAGTGTTGGACGAGTTTTTTGATGTGTTTGAAATTTTGCAACAAATACTTTCTATTTTTAAATAACAGTTCTTTTTTATGTTTATTTGCTTTACATTTTGTTGGCAGGCCCAATACATGGATGGTGTAAGGTCTCTTCCTAGACCCTTGCCGCTAGCTCCACAAGATGCTGAGTCTCCTGTGAAAAAGGATGGAGATAAGGAAGAAGAGGAAGAGGTGAGCACTTGAGTTTATCTACTTAGTGAGTGAAAGATTGAGTATGATTCCCATACCAAATTGATAAGATGCCGGGTAATAATTTAGCCATTGTTGTTTATCTTTTAATCTAAATTACAGGGGAAATGATTGCTACGGGGCATGTGGAATTGAAGTATCTAACTCATTTTAATAGTAAATCATGGTTTATGGTTGTGTTAAATGAAATTAGCGCAGGATTTTTTACTTTTAACTTTAGATTCTTTATTTGGGGAGAGGTGGGGGGGAATAAGTGTTCTTGGTGCAAGAATGTCACCAGGGTCCTCATTTGTAGAGGCACTGAATCAGCAAGATGCCATTAGGTTGCATTTGGTATGCCCAACTGCACTGCATGATAAATTGTCCTACTAATTTCTAATTTGTACTTTCATTGGGTATGTTGAGGTCTGTGTACATTCTACCCTCTCCAGACCCCACATTGTGGGATTTCACTGGGTATGTTGTTGTAATTTCTAATTTGTACGTTCCGTTTTTAGTCTTCCATCTAGTCTTACATTTTCCCCATCAGTTCACTCTGATCCAAATCCCTCATGATTTCTGTTACCCTGGTTGCTTTCCTGCAATCTATCTTTTGAAAGGGTATAAGAGTGCGTTTGGTTCGCACAGGGTAAACGGAATGGAATCCAGTAATGGAATGGAATGGAAAGGAATTACCTGATTGTCCCTACATGTTTGGTTCTGGGTGGTCCGGGGTCCGGAGTCCGGGGTGGTCCGAGTGGTCCGGGGTCTGAGGTCCGGGGTCCGGGTTGGGGAAAGGGAATCCAAATACCTAGTGGGGTGGGGGAATCAAGGAAAGGGAATGAAAGTGGAAAAGGGTAAAGGGAATGAAAAAATAAGGCAAAACAAACAACAACAAAGGGAATTCCATTTCCTTTCCCTTTCGCTTTCCTGTTTACCCCGAACCAAACGCACCCTAAATCTATTCTAGGGTTAATCATCCTCCTGCATTACATTCAGACTCTAGAAGCGGGAGTACAGAGATTGGTTACTCCCGCTCACTTTTATTATGCTGCCTCTTATCTTTATTGTCTTTCTAGTTCTTTATTATCTTTATTTTTATCGGACACACCCAATGACCCAAAGCTGCTTTCAGCACGTCCACAAAGGCATGCTGATCTCATTCAATTTTTGTTACTGGGTGTTGCTTTAGCCATGTCTCAAGTTCATTGCTTTGTCATTTCTAATTTTCTGGTCAGCTCATTATGTGTTAGAATTCTCATGTCTCTGATTGCATAGCGGCCTGCAGATATGTACCTAGTTGTTTAATGTAGTGGGGTTGTTGGAGGTGGCAATTGGCGTTCAAGTATAGAATCAAACACGTGATTCTGTTTCTGTCTACTTTCAGGATGGGGAATCGGTCGAGCATTTATCTCCAAAAGAACTTTTGCAAAGACATGTCAAGCGTGCTAAAAGGATTAGATCACGGTAAGAAGCCTTTCTGGTATTTGGCTTTTTGTAATTAAGGTTATAATTGTTTCCTTGTTGGTAGAGCTCTTTCTGACACCTTTCCCAAGGCGGCCCAAAGAGGTGGGACTGTCACATTAGGAGATATGTTTTTTATTTTGTTGATTAGCTTCACTTTGGGTATTTGTTAAGATCAGGGAAGAAACCAGTAATTTAGTTCTGCAAGGGAAAGAGTGCAGCACATATATACTTATATATGTAAATCTATTATATAGTGTAGTAGGATAGCAATGTGTGCATTTTTCTTTTATCCAAAATCCCGATGCTACTTCACTAGCCCTTTGATAAATGGCTAGAAAATTGTGTTGACCCGTTGTGCTTGGAAAATCTGCAGATTAAGGGAAGAAAGACTTAGACGGATTGCAAGATACAAAATGAGGCTTGCTCTTCTCCTACCTCCAATGGTAGAGCAGCAATTCAGAAACGATCCGGCTTCTGGAAACTAAACTATTCAGGATTCACTTACTGGTCCCTAGGCTCTCATCTGTGCCCTGCTGGAGTGCGTATGTTTGGTCTTCATGTATATCCTCGAGGACTTTGGAGAGCGCTTAGGTTCGATGTTGTTGGCGTTAGGGAAAAAGTGGTGTATTATGGTGCAATTAGCGCCCGTAGAACTGGCGGGCTTGGTAGTGTAATTTAGTGTTTGGTATGGCTTGTTAGCTAATATTTATTTTAACTATTCCATTCAACAGTATCACCTGTGCTGTTGCAACATGGTGATGCTATTTGAATCAAGGGTTTATTAGGAATAGGAAGTAATGATATAGCTAGGAAATAAATCAATCTCGCGTAATGTTGTTGAATTAGTATAATTTAGTTGTCTGGTAATGTTGCCTCTGTATTTAACTGATAATTTTGATTATCAATTCTTTGTTGTCCTTTCGATTATTGACTTATGGAACTCGCAACATCTAACTGAGGTTTAAATTAGCTGAACAAGTTAATTCAATTGCATAGCTTGCCTCCACTGCATATTTATCTTCTTTTTTCAGAAATCGATGTGTTATTATTATGAAATGTGCCAATAAGATGAATAATAGGGGTAAAAACTGGAGGTAGCTCATCTACCAATCGACAAAAGACGTTTGGTGATTTCTTATAATCTGTATAAACTTTGCCGGCATAATTACTTTGTTGTGTGTTGACGACGCCGAGATTACAGATACTCGGCATAATAGTGGACAATAAAGTGGATTGAGAATCACGAGATTTTATATTCTATTTTTAATGGAGGCAAAAAATTCTTCCCATCTGTTCAAGCTTTCGTGAACGGGATTAGCATATAACTATGTTGGTGGAGATAGCAGGTACCACAGTGAGAGGTAAGTGCAAGCTATGATCTGGACCCGACTTTATAGAAAAAACAAAAAATGCAAGTACAATGGCACATTACATGAACCAAGTTATACGCTTTTCACTGCTTATGATTTGTTAGGTAATTTTAGAATTTAGTTTGGAGAATTTCTCAATCCTCTTCCTTTATGTGGTCCAGCTGGCTCAGGCGTGGTGACTATTTTCCCTTTTCATGTATATTTGCCCCTTCCAAGAAGCATCCAATCCTCATCCCTTTCTATTTAAAAATAAGTGCACAATAAGAAGTTGATTTATCCTCGAAGTGCGATTGGGGTTTGATTTGAGTTCATCCTCTCATTTGTTCAATTCATAAAGTAACGAAGAAAAAAGAATGTTAAATTGCTATCATGACTGGAAATACAAAGCCACCACCTTGATGACTATTGCAAAAAGAAAATTGAAAGATAAGGACCACCATATTCAACAAATTCAGGTAGGAAGGTAATTTCTTGATCAATATTCTTTTCAAGATATAATATATATACAATCATCTTATGATTAACTAATGAAAGACTAATCTAATCTTACTTAAAATATAAGATACTAATTATAATATATTTACACTATCAATTATATTTAATGAATAATAGAGGTAATTATGAGATTGTCCCATAATTACTCTAACAGTCCCCCGCAGTCTTAGCGGGAGGTTCTCAAATGCTGAGACTGTCCCTGAAATCATCAAAGAGTACGTGCGAAAAATCATTTGTGAAGATGTCAACAATCTGATAACGGGACGATACATGGAGAACACGGACTTGACCACATACAACTTTTCTCGGACAAATAGGATATCCATTTCAATATGTTTAGTGCGCTGATGCTGAACAAAATTTCCAGATAAGTAAATCGCACATACATTGTCACAATAGACCACTGTAGCTTTGTAAATTGGACAATGTAACTCCAGTAGTAGATTTCGAAGCCAACATGATTCAGCAACTATGTTGGCTACCTCGCGGTGTTCCGCCTCAGCACTTGACCGAGAAAGTGTGGATTGACGTTTGGATGACCATGAAATGAGATTGTCACCCAAGAACACACAATAACCGGAAGTGGAGCGACGTGTGTTCGGGCCACCCCAATCTGCATTTGTGTAGGCAGAAAGACGCGAGATGGAGGACTTATACAGATGAAGTCTGAAATGGAGAGTACCATGAACATACCACATAATCTTTTTGAGAGCCCCCATATGTTCTTCCTTCGGATCATGCATGTGAACAAACTTGTTGAACCACATATGAAATATCTGGTCTTGTAAAAGTCAGATACTGCAAGGCCCCTACTAGGCTACGGTAATGGTAGGATCGATGTACGGAGTCCCAACATCCTTACTCAATTTTGCCTTTGTGTAAACTGGAGTATGTGAGGGTTTGCAGGGATGCTTTGTCAATTATTTCTTTGGCATATTTCTTTTGATTGAAAAACAGACCACCGACATATTGAGTGACAGCAATGCCAAGAAAATAATTCAACGGACCCAAGTCATTCATTGTAAATTCTGCTGCAAGAAGGGACATAATGGACTCGCGAAGTGAAATAGATGATGCTGTGAGAATAATATCATCGACATACAAAAGGATATATGCCATGTCAGCGCCTTTCCGATAAATGAACAATGACTGATCAAGACTTATTGTGAGAGAATCCAACTTTAAAACAAATCCTGCAAACTTGTTATACCATGTCCGAGGTGCTTGTTTCAAACCATATAAGGATTTCTTCAATAGGAAAACATGATATGGACGTGTATAATCTCAAAAATCCAACGGCTGATGCACGTACACTGTCTCCTGCAAGTTGCCATGTAAGAATGCATTTTTAACATTTAACTGATGAATGGTATAAGATTTGGAAAGAGCCAAGCTGAGAACAGTCCGGATAGTTGTTGTCTTAACCACTAGACTAAATGTTTCACCGCAATCTACCCCAACATGCTGAGACCTGACATCACGAACAAGACGAGCTTTATATCTTGCAAAAGAACCATAAGAATTCTTCTTATGACAAAAAATTCACATAGACCGAATGACGTTCACATTAGACGAATGTAGTACTAATTCCCACGTTTGATTTGTAATAATAGCATTAAATTCGTCTAACATGTCAGCTTTCCAATTCGGGTCGGATAAGACATCTTTGAGATTTTTTGATAAATGGTTGAACGGAGGATAGTATGTTAAAATGACGTTTGGGGCGAAAAATTCCGTGCATGGCATAGGTTTTAATGGTCCGGGGCTGTTCCGTCACTGGTTGGGTAGTAGGAGTCTCGGGTATGTTATTGGGCCGAGGGGATGGATTGTGGCCCAAGTAAAAAGGTGTAGTAGTTTCGGCACTAGACTGGGCTCCGGAATTGGGTAGGGTTTAGGGTGTGGTAGTGGGCTTCTCTAGTTGGGCCTGCCTGCCACATAAACAGGATTGGGCCGAGACCAGTGGTGGCAAGACAGCGGTCTCCGGTCCAGTCCCATTTAGTGGTTGGGCCGAATGTTTTTGGGTTGATTCCACATGGTTTGTTCATTAAGGTGGTGGTGTAAAATGGGATGTATTTCATTGTCTAGAAAATCATATGAAGGTGAGGATGCCACATGAGACTTAGAAAATGGGAATGTAGACTCATCAAAAATCACATGACGACAGACAATTATTTTCTCATTCATCAAATCATAACATTTATATCCCATATGATTTTGTGGGTATTCCAAAAACACACAAGGAGTGGAACGAGCCCATAACTTGTTAATGGAAGTAGACGAAAACAAAGGATAACACAAACATCCAAACACCCGCAAATGTGTAAAATACGGGAGACGATGGTATAACACTTGTGTTGGAGACACATCGGAAAGTAATTTATTAGGAAGAATATTTAAAAGGTATGTAGTCATTTGAAGTGCATAGTGCCAAAACTTTGGTGCTGTGGATGAATGCACAATAATAGAGCGAATCATATTATTAATCGTTCAAATATTTCTTTCGACTTTCTCATTTTGTGGTGAGGTGTGTGGACACGAAAGACGCAAAGACATCTCATTTTGGTGACAAAAATAATTAAAATGAGTATTTATGAATTCCCCCCATTGTCACATTAAAAAAATTAATGCCTTTGCCAAATTAAGTTTTAACAGACACTAAATTGTTTAAAAATGGTGCAGGTTTGTGATTTATGTCCTAATGGAAAAGTCCACAAAAAATCGAATAATCATCTAGAATAAGCATATAGTACTTATGACCTACAGAACTCAAAACTGGTGATGTCCACAAATCACAATGCACAAGATCAAATGACATAAAAGTATGAGAATTAGAAGATTCAAAAGGAAGCTTAACATGTTTACCAAACACGCAAGATTGGCAAACAGCGGAGTCCAAAGGTTTATTACAAGAAAACAAATTATTCTTCCTAAACTGATTAAAAACTTGTACTCATGGGTGTACCAATCGATTGTGCCATAGAGTAGGAGAAATGACAGCAAAGGTGGATGGTTTGTTCATGCTTTTTTTTGGAACAGATATGATGGGATATAAGTCCCCCGTACTATTGCATCTCATAAGTGGCATCCCCGTATGAAAATTCTTCATAGAAAAACTAAACGAATCAAAATTAATAGAAACATTGTTATCAATTGTAAAACGTCTAACATAGATCAGGTTTTTAATTAGATTTGGTGCATGTAAAATGTTTTTCAAGTGTAATGATGGGTGTGGAGAGGGTAGTGGTACCCGACCAATACCACAAATTAGAATTTCCTGCCTACTACCGACAACAATATTTTTATTATTGCTCATATTAAAATAAGACGAGAGATAACCTTGAGATGTCGTCATGTGTGACGTAGCCCCTGTGTCCATGTACCACGACTCATCGGGAACACTTAGATGCATGTGGGTCATGGCTTGTTCAATATCAGTGGGTACATAACCAACTGAAGATAGTGTCTGAGCCGCAAACGCATGTTGCAGACGAGATCCAAGAATACCGGGTTGGCAATTTGAAGAGGTCGGGCCCACAATAAGGTCAGATATGGGCATGACGGGACAACCCACTATGGGGCCCAGGCCCACTGTGCTTCCACCACCGCGATTGCCGGATCGCTCTACGGCCGTGGCCGCCACCGCCCCTCCCTCGTTTCTTTCCACAATTATTTTTTCCTTTATTGTTAAGGTTTAAACCCTATTTTTGACAATTATTGGAACGATTACCGTGGCCCCCTGAACCAGAATTTTGGGGCTCCAAATTAGTGGAAGATGAGTTGATGGAGACGAGAGAGGTTCTGGCGGTGGTTGCTCCCGAGGATGCTTGCTTTGCTTTTCGTGTTTCCTCTAGAATTAACCTCGAACGGGCCTCGTAAAAGGGAGGCAACTGATTGCTTTGCTGAATGAACGTAGCAACACCATCATATTGTTCATTCAACCCCGCAATCAACTGAAGGGCCAACCTTTGATTTTTCACGAGCGAACCAACGTTGGATAGTTGGTCCGCAAGTATCTTTAATTCTTGACAATAGGCTGAGATGTTGAAAAAGTCATCCAATTTAACATTTGTAAATTGGTGTTCAAAATAAACGACCCTAGAAATTTTGTTATCTTGAAAAATGTTTTGTAACCTTTCTCACGCTTGTTGAGCCGTAGAATTTGGTTCTAAGATTGTATAGAGAAGATCATTCGAAATTGTGCCATAAATTCATTGAAGGACTATAGCATCTAATCGAGACCATAATTTTTTGTCACTGTATTGGTATCCGATGGTGACTCGGACGGGATGATATGGCCAATCACGTCATAATCATGACAATGAATTTTGAATAGTTCTGCCCAAGAGGTATACTTCCCTTTCTCCATTTCAAGAGTTATGGAGATAAAGTTCTTGACGTTATTAACGGCAAGGGCGGGATGAATGTTTGTTTTTCGGCCATTGATCCACAAGAAATCAAACTAGAGAACGAAAGAAGGAGTGTTTGATGTGGGTGTGGAAAAAAAAACCTTAGGGTTTCGGATAGAAGCTAGCCGAGGGGGGTGGTTTTTAGATGGAGACTAGGGTTTTGCTAGGTGGAAGAAATGTTTTAGGGTTTTTGGTAGGGTTGGCCGAAAATTAGGAGGAAGAGAGGGAGAAAAAATAAATTAGGGCTAAGGATTTTTAGGTTCTTGATATCATGTAGGAAGGTAATTCCTTGATCAATATTCTTCCCAAGATGTAATATATATATATATATATATATATATATATATATATATATCTTATGTTTGACTAATGGAAGACTAATTTACCTTACCTAAAATATAAGATACTAATAACAATTATATTAATTACAATATATTTACACTATCAATTATATTTACTGAATAATAGAGGTAACTGCAATAATATTTAAATTGACAGTTAATTATGTTTTGTTAATATATTTAGAGAGTTAGACAAAAACTGTAAAACAAACATTTCATTCCGCCCTTACCGTTAATACGAAGGTGTAATCCACCTTTTAGATCCGTCCCTATGGTGGATTGAGGGGCGGGGTAAAAATCAATGACAACAATATGTTTACCTAGCAACCATTTAATTTGACTTTTAATAAGGTCGTAATAGGGCAACAAAATTTTAATTCAAAGACGGTGGTAGAAATGAATCTTACCCAACATAAGGGCATTGGCAACTGGCAAGGGATGATTAATTCTTGTAATCTTGTTGAACTTTTCCAACTTTATTTTTTACTTCATCAACATAACATATTTTGATGTTATCATGTATTTTAACCTTTGTTAACAGGTTACTTAACTGATAATCCAAATTACTATTCTCGGCTATATTATGATTGATTACTTGTAATTACTTATTTAAACAATCTCATAGTGTAAAAAAATCACATTATAAATACATAGAAATTAAACTCTTTATTTTCAACGGGGAAAATAAATAAGAACTTAGAAAATAATGTAGTAATCATAAGTATAATGATCCCAATCCAACCACTCCCACAAAATCTTTGACATTGTTGGCTACTAATTTTTTAAAGTATTGATTTTTGGGTGGCTGCAACTGCAACAAAGTTCTTGCCTTAAAATCACACTCATTTCTCATGGGGATTCAACGGATAAGAATTGAGGTTTGGATTGTGTCTCTATGGTCAAATAGGCAACGCCTTCTCCATATTTTCAACGTCTAATTAATAAATTTATTTCTCAAATCATTACCAATTGCGTGTAGAAGGTGCACCACCCCATTAGCTAATATATTAATTAATATGTGTGTGTGTTTAGAGAAAGAACGATTGATCCTTATTATTATTACTCTCTTCCTCTCATAATAAGTGTGTGTCACTTTAATAAGTGTTATTTTAGTAATTCAAGATATAAATTGGTTATTTTTTTCATATTATATCCTTAGACAGAAATTGACAAGCTATCTATTCAAGAAATATTTATTGATAAATTTTCTATTCAAGACATAAATAATTACTATTCATGCATGCTTTAATCAAAAGAAAAAAGTAATCTATTTTTATTAAATAGGGGTAGATTGATAAACTTTTCATTGCATTATTGATTTATTAATATGTGTTTTCTTTTGTTAAGGTGACACTTATTATGAGACGGAAAGAGTAATAATTTTAGTAGTTCCATTCTTTATTTTTTGTACCATTTCGATGATTAGAATAATTCTCATGATAGCTAGACTTAATTTTTTATTTGTATCCATATTTACTGAAAATACATGCCATATTAAAACAAAATCTAGGTTTACCAATTTTATATCAATTTGTACAACATAATTAATATAAACACCGACAACCTCAATATGGCAACTCATGCAGGCCAGAGAACTTGATATGTCTGAATCTTTTGTGGATATATTTATGATAAGGATGAAAATTTTGTAATCATAATGAAATTTCGTGAAGAACAACTTATGCTTTATGTTGATGTTGGATAGGATGTTGTGCCAATATCTGCGAAAGCACATGATAACATCTTCAGGATGTTGCCTGCGATGTTGTGGTAACATTTCAGCCAACATCTATGTAACTGTTTTGCCTATTCTTCCGGCCTAAGCAGTTGAAGTTACTGCGAGTAAAAATGACCTAGACAAGCGTACCTGATTGTTGTGTTTAAAACGTGGTGAAAAATCAAATCAAAACGTGGAGAGAAAGCAGCGAAGACCAAGTCCAGATCGTCTGTTAGGAAGTTGAGTAGGGGCATGCCTTAAGGAAAGGACTCAGTCTCTCGGGCTTGAGGATTTTCAGGAAGAAGACTCGGTCCAAGCTGCTGCCATCTTTTGCTCAACCTCCGCAATCATCAGTGAGGATTTCAGGGAAGCTCAACACTATAAATAGAGGAGAGCTTCACAAGTATCGATATCCAGATTTACAACGACAACAAGTCAAGGGAGCTCTCGGATCTTACTATAGAAAACTGGATCACCCATTAGCCTAAAGTTGTTTTAACAACATCTTGTCCCACATTGCAATCGCTATCTCTATTCTAGATTAAGCTTATTGTTCAAGCGAGTGTAATGAAGATGTTGTATTTTATTTTTTAGAATTTGTGACTTTAGGCGAAGTCATCTGCGACTTCATTTTGTTTGTAATTTCTTTTATGTACTTTACGCTTTATCTTGCAAAAGAAATTCATTTGTAATTGTATATAATTTATACAATTTTTTGGTCACCGATCATCAAGGGATATTAATATATACCCTTGAAAATATAAACCTTGTGTTCTCTTTACCTTTCCGCTACATTTACTCTAACAAAGTTTATTTCAGTTTATCTCAATGTTGCCTCAAATGTTGACCCAACATTGAAGGCAACATCCATACACTGTTTCTAGTTTACCGAGTTGTCGATTTATTTTCTTACTAAAATCATACTAATCCGTAGTCCGGGACCCAACAAGTGGTATCAGAGCCAACATTTGATACAATAAGTGTATGATTCTGATTATTACGTCTATGGACTCAGCTAACCATAACGTTGGACGTCTTCCAATTCCAGATGAGACAAATTACGCCTATTGGAAGATACGTCTTCATTCTCATATCAAATCAATTGATGTTAAAGCATAGAGATCTGTCTCCGAGGGATAAATGGTTCCCAAATATCCAGCAGACGAGGATGGTGATGTTCTTACAAAGCCCGAATCTGAATGGACCCAGGAAGAGATCAACAACGCAAGCTATAATGAAAAGACCTTAAATGCTATTTTTGGATGGGTGGATCTGTATATGTTTAAACTCATCCAAAATTGTACAACGGCCAAGGATGCTTGGGAAACTTTGCAAACCATTGTGAAGGTACATTAAGTGTTCGACGTACTAAGCTTCGCATGATCTTGAGCCAATACGAACGCTTACGGATGGAAGAGTCTGAGGACATAAAATCCTATTTTAAAAAGTTAATTGACATTGCTAATCAATGTCAAGTGCTTGGGTCTCCCCTGACCAACACACAACTTGTGGATAAAGCTCTCAGATCTCTTTCTAAAAGATTTAATACTAAAACTTATGCAATTGAAGAGGCCCATAATCTTGCTAATATGGATCTTCATGCCTTGATGAGCATCTTTCAAACCTATGAGATGAACATGAAGAGCCAACGAGATCTGTATCAAGATAAGACAGTGGCACTCCAAGGTCAAACCTCAAGAACTGTAGAAGCCGAGGAAGAAAACCTGGAGGAAGTAGGGGATGGTGCTACTGTTGCCTTGCTCACTCGTTGATTCAATTCAATGATGATGAAGATAAAAAATGACCGCAACAAAGCAAAATACAAACAACACCAAAACCCACTCTTCAACAAACAGTCAAATAGACCACCCTCTGAAAACCGAAATAACAATTCACTGAGAAAATCCAACTCCGACAATACCAATTTCAATCCGAAACAACTCGAAGGTGTGCAATGTCATGCGTGCTCGGATTGGGGACACTATTCTAATGAGTGTGCCAACATCCTTAGAAAAATTGGTAAAGCCATGTGGGTTACTCTCAGTGACGATAAGGACGATGAAGAGGAAGAAAGTCAAGAAGAAGAACCACAAGCAATGCTAACAACAATGTTCGAACACTCACTGTCCGACGATGAAGATATTGTTGACAATGTTGTCTCAACATCAAATATTGATGACAATGTTGCCTCAACATCAGGAATTGCATCAGACGCTGGAAGAGCTGCATCATCAGAAATGTATGTTTTCTTTAACTATTCTGATGTAAAATGTTTTAGTGGGTTTATTTCTTCATCTGAGGTTGTAAACTTGGATCTGGTTGACTCCAAAGAGGAAGTGATAAAAGAATTGCAAGATCTTTGTAAGGCTCTAATCACTGAATCAGAACAACTAGATTCAAAGGCACAATCACTGGCTCTTGAGAATAAAAGTCTTAAAGGCACAATCAACCGCTTAGAGGTAATGCTTACCAAGAAGGATTTTGAACTTGATAAAATTCGTGCAAGACTGAACACAGCTGAGACCACTTTCCAAAGGCTTAACACGGGGAAGTCCAAACTGGATGAAATCCTGAATCTCAATAATACTTCGAGAGCAGGTCTTAGGTATAAAGCACCAAGTAAACTCAATACTTCTAGGATCCATAGAAAAACTGAGGGGATAAAGTTCATCAAAGAAAATACCAATAGTGATTCTCATATCTCTAAGATTGGATCAAAGTTTGTGTGCAGTTTCTATAAAAAGACAGGACACTTAACGTCCTACTGCTACAAACTTCGAAATTCTGCTCTCAGACCCATGCTTCAAGTGTTGCCAGAAATGTTGCCCAAAATCACTGACAACATTCAAAGCAAAAAATCTGAAAACAGAAAGAAGTATAGTTCTGAAAAGGTGTGGATACCTAAACTGAACTTGAAATGTAATGTCTGTATAACTGCCTTACGAACTAACATTACAGGACAAGTACTAAAAGTTTATTGAAGGATTTTGGAGCATTCAATGGAGGATACATAACCTTTGGAGGAGGAAGTAAAAGTAAGATTATCGGGAAAGGAACTCTCAATGTTCCGAATGTACCCACCTTGAAAGATGTTCTTCTCGTGGAAGGCTTAGTTGCTAATCTCCTAAGCATAAGCCAATTGTGTGAAGATGATCTCGAGGTGAAGTTCAACAAGCTTGAATGCAAGGTTACAGACTCTGCGAATAAATATTTCATGTCAGGAACAAGGACTGTAGATAATTGCTATCTAGTAGGTGGACTAGAGGTGTGCAATTCAACGAAGATAAGTGACTTGGCACTAAAAGTTGGGACATGTCAACTACGACACCTTGAAAAAGCTGATATCGTTCGAGGCTATAAGAGGCATCCCCAAACTGGAGCCAAATGAGAAAATCTTGTGCGAAGATTGTTTAAAAGGGAAGCAGACCCGAGTCTCTCACAATGTTGCCCAACATGATGACCATCATTCAGGTATATCTCATTGTTTTCAATTGTTACATATGGATCTTATGGGTCCAATTGAAGTAGATAACCTAGGTGGAATGAGATACTTGTATGTGATAGTTGATGATTTTTCCAGGTTTACATGGATATATTTCTTAAAGGAAAAATCACAATCCTTTGACATGTTTAAGACACTTCACTCTAGAATAAGGAACTTGTTTTGTTCTTCCATTTTCAGATTTCGTTCTGACCATGGAAAGGAATTTGAAAACCAAACCTTTGCAAAGTTTTGTGAAAAGAAAGACATATTTCATGAGTTTTCAGCACCTAAAACACCTCAACAAAACGGGGTTGCTGAAAGGAAGAACAAAAACTTATAAGAAATAGCTAGGGTCATGTTAAGTTCTAAACAATTGTCAAAGAGATTTTGGGCTGAATTCTTGAATACAACGTGTCAGATATCAAATAGAGTATATCTTAGGTCAGACACCAAGATGACACCCTATGAACTACTAAATGGAAAGAAACCCACCCTGCGTTATTTTCATGTCTTTGGGTGTGTTTGCTATATTATTAATGACATGGATCATCCGGCGAAGTTAGATTCAAAGAGCGACAAGGGATTTTGTACCACGACCCAACAACACTAATGTTATTGGGACTAAGTGGATATACAAAAACAAATCAGATGAGTTAGGGTAGATTGTGAGGAACAAAGCTCGACTTGTTGCTCAAGAATATACACAAGTTGAAGGTATCGACTACGATGAGACCTTTGCACCTGTGGCTAGACTTGAATCAATGAGATTGCTTCTTGCCATTGCTTGTTACTTAAAAATTACCTTGCACCAAATGGACGTTAAAGGTGCCTTTCTCAATGGATACTTGGACAAGGAAGTATACATTGAACAACCAAAAGGATTCGAAGATCCTCACCATCCACAACATGTATACAAGCTCAAGAAAGCTTTGTATGGGTTAAAACAGGCACCACGTGCATGGTATGGTCGCTTGACTAACTTTCTTATTGCTTTTGGTTTTATCCGTGGAGAAGCTGACAGAACTTTATTCATAAAGAAACACGGAGTACATGTAATCATAGCTCAAATCTATGTTGATGACATTGTCTTTGGCTCGACTAAAGAATCCCTCTTGAAGTCATTTGTCAAAGCCATGTCGGCAACATTTGAAATGAGCATGATTGGAGAATTAATATTTTTCTTAGGCTTGCAGATTAAACAGGTTGAAGAAGGGATTTTTGTATCCAAAGCAAGTATGCCAAGAATCTTGTTAGGAAGTTTGGTCTGGAAAACGCTAAACACGTGAAGACGCCAATGGGCTTTACGCAGCAGGTTTATAAAGACAATGTTGGACAAGATGTTGACCCAACATTGTACCGATCTATGATAGGAAATGTTTTATACCTTACTGTCAGTCGCCCAGATATCATGTTTATTGTGTGTGTTTGCGCCAGGTTCCGAGCCAGTCCCAAGGTATCCCATCTTAATGCCGTGAAACGTATCATACGATATATTGTCGGTACAAGTGACTTGGGAATTTGGTACTCTAGAGACACTAATCCTAATCTAATAGGGTATAGTGACTCATATTGGGCTGGTGATGTCAACGATAGGAAAAGCACTAGTGGTGGTTGTTTTTATCTTGGCAACAATCTAGTCTCATGGTACAGTCGTAAACAAAATTGCGTGTCACTTTCGACTTCCGAATCAAAATATGTGGCAGCCGGAAGTTGTTGTGTTCAACTGATTTGGTTACGACATATACTTGATGACTATAGCATTTCTAATAGCTCTATGATTTTGTACTGTGATAATCTGAGTTGCTATTAATATTTCCAAAAATCCTGTTCAGCATTCACGTACAAAACACATCGACATAAGACATCATTTTTTAAGAGACTTAGTGGAAAAACAGCTAGTTCAAATCGAACATGTTGATACTCTTTCGCAACTAGCTGATATTTTTACCAAACCCTTAGATCATGAGAGATTTTCTAGCTTGAAGAAATCTCTTGGTCTTCGTTTTCTCTGAAAATAAGACAGGCAAGGTAGATGTTGTCCTAAATGTTGACATAACATTCTGGATAACATTTACCGTTTGGATCAGTGTACGAGACATATGTTGTAAGTAATGTTGCACAATTCTCTCAAAAGAATCAAGCTTGACTTCACAAGGACAAGGTTTGAATGTGATACTGTTCTCTGCGATGATGCATATCATAAAAAAAGAATATCATAAGAAGGCGAAGCCTCAACTAAAGATTTGATTTTATACAAAAAGAGCAAAGCTCTGAGTTTGGTACCGTTCCTATTCTATAGGAGTACCATGTGCTTCAAGAAGGTTGAAAACTCCTTAATTTTTTTTTATCCATATGTGTTCAACTAAGTTGATTAAGGACAATGATAAAATGTCACATCTGTCCAGCGATCAGTCTCATAGGGAACATATGCGGAAAACCATTTGCCAAATCAGAAAATCCTTGAAGTCTCAAAATTCTTGTGAAAACTTGAGAATGTTGCCAACATCGTTCACACCATCGTGTTCCAGTAGATTGGTCGATCTTGTTTATCTTATTTTATTTTGGGTTTTAATTTATAACAAGTCTCTGTGAATAACGTAAATCCAAAAAATAAGGAGGATCGTTTTTTTAAATGTTTTAATGCCTTGTGTCATGTAAAAACCTTTGTTTTTTGGTATGTGTAGAGTTCAAATATTTTCCACTACCTAGAATTAAAGAAAAGAGTTTGTGTGTAAATTAAAGATTTTCATGATTAATATCTCCATTATTGTGTGTGTATTGTCACATCATTCAGCCTCAAGTCGAACCATCAAATGGCAGCCCAAACATCACTGCCAGTTTTTCAAATTTGCCCAACTCTTCAAAACCCTCTCTCATGTCCATATCCCCCAAATCCTTCCAATTCTCCAAATCAAAAGAGTATTCTCCTATGTCAACAAGTCCACCAAACAGCCACAAAATGTATAAACATTACAAAACCATCAATGAAGAAAAACCTTCTGAGGAAGACGCAAGTGTAGCCCTAATTTTTTTGGGTTCCGACGAGCCTTTAAATGTGTGTTACCCTGGAGATTCGGGGAACCCAATAGATGTTGATACAATATCTGATTTTACAAACCTTGAGTCAAGAGGATCACAGTCAACAATGCCAACGAGAAGGTCTAAAAGGGTGTTTGAAAGCAGATTCAGTGAAGATCATACTGCCAAAAGGACCAGGGCAGAGTCGACTTTTCCTGTTGAAGAGTCGTGTTTCCCCGTTGAGTCCACAACTTCCACCAGCACTGATTCAGACTTCAATCTACCCAGAAGTTTGACAGCTTCAGCCGCCACTCCAACCACTCCAACCGAAGTCGAGAAAGAAGGAGAAGAAGAAATGCATGATGACACTCCTCTAAGAAACTTCATGCCCAAGAGAGTGCGAAGAACATACTGGAACCTAGGTTCAAATGTTGCCTCAACATCGAAGGCAACAAAAGAAAAAGAAGTTGATCCTGACTATGTTTCCCCAACATCCGAGGCAACATAGGAAGCCACACCACCAGAACAAGAAAAATCAGAATCCGAATCAGATTCTGAGGTAATACCTTATTCTCTTTTGTTTCATAGTAAAACATGCTCAAATAATTGGAACTGGGTTAAGAATAGAGGCCTCAGAAGTGAAAATGTGATAAATGAATCTTCATTTTCAGAATATGGTTTGATTGAGTTTCTAAGTAGTCGTAGGGTGCTGAGCTCTGTAACTGAAAATAATCCTTACTGTGAGAAGGTTATTAGGGTGTTCTATGCCAATCTGACCCACTTTGTAAGAGACACAACCTCAAAGAAATTTGGGAGAATTTATCTTTACAACAAGGTGTATAATTTTACCCCTGACATCATAAATACCACACTAGGGATCCCTCATGCTGTTAGAACCCCAGAAACCACTCCCACTGCTGAAAAATTGAATGAAATGATCAAATACCTCACGGGAAATTTGATCACCACTTAGGCTCCTCGTAGTCCAGTGTCGAGGCTTACTGCACTGTTTGCAACCCTGCATAGAATTGCTATATACAACTGGTTGCCCTCCGTAAATGAAATTGTTGTTACTCTTGACCAAGCAACCCTATTGTACAAGTTAGGAAGAAAATACATAGTTGATCATGGAACATAGATGCTTATCCAATACAACGAGCAGTAGTAAATAGCAGGGACATAGTCATAGACTTGCCCTGGAAGAAAGAAAACTGGGACACCAAACCTTTGCAGGATGTTGCCACTGAACCAACACAGGATGTTACCAACATTCCGGGCAACATCGACTGTACTGTCCCTATGTCCAAGGATTGGCTGAGGAAGCACATTGCTGAAATTGATCGACATATTCTAGAGCTTGTGCGTGCAAAAAGCTACTATGAGGACATACTTTATTCATAAAAAAAAGGAGAGTACTGATGCAGTTGCTGCTGAGAGAATGAGCAATCAGAAAGGGGGAGATGATGCAGAGTCAAGCAAGCAGGGGAGAAGAGATGAAGATGAAGATGATGGTGATAGTATATTGATTATAATGATGCTGGCTGCTCTCGATCTCTACTATGTAAACAATCATTTGGTGTTTGTTTGGTTATTTTGTTTTTTAACTGACATTTGGATACAATTGTGTTTTGATTTGTAATGATTAGTTATGGGATATTTTAGGTATGTTTTTGGCAGATATATCTTTAGACTTATTTTATATATATATATATATATATATATATATATATATATATATATGCCTAATGTGGTTTAGCGTTATGGTTGTAGACTAACTATGCACGCATTTGTTGACAGTAAGTCACGACAGACATAATGTAACTCCTAACTTATTATAACATCGATACCACATTGCTTGAAATTTTCTAACTGCAGGTTAAGGGGGAGCACAACACTGAACCTACTGTTTCTTAGATTATCGAGGACTATATCAAGACTCAGTATCCTAGTCATTTTAGCATCGTATGGAGTTTTGTGAAGAAAGACAAAAAAGGGAAGATTGTTGATGTTGGATAGGATGTTGTGCCAACATCTGCGAAAGCACATGACAACATCTTCAGGATGTTGCCTGCGATGTTGTGGCAACATTTCATACAACATCTATGTAACTGTTTTGCCTATTCTTCCGGCCTAAGCAGTTGAAGTTACTGCGAGTAAAAATGACCTAGGCTAGCATACCTGATTGTTGTGTTTAAAACGTGGTTAAAGACCAAGTCAAAACGTGGAGAGAAAGCAGCGAAAACCAAGTCCAAATCATTGAGGATTTTCAGGAGGAAGACTCAGTCCAAGCTGCTGCCATCTTTTGCTCAACCTCCGCAACCATCAGTGAAGATTTCAAGGGAAGCTCAACACTATAAATAGAGGAGAGCTTCACAAGTATCGATATCCAGATTTACAACGACAACAAGTCAATAGAGCTCTCAGATCTTACTATAGAAAACTGGATCACCCATTAGCCTAAAGTTGTTTTAACAACATCTTGTCCCACATTGCAATCGCTATCTCTATTCTAGATTAAGCTTATTGTTCAAGCGAGTGTAATGAAGATGTTGTATTTTATCTTTTAGAATTTGTGACTTTAGGCGAAGTATCTGCGACTTCATTTTGTTTGTAATTTTTTTATGTACTTTATGATTTATCTTGTAAAAGAAATTCATTTGTAATTGTATATAATTTATACAATTCTTTTGGTCACCGACCATCAAGGAATATTAATATATACTCTTGAAAATATAAACCTTGTGTTCTTTTTACTTTTCCGCTGCATTTACTTTAACAAGGTTTATTTCGGTTTATCTCAATGTTGCCTCAAATGTTGACCCAACATTGAAGGCAATTTCTAATTTACCAAGCTGTCGATTTATTTTTTTACTAAAATCATATTAATCCGTAGCCCGGGACCCAACACTTTCTTTTAGTAATTAGAATGTTTGGTACTCGGTAGTATGACTATTTAAGGATAATAGGTATACCATAATTTGACAGATAAAAAGATAAATATCAAATCTTGCATCTCATGCTAGTCAAGGCAATTCGATTTTACCATCGCTGGACTTAGGAGAAAGTTTTAATAATACTGATTTGTCACGAGGCAACTGAATATGATTTTTTTTTTATTAAAATAAATTATTCAAGCACTAACATGGAGAATATAGGATAATCTCAAATCTTAAATTTCAGGGGAGTCAAAAGGGAACTTGATATTTGGGTTTCCTTAAGATTTAGCCATCTACCCATTCTAGGGTAAAATCTACCATATTTTACGTTCAATTCATTTTAGTATGATATTTAGTTTGTAATAAAATGTTTTTTACTAAAAGAGAAAAAAGTATTGTTCTCCAAACCAAAATGTTAAGGGGGTAAAGTGGGTTTTACTCTGAATATTATTATATCATTAATAGAGAACAAAAAAATCATCAAAACATTGTCCAATTAGCTAACATTATTTTACATTTTATTAATTTCAGAAAATATTGTACACTTACCTACTGAATACCGGAAAACTTAGAATTAAATTCTTGAGATTTCAAAACAAAGTAAAACCGGCTTTTGGAAGATGTTGATCTACTGTAATGTGCATTATTGTCTATGTCATACTTCAAAAAAAAAAAAAATCAGTGAAAACAACCCCTCTTGATTAATACAATATAAAGTATCACTATATTTTCAGTGAAAACAAGCTATTGCCTGCCATTGCTTTCATGCATTTTCTACCAAAAAGGTGATGATAATACGATATAAAGTCTATCAGTATAAAATATTAACTTTGTATTTTGCTACTTTAAGCATTGCTTTTGGTATTCGTTTTTTCCTCCGATGATGTGGGCAAAGATTTGTCGTATGTAAATTGAAATATAATTTTCTTTTCAATTCATTGAAAATAACCCTTCTTGATTAATATTAGCACGTGTACTACCTAGACTAGATTATATATTTACTATATTTTGTATTATATAATTATGGTAAAATTGAGATCCTTATTGTAGAAGGATTAAATATTGTACACCTATATATATTTGTATTAATGAGAAAGACTCCTCAAGGGAGATTAATACAATCTTACATGATATCAAGAGGCAAAATCCTCCTTGTCGCCCCCTACTTTCTCCTCTTCGGCCGACGGCATAATCGGTTTTCTCTATATCCCATTTTTTCCCCAATCCTCACTACTCTAATGGAAAATTTGGCTACTCCCACATCTTCCGATGCTTCCGCTTCTACCCCAGTCGTCATCCAAGCACCTCCCACAACCCTCTCTTCACCATCTTTCCATCCGACTCTCGCTGTTACTAACATCAAGAACTTTATACCTTTAATTCTTGATCAGGAAGATGACCAATACTGGTCATGGGTGGAACTGTTTCGAATTCATGCATGTGAATATCATGTGCTTGACAATATAGACGACTCTTTCCCTCGTCTTCCCGATATGGATGACACCACATGGCGTCGCCTCGATGTCGTGGTCAAACAGTGGATATATGGCACTATATCCAAGGATTTACTCTACACAATCATGAAAACGAGTGCCTTCGCCCGTGACTTATGGACACGTTTGGAAGAAAATTTTCAAGACCACAAGAACACTCACGTAGTGTACTGAAAGAGCAGTTCAACAACATCCGCCTTGAATTTTTTTCTAATATGTCAGAGTATTGCAGACAGTTAAAATTGGTAGCTGACCAATTGTCCAACGTCGGAATGCCTATTTCCAAAACGAAGATGGTGTGCAATTGGTTGCAGGCGTACCAAAGGATGAATATGACACGTTAGCCATGATGATACAACATGCTGGCCCTCTACCCAATTTTAACAAAGCTCATTCGCAATTACTGTTGGAAGAGACACGACATGCAAAGCAAGACGAGCACAACCAATAGGCGTTAGCAGTTGACACGTCCACACAAAACAATATCGCCACGGCCCATCATCGCCGAAATCGCCATGGCGGAAGTCGCGGCGATGGGCGTAACGAGAAGGGCCACGGTAGAGGAGGCAAGGGACAACAAGCCAATCAGCAACCGCAGCAGCCCAACCATCAGACTATTGGGCCGGCCCAGTAGGCGACTTTCAACACGGGAATTGGGCCGCGTATCCAGCAGTCCAGCCAACCTAGTTCCCCCTCCAGAATCTAGGCATCTTTGGCTCGGGTCCAGGCTACAGACCAACCCACTACCAAAAGCCACATGCCCACATCGCCCAGGCATACTTATCACAACAACCCAATAATCTGCCCCCCTCTGATTTGGGCCAGACTTTTAGCAGGGTGAACTTGCAGCAGCCCGATGAAAATTGGTATATGAACTGGGGCGTCACATCTCATCTCAACCGCTCTACATATAATATTTCCAAACTATTTCGTTTAAAGCATCCTCAATACATTACTGTTGGAAATGGTCATCGCATTCCAATCCAGTGTTATGGTACCGCTTACACACCAATGTCTCATCCACCCTTTACCCTTAATAATGTCCTGTATGCCCCAAACATCATTAAGAACTTAATTTTTGTCCGCAAATTTACTCGTAATAATTCCGTCTCTGTTGACTTTGACCCTTTTGGTTTTACTGTGAATGATCTTCGTACGGTGACACCTCTTACGAGATGCAATAGCTCGGGGGATATCTATCCATTTTCATCCACCTCCGCTGCCAGCTCATGCTCTCCAATATCTCTAGCTGTTATCTCTCCGTCAACTTGACATAATAGGCTTGGCCACCCATGAGCCTCAGTTTTTAATTTTCTTAGAGGCAATATGTTATGCCTCGTAAGTTTAAGGTAATAAGTTGAGAACGTGATTAAGTATTTGAAATGAAGTATATTTACATATGCTAATATGGAAGTTAGTATACAAAGAATGTAATTCCGGAATAATTGTGGATATAACAAATACGATGAGGAGAATTAATACTAGTATTTGAATTTTTCCAATGGGATTAAGGATTATGTCGTGTAAAATGAAATTGTGACATCGAGAAATATGAGGACTTATCGGAAATTTTAGGATTTTATTAAATGTGGGAGATTGACTATTTAATTGTGGGATTAATTTGAGTGGAAAGGATGAAAAATAGGTGGATAAAACAAGTGGCAAATGGTGTCCGCCATTTGGCCAACATGGAAGACTTTTCAGATTTCTTAAAGAAAAATGTCTTCTCTCATTTCTTTTACTTTAATTCAAATCCCTTCTTCATATCCATTCCCTCTTCTCCCAAAACAGATTTTCTCTCCCCTCCATAGCCAAAGTGAAGACTTTATTAACCTCTCTTACAAGATTAAGCTCCTCAACTAAGTTCTAAGCCAAGATAACCTCCAAAGCAGTGAGTCACGGCAGTGCTGGGCCGATTTTGGCTCCAAAAAATTCAAGATTTGAAGATGAGAAATTTGGAAGAAAAACAGTTAAGAATGATAGATTAAACTTGTAGAATACATGCATGTCAATATAAGTTGAAGAAATAGTGAAAAATTGTGCAAAAGGAAATGGGGCAGTGACCAAAATATAGGGATTGTTTTGGGCAAAAATTAAGGTAAAATTTCTTCTTATTAATTGAGTATTGGAGTTAAATTATGTCGTAGTTTAAGAAATGAACTTGTGTTAAGAGATGAACTTAGATTAAGAGGAAATAGAAGTAATAAAATGCATGTGGTTGTTGTGATGTTGTTGTTACCGATTTTTGGGGACTGTTTTTGTGTACATTAGATTCGTTGTTGTTGTTGTTGTTATCATTGTCACTAATTGCATGTTAAAATTGAAGGAAACCTTGATATTTAAAAGTTGTAGATTGGTTATATGAAAGTATTAAAAGGTGAATTGGAGTCTAAGGAATTAAGAGGAGAGTTGAGGTATTATGATTGTGGCCGAGAACTTCATGAAATTGTTGGACATTGTTGTGTTGAAGTATGGACTATTTTTTTTAAGTTATAATGCTTTAAATTATAAGTTATGAACATGTATATACGCTGTGGTATTACTAATACATGTCTTAAAGGAATTAAAGTGTAGAAGGGTGTTATGTTGCAAACTATAAGACTTGCACTCTTGTTGTTGTTGCTAGAGTTGATAGACTGTTTTTAAAGGTTGTTTTAATATGAATTAAGGGCTGGATTAATATGAGAAATAGGTATAGTAATCACCTTGATTGTTGTAGTTGTTGTATTACATGAACGTAAAGAGAAAAAATGTATAACTATGGTGTAGACATAATATATGGATTGATTTTGTTATTCCTGGAATTGTGCTTGGTTATTGGTATTGTAGACATTGTTTATGAGTTGTGGATATGTATATAAATAGGGGATGTGCTGCCCGAATTTTTATAGAAAAGAGAGTCGTCACTTGATATAACTTACGCTATAAATCATAGAGTTGACGGGCATGTTGCTGTTATTATAGGTCGAGGTGCTAATCGAGACGAATATTAATTATAGAGTTGGTTAGTTCGACAATAAGGTATGTGAAACTATCCCTTCTTCTTTTTGACATGATTTATATAAAGTGAGTGTACGGCGGACGCACATAATTCATTTGAATCCAAATTCCTAGTGACACTTGATATGATAGTTGCCTTTGATTTTACAAGTGATAGTTCATTCTATTTATTCAATTGAGAGTCAAATGATGATTTAAATTGCATATGGTTACGCATGATAATCTATTCGTGTTTGATGTGATTATATCATTTCACCGAGTATCGGGCCGGCAATGTTCGTGCGCAGTTCCTTTCATTATTCACCGAGTCCCTCACTAGAGGGACGACAATGTATGTATATATATATATGATGATGATGTGGACAGGCATCCACGGATATGAGATATGCGGACAGGCATCCGCGGATATGATATATGTGGATAGGTATCCACAGATATGACTATGTGTACACATTATATGTTCACCGAGACCCTCACTAGAGGGCCGAATACGATTTATGTGGACATGCATCCACGGATATGACTTATTTTATATGGACATGTTTTGACTCTCATTTTATAAGGCACATGTGCATTGATATCTTGATTATTATACTTGTCTCATGTTATCTTTTGACCAGTTATGATGCTATTTATAGTACTAGATGTTTTATATACTCAGTACATTATTTCGTACTGACCCTCTTTCTTCGGGGGGCTGCGTTTCATGCCCGCAGATACAAATACTCAGTTTGGTGGTCCTCTAGTCTAGGATTCCTACTCAGCTATTTGGAGAACTCCATTGTTCCGGAGCCTAGTCATTTTGGTACAGATCCTATGATATAGATCTATGCATATTCGTGCTAGTCAGGGGTACGGCGGGGCCCTGTCCCGTCATAATTCATTGTTATTCTCTTAGAGGTCTGTAGACATATATGGGTTGGTCGTGTGTGGATTGTAGACATGTTTTGGTCAACCTTACTGTTGTAATTCGTTTTGGATATTCCCGTGTATAGTGGCAGCCTCGTCGGCTTGCCTATTTTGATATGATTTACAAATTTTCGCATTATCCTTGGTATTAGTCTGATTATGTGTGACAAGTCAGTATAAGGGTATCTAAGTAGGGCACCAATCGCGGCCCGTTGGGTCGGGTCGTGACAAAAGTGGTATCAGAGCAGTTCGTCCTCGGGGGGATGCGTTCATGCCTGCAGGTACATGTGCTCAGATTGGTGATCCATCTAGGTTCCTGCTCAGTTGTTTGGAAAGCTCCTTTCATTCAGAGCTTTGTTATTTTGGTACAGAACCCTATTATTTTGACTTATGTATATTTAGGGGTACGACGGGGCCCTGTCCCGTCATATGTCGTTATCCTTCTTATAGAGGTCTGTAGACAATTGTGGGTTGTACGTGAATGAGTTGTATCATGTTTTGGTCAGTTGTATCGTTATACTTCCTTTTCTTTTGTGGGGATGTTTCCGTATATAGTGACAACCTTGTCGGCTCGCCTATTTGATATATTGACTGGTTGTGACTCCCTCAGGAGACAGGTTCATCCACGTGTAAAAGAAGATTTATCGGCTTGTCTACGTGGACATGGGTTGTCATTGCAGCGTTATGCTGCCGGATTATATATTATTTTGGTATTGATTGGATTACGTGGCAGGTTAGTATAATGACGTCATTAGGGCGCTTAGTCGCGGCCCGCCGGGTTGGGTCATGACAAGGAGAGTCTGTCATAGCTAAGCGAGTATATAAAAATTGTTCAGTGGTTATATATAGTCATCATACCATAGTAGAGTTGATAGAGTTAGACATGACTAACTTTGATGTTATTATAGGCATGGATTGGCTGGCTTCTGGTTATGCTAATATTGATTATAGAGAAAAGATGGTTCGATTTCAGTTTCCAGGCGAACCAATTATAGAGTGGAGAGGAAATACAGCTTCGCCGAAGGGTACGTTTATTTCATGCCTTAAGCCAAGGAAGATGGTTAGAAAAGGGTGTATTTATCATTTGGTTCGAGTGCTTGATACAGAAGTAGAGGTACCGGCTCTTCAGTCAATTCCGGTAGTTAGTGAATTCCCAGATGTATTCCCATATGACCTTCCACGTCTTCCTCCAGAACAGGAGATAGACTTCACTATAGATGTATTGTCAGGTACCCAACCTATATCTATCCCTCCTTATAGAATGACACCTGCAGAACTGAAGGAATTAAAGGAGCAATTGAGGGACTTATTAGAGAAAGGCTTCATCAGGCCTAGTACATCACCTTGGGAGCGCCAGTATTATTTGTGAGGAAGAAAGATGGATCGCTGCGGATGTGTATTGATTATAGACAACTGAATAAGGTGACAATAAAGAACAGGTATCCCCTCTCCAAGATTGATGATTTATTTGACCAGTTGCAGGGTGCTAAGTGTTTTTCGAAGATAGACTTGCGGTCAGGTTATCATCAGGTGCGGGTAAAGAAGGCAGATATTCCGAAGACAGCATTCAGGACCCGATACTGACACTATGAGTTTAGAGTGATGCCTTTTGGGCTTACCAATGCTCTAACAATATTCACGGATTTGATGAATCGAGTGTTCAAGACATTCCTGGATATGTTCGTTATTGTATTCATTGATGATATTCTGGTTTATTCGCGTTTAGAAGAAGAACATGTGGACAATTTGAGGACGGTTCTGAGGGTGCTCCAGCACCAGAAGTTGTATGCCAAATTTTTTAAGTGTGAATTTTGGTTGACTTTAGTAGCATTCTTGGGGTATATTATCAGAGCTGATGGTATTCGGGTAAGACTTGGCCCAGACCTACGACCCCTACTGAGGTACTCATTTTCTTGGGCTAGCAGGGTATTACAGGAGGTTCGTGTAAAAGTTTGCCTCGATTTCAGCGCCTTTAACAAGGCTAACTTAGAAGGCAACTAAGTTCAAATGGACGGATGCTTGTGAGCAAAGCTTCCAGTTGTTGAAAGACAAATTGACTACAACTACAGTTCTAACTCTTCCTGAGAGACCAGATGGTTATGTCATTTATTGTGATGCTTCAGGAATTGGACTAGGTTGTGTGTTGATGCAGCATGACATGGTTATAGCTTATGCCTCCCGACAGCTAAGGAAGCACGAGAAGAATTATCCTACTCATGATTTGGAGTTAGCAGCGGTGATTCATGCCTTGAAAATATGGAGTCATTATTTATATGGTGTTCATGTTGATATTTATACGGATCACAAGAGTCTCCAGTATATCTTCAAGCAAAAAGAGATAAATTTACGACAGAGACAGTGACTAGAGTTGCTAAATGATTATGATGTTGAAATTCTATACCATCCGGAGAAAGCAAATGTTGTGGCATATGCTCTTAGCCATAGATCTATGGGTAGCTTGACGGATGTGCAACCAGAAAGGAAGGAGATGGTTCGTGAGATATACCGACTAGCTAGTCTTGGATTCCGTTTGGCTGATTTTGGAGATAGTGGAGTTATTGTTCGAGGAGTTGCTGAGTCTAATATCATAGAAGAGGTAAAGAGACATCAGTATGAGGATCCTGCTCTGGCACAATATAGGGATGCAACTCTTCGGAAGGAGAAGACTCTATTAGAGGTTTCACCTGACGGGGTGCTACGGTATGACGACAGATTATTTGTATCTGATGTTGCAGGACTACTGATGCGCGGTAAGATGCACACACTTTAAACGCAAGTGCACGTTATCGTGACAAGTAGTATAGTCTTGATAAGATCGAATATCGTCCTCAAGGATTAGGGTTCAATTACCAACTATTTATTTTTTGGTATCTATTTGGTAAATTGATATTTAGATTTGTTGATTATAACTAAGAATTATAAAAGCTATTTTAACTATAAAGGTTTACTTCAGTGATGATGAGAATAGGGCTTCCACGTTTCCTCACTATCCGCTTATGTTACTTATTAATGCAATAAATTATGGTCTTTTTCTTTTGGAGAAAGCAGGTTCACTAAATCGTTTTATACTCCCGTTAGGGTTATATAAACACTCAACTCAGATGTGCACCTTACCTACCTTTCGGTGATAAGGATAACTTTATAGGAGGATTAAGAACAAGAACCTAGTTAACCGTCACGCACAATGCGCAAAATTAGGGTTGTTAAGCCTCTCATTAACGCTACATAAATAATTGAGGTATTTTCATCCCCAATCCAAGAATGTCTACCCAACTTACAACATATTCACAATCCCCCATTTCGGAATCTGATTAGAAATCATATAGTGATAATTAGTTGTCAATTAATTACCAAGAATTCAACTCAATTATTGGGTAGATCTCTCAATAAGAAAAATAACCATAAGCATGCATTAATTTATAACATAAGTTTCTAGTAATTCAACATGGAAAGCCCTATAAGAGAATTAGTTCCTAGCCATAAATATGACAAGAACTAATTCAAAGTTCATCATAAAAACTGAAATAAAGTAAAGAAAAGGAAAAGAAAAATACTTAAGAACGAGACTCCAAGCCTAGCATCCAAGGGTTGTGTTGTGGAATATTTACAAGATGGAATGGTGGATGGATGGATGTAGAATGGTGAATGGTAGAATGGAGAATGAATAATTCTTCTAATGATGTAGAGTATTTATAGCCAAAGAATCCTTTTGGTGAAGGGTTAAGGATTTATGTAGGAAAGGAAAAGTTATTAGAATCCTTTTAGGTAAGGGTTTTAAGGTAGGAAAAGTTATCCCTTTAGGTAGGAAAAGTTATCCCTTTAGGATTCTGAAAACATGTCAAATTCGGCCCAGCACTTTATAATTCCCGCGTCGCGCGCGAATGGCGAATGCCATGAAGATCAAGAACTTTCGGACTTTCAAGATATTGGCGCGCGGCTCTGCCATGGCGCCGGTGACATTTTTCTGGCGAATTCTCGTTTCATCGTCTTTTTCTCGTCCGGACTTCGTCTGATTTCCTCTATAATTCCCGGAACTTCTTAGACTTCATTTCTTGGCCCTTTTTGTGTGCAATTCCATCTCAATTAAGCTATTTTTCTCCTCTTTTCGTCATTTCTCCATTTATGACCGCTGTGACACAAAAGAAAGGAAAACAACCCTAATACTATACTAAACATAAATAAAATGAGTAAAATACTAACTAAAATTGAATCAAAAAGTGTATATAAAATACACCGATCAAATACCCCCAAACTTAACCTTTGCTCGCCCTCGAGCAAAGATAGAAAGAAAGAAATAAAAGACTCAAAGAAACGAAAAATAAAAGACTCACTGACATTGATCACTTTTGCTGCATTAGTGTTAACTAGAAAAACATGAAGGTTAGCAAAATAATATGCAGGAACATATAGCATGAAATTTCAGCACACTAAACACATTAAGCTAGATATTTCGCAAACTCATATTTATCATGCTTAATGGAAGTCAATATACTAAATCATGCATATAAATTCAAGAATTCCTATGGCATGCTTACTTGCTATTCTCCACTAATTCTGGATATGCATAAAAGAGATCTTCAGGACTTTAAGGGTTGTAATGTAGGCTTATGTATAGGTAGGTAAAAATAGGCAATTTAGGCTCATTTCGTGTACCATAAGCTCTTTAGCTTTTCAATAATTCCCTTTTTCTTTTTGTTCTTTCCTTCACTTCGATTCTATCTTTCCCCTCTTTTGTTTTGGGAGAGTGAAGTATATAATAATGACAAGCACCCCCAAACTTAGGCTTTTGCCTATTTCTTATTACTTTTGTATTGGGGTGCAACAGACTTATTCACTCTTTTTGTCTCTTTTTTAACACAATATATTCCACTATTTCATATTTTCACTTATGGTACAATTTGTGGGAATATAGGGTGTCAAAGAAGAAGTTTCAAATTTAGGCTCAATGAGGCTGACTAGGGATATTTTTAAAGTACGGGATAAAAAAGAATGGTAAGAATTGGCTATCAAAGAAATGCCTGAGTAATCTCCCTAACATGTATATCCTAACTATTTCGCCTCAAACAGCAAGCAATCATGACTCATAAGTATTTATCATTTAGTATGCATAACTCAAGCAAGAAACTCCAAATAGACAGATTCTGTGAGTTTTTGGCATATCTAACTTAGGTGTTTAGATAGTTGCTTCAATTCCGTTACATTATTTCACCTTACTTCACTAGGTGTTTCTAGCAACTGCAACAATTATGATCTTTGACAGTCAATTATGACTCAAAAAGGAAAAAAATTGGTGACTCAAAATAAATATAAAACAATCAACAAGACTTAAATAAAACATAACAAGACACAAATAAAACACCCCCAAACTTAAATCACACATTGTCCCCAATGTGTGCAAGACTCAAAGAAAATAAAAGAAAAAGGACAACTTACTGACACAACACAGCGGTCATAACGGAGGTCTAGGAGGAAAAATTCTGGAATTTGCACGGAAATATGGCTCTCTGAAGTTCGGTAGGCTTCTAAGATCTTGTGGCTCTTACGAATTACAGTGCACACGCCATTTAACGCTTTTCCTTTTTTCAGCGTTTTTGCTCCTTTTTCCTCGGTTTTAGCTTTCAGTCCACCTGTCATCCAACAACACAAAACAAGAACCCAAGACCGTGAGACTGTTCAAAGCAAAATAAAATAAAATAAAATAAAGACAGAAATTAAAATAACATAATTAAAAATATTGGGTTGCCTCCCAACAAGCGCTGTCTTTAACGTCTTTTAGCCGGACGCAATTAACCTTTTCGAGTGCCCATTGGATCCTTCTGCGAACTGCTTGCAATCCGCAGAGTTATTGTTGTAGGTCTCAATTTCCCTACGACCATTTGTTCAAACAAGAGCCTTACATATACAATTATCCCCCAAGTACGCTTGTCTTTTATGCTTTCTATAATGTAGGAATCCGTGAACTTCTCTACATCTCTCAACTCTAGGGGGTACCCTTGATGGTATGAGCTTCCTAATTGGGAATCAGCCGTGATAGCTAGTGGTGTTTCTTCTGTAATAGGTGCAAGAAAAAGAATTTCCACAGAATCCAAGAAGGTAAATAATTGGATCTCTGCAATCTTTTCCTTCTCTATACAAACTATCTCACCAGATTCCTCAATAGTTGGGTGTGGTTCAGGCTCCTCAATTTGCTGTTCGCTGTTCAAAATCACCTCGATTTCTGGGTTCTGGGCACCGCGGCCCTGCTCTTTGGCGCCGCGGCCCACTCTCTGCTGTCTCGAATCTTGATGTCGCGGCCACGCTCATCGTCGCGGCCACTGCCGCCGCGAACTCTCTATCTCCCGATTCGCATCCTTCAGTCAATTGCACGACATTGTGTTTCCTCATTGCCTACCCCAGGTGCAGATTGCTCTTCTTGTGTTTCGCTGTTGAATATGATCGCGAGCTCTGCTATTTGCGCTTCCAACTTCTTCATGGCCATTCTCGTTTCGTCTATGAACTGATTTTGGTACCTCGTGAGATTGAGTATAGCTTCTCGTAATTCCTCCCTCTCTTCCTCTATGGTTGGAGCTCGATCATATTGACAGTAGAAATCCATGTCTTAAGGATCCCTGAGATGAATCAAAACCAACAACGAATCACGGCACACTTGTTTTTTTTGTTTTTTTTTTCAAAAGAAAATAAAATAAATAATTTAAAGAAACAAAAATAAAAATCAAATTAGAAATTAAAAATAGATAAATTTGATATTGAACTATGCCTAATCCCCGGCAACGGCGCCAAAAACTTGATGCGCGGTAAGATGCACACACTTTAAACGCAAGTGCACGTTATCGTGACAAGTAGTATTGTCTTGATAAGACCGAATATCGTCCTCAAGGATTAGGGTTCAATTACCAACTATTTATTTTTTGGTATCTATTTGGTAAATTGATATTTAGATTTGTTGATTATAACTAAGAATTATAAAAGCTATTTTAACTATAAAGGTTTACTTCAGTGATGATGAGAATAGGGCTTCCACGTTTCCTCACTATCCGCTTATGTTTCTTATTAATGCAATAACTTATGGTCTTTTTCTTTTGGAGAAAACAGGTTCACTAAATCGTTTTATACTCCCGTTAGGGTTATATAAACACTCAACCCCAGTATTGCACCTTACCTACCTTTCGGTGATAAGGATAACTTTATAGGAGGATTAAGAACAAGAACCTAGTTAACCGTCACGCACAATGCGCAAAATTAGGGTTGTTAAGCCTCTCATTAATGCTACATAAATAATTGAGGTATTTTCATCCCCAATCCAAGAATGTCTACCCAACTTACAACATATTCACAATCCCCCCCTTTCGGAATCTGATTAGAAATCATATAGTGATAATTAGTTGTCAATTAATTACCAAGAATTCAACTCAATTATTGGGTAGATCTCTCAATAAGAAAAATAACCATAAGCATGCATTAATTTATAACATAAGTTTCTAGTAATTCAACATGAAAAGCCCTATAAGAGAATTAGTTCCTAGCCATAAATATGACAAGAACTAATTCAAAGTTCATCATAAAAACTGAAATAAAGTAAAGAAAAGGAAAAGAAAAATACTTAAGAACGAGACTCCAAGCCTAGCATCCAAGGGTTGTGTTGTGGAATATTTACAAGATGGAATGGTGGATGGATGGATGTAGAATGGTGAATGGTAGAATGGAGAATGAATAATTCTTCTAATGATGTAGAGTATTTATAGCCAAAGAATCCTTTTGGTGAAAAGAGACATAACGGAGTTTGTTGCTCAGTGTCCGAATTGTCAACATGTTCACGTCGAGCACCAGAAGCCTGGTGGATTATTACAGGAGATAGAGATCCCAACTTGGAAATGGGAAGTGATTAATATGGACTTCATTACAGGCTTACCTCATACTCATTGAAAGTATGACTCTATATGGGTGATTGTGGATAGACTGACGAAATCAGTCCATTTTCTTCTAGTCAGGACTACTTATTCAGCAGAAGACTATGCGAGATTGTACATCAGGGAGATAGTGAGACTTCATGGGGTTCCCACATCTATCATATCAGATAGAGGAGCTCAATTTATAGCTAACTTTTAGAGATCGTTTCAGAAGGGATTGGGGACACAGGTGAGTCTTAGCACATCATTTCATCCTCAGACAGATGGGCAGGCTGAGCGTACCATTCAAACACTTGAGGATATGGTGAGAGCATGTATTATTGACTTCAGAGGTAGCTGGGATGATCACTTACCGCTTATTGAGTTTGCTTATAATAATAGCTACCATTCTAGTATCCAGATGACACCGTACGAGGCCTTATATGAGAGGAAGTGTAGGTCACCTCTCGGTTGGTTCGATGTAGGCGAGACTAAGTTAATAGGCCCAGACATGATTCAGCAAGCTGTTGATAAGGTGAAGCTTATTCAGGAAAGATTGTTGGCAGCCCAGAGTCGACAGAAGTCCTATGCAAATAATCGACGTCGATACTTGGAGTTTCAGGATGGTGATTGGGTGTTCTTGAAGGTGTCACCCATGAAGGGTGTGATGAGATTCGGTAAGAAGGGGAAGCTTAGCCCAAGATACATTGGACCTTACCAGATTATTCGCATAGTAGGCAAGGTTGCCTATGAGTTGGACTTACCATCAGATTGGGCGCAGACATCCAGCTTTTCATATATCGATCTTTGCGCATGTGTATTGGTGATCCTTCTAGAGTATTCCCTGTGGATGATGTTCAGGTGACAGAGGTCGTGAAACAATAATTCATTTCAGTATGATAATGGTCGTGAATTCAATAATTCGCAGTTTCACCGAAAGCGTAGAAATAATAGCATGGTTTTCTGATTCTTCTGTCTCCACACCTCGCCTCAAAATGGCAAAGCAGAACGAATCATTCACACCATAAATAACATGGTTAGTACCATCTTGTTTCATGCCTCACTACCTCCCCCATTCTAGGTCTATGCAGTTAAAATGGTAGAATATGTCTTTAATTTTTTATTTACTAGCACTCTTCACAACATGACCCCATTGTTACCCGATTTTCCAAATGCTCACGCAAGTGTACGTATCATTACAAGTAATATAGTCTGGTAAGACTGAATATCGTCCACAGAGACTGGTTTCTAATTACCGAACATCTATTCTAAGTTATCTATTTGGCAAACAATGGTTGATTTGGGTTTTTATCTACCACTACTAGAGTAATTGCAAGAATTAAACTAAATTACTTTGGTCTCCAATATCTTCGACTATCCATGTCACGACCCGACCCCGGGGCCGCGACTAGTACCCTACCGGGGTACCCTGTCAGGTATACATCAGAGAATAGCAGCGGAACATATATAACACATAACTTATAAAAAGGGTAAACATCACTGGCCAGCCGATAAGGCTTCCTTCCAAAAAACATACTTAACCAAAAGTATAGAAGTACAACTTGTTCTTATAGCCCAAAACATATATGTGACCACGCACTTAAAGATAACCACCGTGTGACAGTGGCCGCCATACCCTGAATGTACAAAATACCTATAGATCGTGGAATATCCGCACTCAATAAACAAGCTTCCGAGGAATGGAGCTTCGACACCTAATAGTGATCCTAAGAACGAGGATCCACATCGCTTACCCTTACCGCAGATTTAACGCAGCCCCGAGATGACGGGGTCGCGACACATATGTACCAAGTATGTAAAGCGGAAAATACCGTAATAATGATATCATAAGTCTAAAAGTAACCTGAGTCATGGAAGACAAACAAAATACCTTTTATCGTGCCTTACTAACAACGAGAGTGACAAGTGTATATAATATCGCATAAAATAGGGCCTCATGATCAAAACAGGTACCTCGCCTGTAGTATCAATAAGCACCCCTACTCCTCGACTATTTCACCCGCATAGTCCCGTGTACCCGCACGAGGTATTCCTCGTGATAGTCAGACTACCGCACGGGACTATTTCACCCGCGTAAGCCCATAAAGACTCGCATGAGGTATTCCTCGCGTCGTGGGTAGCAAATCCACTAACAGTGGTATAACGATCTTGGGACTTACCTCGGATATACTCTTACCACCGGCGGATGGTATAACGATCTTGAGGCTTACCCTCGATATACTCTACACCGGCGGATGGTATAACGATCTTGGGGCTTGCCCGCCGGATATACTCTTACACCAAGAACGTGGTATGACGATCTGGGGCTTGCCCGCACATACTCTTACCCTGGAGTAGGTGGTATAACGATCTTGGGGCTTACCCCTCAGATATACTCTTACCCTAGCTCAAACTGTCATCATATCATAATCATAAATAAGTTAAGAAAACTTATAACTTCTTATCAGTCTTGTTCATATACCCTCTCATTTTAGTTTACTTAAGACACTTAATCATATCTTTAATAATAGAAAACCGGGAATTTAACCCAAGTACTACATATTTCAACTCTTTTAAAAGTGACTCTTTTTCATACATAAAACCTTTGGGCAATTGATGCCTTAAAATCAATTTGCCTTTCATAAATCAAATCATTTGTCCTTACTTGTCTTACTTAGAGTAACCCTCTTCTCATTAATCTTTTATAAAGCTAATAAACCAACTTCCCATAAAGTTGTTATATTAACCCTTCACTTTAGTAAAATTTCACTTTTCCCCTAACCAAGGGACTTATACATTCTTAAAACGAAACAAGTCTTTATATACTTAAAACAAGTAAGAATACCAAATCTTGTACGTCTACCGTACTACATAGTTACATCTATTCATGCTCAAGAGATAGGAAAACTCCACATACCTCTTTGGTCAATCCACTTGCTAAGCTCAACTACCGCAAGTAATATTTCAACCTATAATAATCATGATACGTTTATTAACCTCTAATTTCAATGTAGAATAATCCAAGTTCAAAGTCACTAAATTCTATGGAAAATCAAAAGATTTCCTTTGTTTCTACATACTTGCCACCTTTCTCAAGGCCGAATTTATCATCCAAACACCACATTTAAGGCTCAACAATCCAACATTTCAAAGGGGATTACACACCTAAACTTGGGTGTGTAAAATTCTGCCCCAAAAGGTACAACAATTCACTTAACAATTCTAAGGTAGTTTTTAGGCTACATCATGCTCATAATATCTTCTTAACCAATTCTTTCATATCCAAACCACATTTCTTGCATGCAATGACTCTAGGAGCATTATTTACTACCACAAGTTCTTTCTTCTTAACATGCAACACTAAAAACTAATTCTAAAGGAAGAATCATTACCTTAGAGCTTTAGCCAAATTTTTCCAACAACTTGCTAGCTTCCTTTTCAAGAACACCACCACAACAACCTTCACAAGCTAGCCACAAGCTTCCTTCTTGCCTTTACTCTTTTCAGATTTTTCCTAAGGCTAGAATATCTCTTGGGATTTTAGAGAAGGAGGAGCTTGAACTTTTAAGAGAGAAGGAGGAGCTTTTGTCTAGAGAGAGATGAAATATGACCAAGTCTTGAGACTTGGTCAATATAATCATGCAAAATCAGATGGGGGGACACTTGTCACCCTCAGGTCTTTTAAAAGAAAAATCTGATTTTTCCTAAGTTTTCCGCCAGAATCCGCTTGGCGCGCGGCCAGCCGGCGCGCGCTGAAAACCTCTGCGGACTCTCGGAACTTCGGCGCGCGGTCTGCTGTCTGGCGCGGCTGCAACTTCAGCGACCCTCGGTACTTCCGAGCGCGGCCTGCGTCCGCGCCGCGGCCCTGTTGCCTTTGCCTGAAACGCATTTCTGTCCGTCTGCGCACTGAACTTGTAACTCCCATAACTTTCTACTCCGACGTCCTATCGACGAACAGTTGGTTCCGTTGGAATCTAGACTCAACGAACTACGCCCTGGGACTTTGAAACACTTAGAAACTCTCAATGTACCGGGTCATAACCCGCCTCAAAGTTGACTAAAACCCGTCCGGAACAATCCGTCAACCTATCCTTTGAAAATTTTAAGTCTTACATGCTTTAAATGCGCTCTCATCGTAGGTCGTAACTACGAGGGTATAACATTCTCCTCCCTTAGAAACATTCATCCGAATGTTCCTTCTAGGCTTACTCAAATCACAATATCGACATAGACCACATTAACTATTCTTTTGCAAAGCGAAAGAAGCTCGCGAGCCACAATATACTTAAGCGTAAATGTTAAATCAAAACTAACAAGCGGAAGTGGGTTACGGAGGTGTAGGGAATAAGTGAGGATACTTCTTCATCATGTCATCCTCTGCTTCCCACGTCATTTCCTCCTGTTCTCGTTTCGCCATAAGACGCCAGCGGAAGCGTCCCCGTCCGAAGTCGCTAACACGCCGATCGAGTATCACTGGGACTCTCTGTCGATAACTCCTCCGTCACTTGGACATCATGAACGGGTGCACTCTAGATGGGTCTCAATACATTTCCATGACATGGAAACATGGAAAGCGGATGTCACGCCTCAAATCGGACGACAGATCTAACTCATAGTAACCCCGCCTGCCTACTGGACAATCGATCTGACCCGATGTACGCCTTGGGCTAAGTTTCCCTTTCTTCCCAAACCTCATCACGCCGCCGTGGCGATACCTTAGAAAACCCAATCATCTATCTCAAATTCCAAGTGTCGACGCCGATGATCTGCGTCGACTTTTGTCGACTCGAGCTCCCAACAACCGCTCTGGATAAACTTCACTTATCCATTTCTTTGAACCAAGTCTGTCCCGACTAATCAGATTTCCACCTCGAACCACTATCGGTGACTGCACTTCCTCATATAAGGCCTCATGGCGCCCGTCGAATACTAGAGTGGTAGCTGTTGTTATAAGCAAACTCACGAGAGGTAAATGATCCTCCGGCTACCACGAAATCAATAACACAAGCCCGCAGATATCCTCAGTATGCGTATAGTGTGCTCGGCTGTCCGTCGATCCCGAGGTGAAACGCCGTCTTGAGACTCATTGTGTCCCTAATCCTTCGAAAAGACCTCCAAAGTTAGCGTAAATCGGGCTCTCTGCATGCGAAATAATCGTCTGAGCTCAATGCGATCTCACAATCTCACGATATCTGATCTCGCGTAATCCTCGGTTGAAAAAGTCGTCCCGATCGGAAGAAATCGGGCTGATTTCGTCGACTGTCGACGATAACCAAATGGAATCATGCTTCTCCGAGTGGAAGGTAACCTGTAATAAAATCCATATTTACCACCTCCATTTCAGTCGAAATATCAATAGCTGCAATGTACCAGCAGCTTCGGTGCTCAACCTTCGCTGTTGATAATTCGTGCATCGTGCTACGAACTCCGCAACGCGTCCGCTTAAGGCCGTCCAGCCAATACACGCATCGAGGTCATGATACATCTTAGTCGACCGGATGAATAGAATAACGAGCATGTGCCTCACGAGAATCTCTGGCGGCGAAGTCTGTCCACATCGGGAACACCTGGCCGGCCCTCAAATCTTAGCACCATCCGGGTGCTACTCAAATAGACTCTTCTCATACGGAAGGCTGCGTCGATCTGCGATCTCAATAGCGCTCACGCCTCGAAATCTGCTTTGGCGGCGGCGTGGAACTCGCCGCTCTAAACATCATCTGCAGTAGGGATCGGGCTGTGCCTCGTGACTCTCGCGTCCACTGAAGCACCCTCGCCTTGCCGCCAGGCGCGGTTGCCTTGCGTGGAGGCATAAGCGATACATAAAGGAAAACATCGAGGAGGTTCAACCTATAACTCGGCTCATTGCGATCTTAGAGTGAAAGAATGAAACCAATCCTAAATGTCTGCGGCCTCACGATTATAGATGTGGTGCACGACACCGATAATCAGAACTACTGAACGGTGCGTAGACACTTTTCGAGGACTAAGCGCTCGATACCACTTTTGTCACGACCCAGGCCGGGCGCGACTAGTACCTCAATGGTACCATCGGTATACATCGAGAGAATAGCAATGAACATACATAACACATAACTTATAAAAGGGTAAACATCGGCTGGCGGTAGATAAAATTTGCGCCTTAAAACATATTTAACAAAAGTATAGAAGTACAACTTGTTCTTATAGCCCAAAACATATATGTGACCACGCACTAAATATAACCATTGTGGCGGGACGGGGCCGCCATACCTGAATGTACAAAATACCTATAGCGTCGGGAATATCGTACCGATAAACAAGCTTCCGAGGAATGGAGCTTCGACAGGAATAGTGATCCTAAGAACGAGGATCCACAATACGCTTACCACCTGCGGCGTAACGCACCCAGGAAGGGGTCGACACATATGTACCAAGTATGTAAAGTTGGAAAATCTTGTAATAATGATATCATAAGTCTAAAAGTAAGCTGAGTCATGGAAGACAAACAAAATACCTTTTCTTGTGTCTTACTAACAATGAGAGTGACAAGTGTATATAATCTTTGCATAAAATAGGGGCCTCGTGATCAAAGCAGGTACCTCGCCTGTAGTATCAATAAGCACCCTACTCGCGGGACTATTTCACGCGTAGGTCCTGTGGACTCGCGTGGTATTCCTCGCATAGGTTGTACCGCCCGCGTGGGACTATTTCACCGCGTAAGCCCATAAGGACTCGCGTGAGGTATTCGCGTCGTGGGTAGCAAATCCACCAATTGGTATAACGATCTTGGGGACTTACCCGCCGGATATACTCTTACCACAGGCGGATGGTATAACGATCTTGGGGCTTACCCCTCAGATATACTCTTACACTGAAGCAGATGGTATAATGATCTTGGGGCTTGCCCCTCAGATATACTCTTACACTGAAGAACGTGGTATGACGATCTTGGGGCTTGCCCCTCAGACATACTCTTACCCTGGAGTAGGTGGTATAACGATCTTGGGGCTTACCCCTCAGATATACTCTTACCCTAGCTCAAACTGTCATCATATCATAATCATAAATAAGTTAAGAAAACTTATAACTTCTTATTAGTCTTGTTCATATACCCTCTCATTTTAGTTTACTTAAGGCACTTAATCATATCTTTAATAGAAAAGCTGAATTCAACCCAAGTACTACATACTTGACTCTTTTAAAAGTGACTCTTTTTCATACATAAAACCTTTGGGCAATTGATGCCTTAAAATCAATTTGCCTTTCATAAATCAAATCATTTGTCCTTACTTGTCTTACTTAGAGTAACCCTCTTCTCATTAATCTTTTATAAAGCTAATAAACCAACTTCCCATAAAGTTGTTATATTAACCCTTCACTTTAGTAAAATTTCACTTTTCCTAACGAGGACTTATACATTCTTAAAACGAAACAAGTCTTTATATACTTAAAACAAGTAAGAATACCAAATCTTGTACGTCTATCGTACTACATAGTTACATCTATTCATGCTCAAGAGATAGGAAAACTCCACATACCTCTTTGGTCAATCCACTTGCTAAGCTCAACTACCGCAAGTAATATTTCAACCTATAATAATCATGATACGTTTATTAACCTCTAATTTCAATGTAGAATAATCCAAGTTCAAAGTCACTAAATTCTATGGAAAATTGGGCAGCATTTCCTTTGTTTCTACATACTTGCCACCTTTCTCAAGGCCGAATTTATCATCCAAATGCCACATTTAAGGCTCAACAATCCAACATTTCAAAGGGGATTACACACCTAAACTTGGGTGTGTAAAATTCTGCCCCAAAAGGTACAACAATTCACTTAACAATTCTAAGGTAGTTTTTAGGCTACATCATGCTCATAATATCTTCTTAACCAATTCTTTCATATCCAAACCACATTTCTTGCATGCAATGACTCTAAGAGCATTATTTACTACCACAAGTTCTTTCTTAACATGCAACACTAAAAACTAATTCTAAAGGAAGAATCATTACCTTAGAGCTTTAGCCAAATTTTTCCAACAACTTGCTAGCTTCCTTTTCAAGAACACCACCACAACAACCTTCACAAGCTAGCCACAAGCTTCCTTCTTGCCTTTACTCTTTTCAGATTTTTCATAAGGCTAGAATATCTCTTGGGATTTTAGAGAGAAGGAGGAGCTTTTGTCTAAGAGAGAGATGAAATATGACCAAGTCTTCAAGACTTGGTCAATATAATGCATGCAAAATTAGATGGAGGGGGGGGCACTTGTCACCCTCCCAAGGTCTTTTAAAAGAAAATTCTGATTTTTCCTAAGTTTTCGCCAGAATCCGCGCGCGGCCAGCGCGCGCGGCGCTGAAACCTCTGCGGACTCCGGAACTTGGCGCGCGGCCACTGCTATCTGGCCGCGGCGCTGCAACTCGATGACCCCTCGGTTCCGAGCCGCGGCCTGCATCGGCCGCGTCCGTTGCCTTTGCACGAAACGCATTTTTGTCGTCTGCGCCGAACTTGTAACTCCCATAACTTTCTACTCCGACGTCCTATCGACGAACGGTTGGTTGCGTTGGAATCTAGACTCAACGAACTACGCCCTGGGCCTTTGAAACACTTAGGAACTCTCAATGTACCGGGTCATAACCCGCCTCAAAGTTGACTAAAACCCGTCCGGAACAATCCGTCAACCTATCCTTTGAAAATTTTAAGTCTTACATGCTTTCGTACGCTCTCATACGTAGGGTCAGAACTACGGGGTATAACAATCCACTCTTTTCAATCCTTAATGTAACAAGAATGACTTCTTCTTCTACGTTAAGATAGCAGGTTAACTAGACTGTCTTATATTCCGGTTAGGATATATAAGCACTCAACCCAGTGCAGAAACCCTCTATATTTCTATGATAGATTTTACCACATATGAGGATTAAGAACAATAACCTATAATGCTACACAAGTATCGGAGTACTTTCGTCTGCGATTTTAACCTATGTCTATTCAATTACAGCATATCCAAATCTTTCCTCTCGGTTCTTGATTCGAAATCATATAGATTATGATAATTAGTGATCAGTTAACTATCAAACATTCATACCAATATTGAATAAATCTTAATCAAGTGAATAAGAAACCAAACTAATGCATTAATTAATGAAAAAAAGTTTCAAGCGATTCAATAGGAAAGCCCTAATAAAGTGTTTAGCTCCTAGCCAGACATTCTAAGAACTAATACAAATCCAAACATGAACTGAATTGAAATAAAGAAAAGAAAATACTTAGAACTAGGTCTCCAATCTTGTAGCCTCCAAGGTTGTGATATGTTGTCTGTTCCAAAGTCCCTCTCCAAAATCTGTCATAATTGCTTAAATATGCTGCAAAAATCGTGTGCCCTGGACCCTTCTGCCCCTGGCCAATTTCACTTCGAATCTGGAAAATCCCGTCTTGGCGCCGCGGCCCTGTAATGTGGCGCCACGGTGCTGAAACTCCTGCGGGCTCTCTGATTAAATGGCGTCGCGGTCATGCTGAATAGCGCCACGGCGCCGCTTGCGTTTGTTCGAATCACCAATTTTCGACCTTTTTGCCTCGGGACCCTCATTTTATGCCCAAATTTCTCTCTTTTTCGCCATTTTGTCTTTTTGAACCGCTGTGACTCAAAAGTAAGAAAAACGACCCTAACACGACACTTATTTAAATGAAAATGGGAAAAATACTAACTAAAAATGACTCAAAAAAGTATACAAAATACACCTAACACCCACTGAAATATTATATCGATGGATCCCCTCCTATGATCATCTTCGGATTTTCGATTGTCTATGCTATCCCAATATGGCCTCCACCAATCCTCATAAATTGGCACCCCGAACCACTTCGAGTATCTTCGTAGAATCCGTCCAATCTTAGGGGCTATCTGTGCTATGACTTTCTACCCGTCAGATTCGCATCTCTCGTCACGTCACATTTGATGAAACCACATTCTCTTTCTCAGATATTCAAAAATTCTGAAAAATGGACTATACTTTTCTTGACGAGTCCGACGTCTCTCCCGTCATCCTCATTGAATTGTGTTAGTCCACCACCCAAAACCCACATCTGCTGTCAATTGCTGACACAGTCGACCGCCTCTTTATGGTTCTTCCACCTTCGGCCACTAGTACCGACAACATCTCTGCGTCCCAATCACCGTTATGTTCTCTGTCACAAATGTCGCATATTGCCACAACCGGAAATAGGCACACCATCTCGGTTTCACCACCGGTCACCGTCTCTATTACTATGTCACCGATACCATCCTAAGGCGACCCCGTAATCCTCCAAGTTATTAGAAACCCCCACTGTACCACCACCATCTGTTACACCTCATAAGTTTAAGGCGATAATTAAGAACGTCATTAAGGAAGTAAGACTCGAATATTGGATATAAAATATACTTACATATGTTTAATACGAAAATTAGGATACAAGAGGATGCGGTTCCGGAAAAATGTTGACTACAATATGTGTTTGACATTGGAAACTTATAATCCGTTATGGATTAGTAACGTATTATATAAGTTACGACAACGAGGATACGAGGTCTTATGAGATTTTCGGGATTTAAAAGAAGTGAGATTTATTTTAGTAGAGGGATTAATTTAAGTGGACAATTAGGGACCAAAGTGTAAACTTAAATTTCAGATTTTGCCATTAAGGCTTATAACCTTTCACCTCCCAACATTTTCATTTCAAACACTCTTCACTCTCCTTCTCCTCTCCCTTTTAGCCGAGAAAACCCCTCCACCCATAGCCAACAAATTGAAGTTTTTCTTGTTGTTGTTGTTCCTCTTCCTAGCCTAACTTCTTTTACAAATTATAAACCAATTTAGCATAAAAAACAGTGGGCATTTCGTCTGAACTGGACTGATTTTTAAGTACAAAATTTTCATTTTTAAGATGGAGTTTTTGGAGGAAATACATGTAAGGAAGGTAGATGTTAACTTGTAGAATACATGCATATAATTATAAGTTGAAGACATGGTAAAAAATGGTGCAAAAATCGATGGATCAGTGTCGTGAGCTTAGGGACTGTTTTGGCATAAATTAAGGTATGGAATTCTTCTTCTTAAGATATAATTGGAATTGCATGTTGTTTTAGTTTAAGGAATGAACTTGTGTTAGGAGAAATTGGGGCTATTTTTGTGTACATTGGATTCATTGTTGTTGTTGTTGTTGTTATCCTTGTCGCTAATTGCATGTTGAAATTGAAAAGAAACATTGATATTTAGAGTGGTAATTAGTTATATGGAAGTGTTGAAATGTGAATTGGATTCTAAGGAATTAAGAGAAGGGTTATGTAATTATGATGTGTTGGCTGAGACTTGTATGGAATTATTGGACATGTTGTGTTGCATTTTAGGGGCTGTTTTGGTAGAGTTATAATGCTGGGAATATAAGTTATAAACATGTATATACGTTGTGGTAATTACCAATACATGTCTTAAAGGAATTAAAGAGTAAAAAGGTGTTATGTTGTAAACTATAAGACACGTATTCTTGTCATTGTTGCTAGACGTATGGACTATTTTTATGGGTTGTTTTAAAGGTTGTTTAATATGGGTTAAGGGCTGTATTAACATGAGAAATAGGTGTAGTAATCACCTTGGTTGTCGTTGTTGTAAGTTGTGAATGTGCATATAAATAGGGGAAATGCTGCTCAAATTTTTATAGAAAAGAAAGCAAGCTATCATTCGATTATAACGTATGCTAGTAATCATAAGGTTAATGGAAATGTTACTATTATTATAGGTTGAAGTGCTAGTCAAGGCGTATTTAGATTATTGAGTTGATTAGTTCGGCATTAAGGTATGTGAAACTATCATTTCTTCTTTTGGCATGATTTATATAAAATGAGTGTACGGAGGACGTACATAATTCTATTGACTCCTAATTCTTAATGATACATGATATGATAGTGCATTGATTTTCTAAGAGATAGTTATTCTATTTATTCCATTGAGAGTCAAATGATGATTTAAATTGTATAAAGTTACTCATGATATTCTATTCGTGCTGACATGGCTATATGACCTCACCGAGTCCCTCACTAAAGGGCCGACAATGTATATAGATATGATGATTCCACCGAGTCCCTCACTAAAGGGCCGACAATGTATACAAATATGATGATTCCACTGAGTCCCTCACTAAAGGGCCGACAATGTATATAGATATGATGGTTCCACCGAGTCCCTCACCAGAGGGCCGGTAATGTATATAGATATGATGATTCTATGGACATGCATCCATGATTTTGATATGACTCTCATTTTTATAAGGTACAATTGACTCTCATTTGTATATGACACAATTGAAATGGTAATTTGATTATTATACTTGTCTCATGTTATCTTTGGCCAGTTATGATCTTCGCTACGATCTTATGTTTTATATACTCAGTACATTATTTCGTACTAACCCCTTTCATCTGGGATGCGTTAAATGCATGATCGTATTCGATTTAGTGATCTTGAGGCCTGAGACTCTACTCGGTGGTTGGAAAGCTCTATTGTTTCGGAGCTTAGTCATTTTGGTACAGAACCTTGCTTTTGACTCATGTATATTTAGGGGCACGACGGGATCCTGTCCCGTCATATCTCATTATCGTATTCTTAGAGGTCTATAGACAGTTGTGGGTTGTACGTATGTGGATTTGTAAACCTGTTTTGGTCAGCTGTGTTGTTGTACTCTGTTTTGGAATGTTCGTATATAGGTGATATCGTATAGTGGCGGCCTTGTCGGCTTGCTTCCCTTGTTATATTTGATTAGATGTGACTCCTCAGGAGACATGTTTACTTTGGTATATATATATGACGTCATGTGTCAACAGCTATTTCACGGGGTTTATGTATTGTTTTTGGGTGTCAGTTGGATTATATATGACAGGTCAGTAAGGACGAGATATATGACACATATACCCCTCAACATCGACTATGTTGTTAGTATATACAGATGCTGATTGGGCAGCTTGTTCGGACACGCAACGCTCCACCTCCGGCTACTGTGTGTTTTAAGGGATAATTTCATGTCATGGTCTGCCAAGAGGAAAGCCACATTATCCTGTTCGAGTGCAGAAACAGAGTATAGAGGAGTTGCAAATGTTGTTGCTGAGATTTGTTGGCTCCAAAACTTTTTTTTTGGAGCTTCAGTGTCCCTTGTGTAAGGCGTCTGTGGTTTACTATGATAACATATCCGCCATCTATTTATCTCATAACTCGATTCAGCATCAACGAACCAAACACATTTAGATGAATATACATTTTGTTCGTTAGAATGTTGCTCTTGGCCATGTTAGGGTGATACATGTGCCTTTTTCATGTATGTATGCAGATATATTCACCAAAGTCTTTCATAGACAACTCTTCCTTGACTTCAGATCCAGTCTTAGCGTCCGACCTCCTTCCGCTCCGACTGAGGGGGCGTATTAGCATGTGTACTACCTAGACTAGGTTACATATTTACCATATTTTGTATTGTATAATTATGGTAGAATTGAGATCCTTATTATAAAAGGATTCAACATTGTACACCTATATATATTTGTATTAATTAGAAAGACTCTTCAAGAAAGATTAATATAATCTTACCATTAATATATTATTCACGACCTAAGTGTCAAATATTTTGAGTTGCAAACAAATCCACGTTTTAAGCGACCTTAGTGTGACTATTATATTATACATAAATTGAGTTGTTGACCAGGTCAATATTTGGGGGGGGGGGGGGGATCAAGTACCTTTACTTTGATTGGCAAGGTAAATTAGAGACATCTAAACTCAACGGAGTCTTACTAGGAAATCTCCTGCACCAACCAAATTGAGAAACAAAATTAGGTAAGAATAGGATAACTATGACCAATTTTAAATGGACCCCATTAAAATGTTTGAATATGACTAAAAGTTGTAATAAAAGAGAGAAAGAAAGGAAAAGAAGTCATCTGCAGAAAGATTTTTCTTGATTTGATTAGTAATCCTTGTCATTAGTGTTGTCTCACTCTCCTTATAAGCTTGGTAAGAAAAAGGACTGCTTAATAAAAGGAACAAAAGAAATTAAAAAAATAATAAACCAAAGGAATGTGTAAGTGTATCTATTGGTTTAAGATGCTTAGGCAATGAGTGAGATATACAAAACAAACGTAGCACAAATCATTGGATGACATATAACAATAGGAGTTGAGCTTTCTATTTGGGTGATTAGGTCATGTCCTTGTCCCTTTTTGGCCACATATTATTACTCACAATTATAAGTGTTAAATTAAAGGGTTAATTTGTGGGGTTACCAGTTATCTTGGGGACCATGGTCGGTCACTTAGTAAATTAATCATGAAACCTGATTTTGTCATCTCGCGTACATAATAATCTTTTTAGTGAATTTAAATTAGTGCACCGGACGGCGTCTTTTATAATAAAAAATATATTTTAAGATCATATTATTTATAAAATAATAATATTAATTTTTTATATGGTAAGCGTTGATTGATGACCTGATAAATAGTTATATAAACTAATTATTACGCCCATCATGTAAAACCTTTTTCACTATCTATCTCTCTTTATATATATAAAACTTAATTTTCTTTTTTACTTTCTAAAAGTTGATGAAATAGAAACGCATTATAACTTGATTGGTTCAAACACATTTTTGCTAACCGTCTTGCTCCGAAAATGACTTATTTTATTTGATATTTGAGGAAAGTCAAGATTAAAGCAAGAGAACATGATCGGTACATGAATGTTTTAAGTGGAGAAAAGAAAGTATATATATAAATAAATCGTTTTCTCTTTTACTTCCTAACCATGGATAAACTGTCAGCCATTACATTCGACAAATACATGATGGAACAGAACTGATGCTTGCTGTGCGTTGGAGATTAGGTTATGTGTAATATTTGTCTCCGTCAACTTGTTCTCAATTGGTGCAACATCAAAGATGGTGGTTTGATGATTAATCTGAAGTAACCACGCCATTGCCACATGGAAGAAGTATAAGCCTCAAATTTGTTAATCAATTGCCACATTTTTTGGTAGTTATTAACACGTTAGTTAGTTGATTGTCTATAAGGTACAATGCACTTTTTGTCTCAATTTTGATTCGTTTGATACCTTAGTATAAGTATCGTAATTAACCTTTTAAAATTTCTCTGCACATTAAAAGATAAGTATTACTAACATGTTTTAACAGATTTATTAAGTATGTGAAAATTTTGGTAACGGGGGATGGAAAATATACAATTACAGTATATCATTTGATAGTTAAATGTGTTTGGCTAGATATCATTAAAATAGACATTGAAATTTTTCTATTTTAATGATTAAATCATAAATTGTTAGAAAAATAATATTTTCTATTTTCTATTTTCTATTTCAAAAATAAAAGATGATTTGTAACGTTCCTATGGACTTTAATATATTAAATAGCTTTAATGATGAAATCATTATTTTGTGACAGATTTATTGTATACGTATTTGACTATTTTAAGAGCCTTAATGGCTAGTATATTAAATCAATTTGAATGGTCATCATGACATTAAATGTGGTAAAGCTGTTAATTGCTAACGTTATGTTTGGCTATTGAATCAATCTTGAATCATTTGAGTTCTTAACCTATATACATATAGTATTTTACTTTTGGAAAGATAATGAATACTTAGTCTTCTTATGATATTGTAGTTTGCTGAGTTATCTATCCTTATGGATTTTTGTTAGATTTTGGCTCCTAGTTTTATAATAGAAGAACTTATTAAATCTTGGCTAGCTTGTGAAGGTTTTCAAAACAAGTCACAATTTTCCATTTAGAAAATATCTCAAGCTTCTAAATCAAGTGACTTCATTTCCTTTAAAACCTTAGGTCATTAATGCCTTAAAACAATTTACCTTCCACAAATTCAACTCATTTTCCCCTTGCTTATTTTATGTAAAGTAAACCCTTCTTTATTTACCTTTTTCCCAAACTAATATAACCAACTTCCCATAAAGCCGTTATATTAACATTTTACGTTAGTCAAACACATTTCCACATGTCGAGGACTTATACCTTTAAAACGAAACAAGTATCATATACCTCAAAACAAGTGAAGATTATCAAATCTTGTACGTATACCGTACTACATAGATACAACTACTCATGCTCAAAAGATAGGAAAGCTCTACATACCTCTTCGGTCAATCTACTTGTTAATTCCAACTATCGCACGTAATACGTCAACCTATAATGACCATAATACGTTTATTAACTTCTAGTTTCAAAGTAGAATATTTCCAAGTTCAAGGTTACTAATTCATATGGAAAATTGGGCAGCATTTCCTTTATTTCTACTCACTTGCCACCTTTTCAAAGTAGATTTTAACACTCAAACGCCACATTTAAGGCCCAACATCCAAACCAACACAAAGGGGATTACACACCTAAACTTGGGTGTGTAAAATTCTGCCCCATAAGTTATAACAATTAATCTTAACAAGTTTAAGGTAATTTTTAGGCTACAACATGCTCACATAACCTCTTTAGCCAAATCCTTCATACCCAAACCACATTTCTTGCATGCAATGACTCTAAGAGCATTATTTACTACCACAAGTTCTTTCTTCTTAACATGCAACACTAAAAACTAATTATAAAGGAAGAATCATTACCTTAGAGCTTTAGCCAAATTTTTCCAACAACTTGCTAGCTTCTTTCCAAGAATCACCACCACAACAACCTTCACAAGCTAGCCACAAGCTTATGAGTAAAAATCCACATAGACCGAATAATATTAACACCAGAAGGACGGGTTACTAACTCCCACGTCTTATTGTCAATAAGATCATCATATTCATCATTCATAGCCAATTTACAATCCGGATCATTTAATGCGGATACTAGGTTACGAGGTAGGGGCATTTAAGAACATTAGATTTAGATTAAAATGCCCTTTGGGTTTAAAAATACCCCCATTGACTGCGAGTGACTGGTCTGTGATTCGGGGGAGAATTGGATGGATTTTGGGATAAAATCGGAGGGGTGATGTCTTGGCGTGACGATGGGCTCTTGGCTCAATCTCGAATCGGTATCGGCACCAAACAAAGCGGCGTAATCGTGGATATGCGCCGGGCCGATTCTTGACTGGATGACTAGGTAGAGGTGACAATACTGTAGGTCCAGCGAGTAGTGGGCCCGCTAGCGGATTTCGGGTGCGGGACAAGTCCGATAAATAATGGATAATATACAGGGAGACGTCGTCATCCAAGAAATTATACGAACTAGGCACGAGACTACTCACTTTAGCAAATGGAAATTGAGTTTCATAAAAAATAACATGGTAACTAATGATAATTTTATTAGATACTAAATTAAAATATTTGTAACCACGATGATTAGACTGATAACCCAAAAACACGCAAGGGGTAGAACGAGCCTGAAATTTGTTAATTGTAGTTGACGGAAATAGTGGATAACATAAGCACCAAAAACCCTAAGATGGGAATATGAAGGATTCTTATTATAGATGGCTTTGAGAGGAGACACATTTGTCAACCCTTTGGTAGGAAGTATGTTAAGAAGATAGGTAGTCATTTGTAGAGCATGATGTCAAAAGGAAGGGGGGTACGGAAGCATGGACTAATATAGTTCGGACAATGTTATTAATGGTACAAATTTTTCGTTCTGCTTTTCCATTTTGTGAGGACGTATGAAGACAAGAGAAATGAAAACTATGCCATTAGTATCACAAAAATCCTGAAACACCCCATTATCATATTCTTTTCCATTATCACATTGAATATTTTTTATTTCCGGTTCAATTGGGTACGGATGAATGCTCTAAATTTTAAGAATGTGGAAAAATTTGTGATTTTTTTGCTAACGTAAAGGTCCATAAAAATTAGAATAACCATCCAAAAATATAACATAATAACAATGGCCCATAGAACTTAAAACGGGAGATGTCCATAAATCTCTATGAATAATATCAATTGACATTAAAGTATGAGAAGCAGAGGCTACAAATGGTAATCTAACATATTTTTCTAAAGGACATGATTGAAAAATTGGATTGCTATTGTTACACCTCGTAGTTTTAAAGTGATGATTAGAGAACGTAATTAAGAAATAAGATCCGAGTATTGGAAATAAAGTATACTTACATATGTTAATACGGAAGTTAGTATACGAAGAATGTGATTCCAGAGGATTTTTTTGTTACAACGAGCGTGACAATGGAAATTGAAAATGATGGTTGTATATTCTCGTTATGAACTAGTGTTGTACTATAAGAATTATGACATTGAGAATACGAGGTCTTATGAAAATTACGGTATTTAAAAGAAGTGGGATCTAAGATTAATTAATGGTGGGAAGTGGACCAAATTGCAAGATAATTTTTAGCCTACAACTTGAACCTTATAATTTTTCACATTCTTACCCAAATTTCAGATTTTATTTCATCTCCTCTGTTTTACTCACCACCGATTCCCTCCCCCCCCCCCCCCCCACCAACAAAAATCCCCATCTCCATAGCTAAGTGAAGCTTTGAACACCTCCCCTTTCAAGATTAAACTCTCCAACAAATTTCTAAGCCTTGGAAATCCCAAAATAATGGGTAAACTTTCGCCACTGCTGGCCGAAAATATAGCCAAGGAATTCCAGATTTTAGGTGAGGAATTTGGAAGAAAAACATGGAAGGAAGATAGATTTAAACTTGTAGATTACATGCATGACATTTTAAGTTGAAGAAAGGATGAAAATGGTGCAAAAAATGAGGGCAGTGGCCGAGATTTGCAGGGGTTGTTTTGGACAATTTAAGGTAAAAAATTCTTCTTCTTATGGTGTAATTAGAATTGCATGTTGTTGTAGTTTAAGAAATGAACTTGTGATTAAGAAAAACTTGGAATCTAGGCAATGCATGTGAATGTTTGGGTGATTGGACCTAATTGGGGACTGTTTTGGTACATTGGGATTGATTGTTGTGGTTGTTACCTTTATCACTAATTGCATGTTGAAAATTGAAGAAAACCCATGATGTTTAAGTTATAATTGGTTATATGAAAGTGTTGAAACATGAATTGGATTTTAAGGAGTTAAGGAAAGAGCTTGGGTAATGTGGATATTAGCCGAAAACTTGCTTGGAACTATTGGACATTGTTGTGATGTATTAGGGGCTGTTTTTGTTAAGTTATAATGATGGAAATATAAGTTATGAACTTATAAATACGTTGTGGTAATTGCCAATACATATCTTAAAGAAATTAAAGTGTAGTAAGGTGATATGTTGCAAACTAAAAGACTTGCACTCTTGGTTGTTGTATTCCATAAATGTAAGAAGAAAGAATGCATAGTTATGGTGTAAGTAGAGTATATGGACTGATTTTGTGATTGTGACTTGTTAATTGGTATTTTTGGCATTTGTTGTAAATTGTGGATGTATATATAAACAGGGGAAGTGCTGCCCGATTTTTTATAGAAAAGAGAGTTGTCATTCGATATAACTTACGCTAGAAATGATGGAATTGACGGACGTATTACCCTTTATTATAGGTTGAAGTGCTAGATGAGGCATATTCTAAAATTGAGTTGGTTAGTTCGACTAAGAGGTATGTGAAACTATCCTTCTTTCTTTTGGCATGATTTATATAAAATGAGTGTACGGCGGACGTACGTAATTCTATTAACTCCTAATTCTTAATGATACATGATATGATAGTGTCTTGATTTTCTAAGAGATAGTTATTCTATTTATTCCATTGAGAATCAAATGATTATTTAAATTGTATAAAGTACTCATGATATTTTATTCGTGCTGACATGGCTATATGATCTCACCGAGTCCCTCACTAAAGGGCCGGCAATGTATATAGATATGATGATTCCACCGAGTCTCTCACTAGAGGGCCGGCAATGTATATAGATATGATGATTCTATGGACAGACATCCATGATTTTGATATGACTCTCATTTTTATAAGGTACAGTTGACTCTCATTTGTATAGGACACAGTTGAAACGGTAATTTGATTATTATACTTGTCTCATGTTATCTTTGGCCAGTTATGATCTTCTTTACAGTACTTCATGTTTTATATACTCAGTACATTATTTTGTACTGACCTCCTTTCCTCGGGGGGCTGCGTTTCATGCCCGCAGGTACATGTACTCAGTTTGGTAACCCTCTAGTCTAGGATTCCTGTTGAGTTGTTTGGAGAGCTCCATTAATTCGGAGCTTAGTCATTTTGATACATGACCTTATTTTTTACTTATGTATATTTCGGGGCACGACGGGGCCCTGTCCCGTCATATGTCATTATCGTACTCTTAGAGGTATGTAGATGATGCGCGAAAAGATGCACACACTTTAACGCAAGTGCACGTTATCGTGACAAGTAATATAGTCCTGGTAAGACCGAATATCGTCCACAAGGATTAGTGTTCAAGTACCAACTATCTATCTTTTGGTATCTATCTGGTAAATTGATATTTGATTTTGTTGTTTATAACTAAGAATTATAAAGACTATTTTAACTAATGAGTTTACTTCAGTTGTGATGGGAATAGGGCTTCCATGTCTCCTCAACTATCCGCTTATGTTATTTATTAATGCAACGAATTATGGTCTTCTTCTCTCGGAGCTAGCAGGTTTACGAAATCGTTTTATATTCCCGTTAAGGATATATAAACACTCAACCCCAGTATTGCACCTTACCTACCTTTCGGTGATAAGGATAACTCTATAGGAGGATTAAGAACAAAAACCTAGTTAACCGTCACGCACCATGCGCAAAATTAGGGTTGTTAAGCCTCTCATTAACGCTACATAAATAATTGAGGTATTTTCATCACCAACCCAAATATGTCTACCCAACTTACAGCATATTCACAACTTCCTCCTTTCGAAGTTTGATTAGAAATCATATAAGGATAATTAGTTGTCAATTAATTACCAAGTATTCAAAGCAATTATTGGATAAATCTCTCAAAGAAGAACAATAACCATAAACATGCATTAATTCATAACATAAGTTTCTAGTGAATCAACATGGAAAGCCCTATAAGAGAATTAGTTCCTAGCCATTAACATGACAAGAACTAATTCAAAGTTCATCATATAAAAACTGAAATAAAAGAAAAGAAAAGGAAAAAAAAGTACTAAATTATGGTCTCCAATCTCCAAGCAAGAAAACTTTGTGTTGTGCAAGAAGGGGAACCCTTAAAATCTGCCTAGGGTTCTCCTTTTATAGGCTGAAAACCGCCCTTAACTTTTCCCTGCAGGCCTGGCCCAGAAAATCGTCAAAACCTCGATTTTTCCCAGCCGCCGCTGCGCTTCTCAGCCATGGCGCCGAACTTCGTGGCACTTCGGTGATTTGGTGCCGCGCTCGATCTCTCGTGCGAGCCGCGGCTACGCAACTTCGTAGCCTTTCGATGATTAGCGCCGCGCCTCAGATCTGCTGACATGAGCCATGCGCTGGGACTTCGCAGCCTCTCAATATCGACGCCGCGCCTTCTTCCGATCGCAGGAGGCCATGCGCTGGTCTGGGTTTTTGCCTCGCTCGCCACTTTCTCAGTTTTTAGCTCTGGAACCTCCTCTTTTAGCTCCTTTTCCGCCATTTGGCCATTTTAACCACTTTGACTCAAAAGAAAGAAAATCTATCCTAATACGACACTTATTTGTACAAAAAGGGACAAAAGACTAACTAAAACTGACTCAAAAAGTGTATATAAAATACACCGATCAAATACCCCCAAACTTAACCTTTGCTCGCCCTCGAGCAAAGATAGAAAGAAAGAAAATAAAGACTCAATGAAACGAAAATAAAAGACTCACTGACATTGATCACTTTTGCTGCATTTAGTGTTATCTAGAAAAACATGAAGGTTAGCAGAATAATATGCAGGAACATGTAGCATGAAATTTTTCAGCACACTAAACACATTGAGCTAGATATTTCGCAAACTCATATTTATCATGCTTTAATGGAAGTCAATATACTAAATCATGCATATAAATTCAAAAATCATATGGCATGCTTACTTGCTATTCTCCACTAATCTTGGATATGCATAAAAGAGATCTTCAGGACTTTAAGGGTTGTAATGTAGGCTTAGGTATAGGTAGGTAAAATAGGCATTTTAGGCTCATTCTGTGTACCATAAGCTCTTTAGCTTTTCCATTTTCCCCTTTTCTTTTGGTTCTTTTCTTCACTTCAATTCTATCTTTTCCCTCTTTTGTTTTGGGAGAGTGAAGAGTATACTAATAACAAGCACCCCCAAACTTAGGCTTTTGCCTCTTTCTTATTACATTTTTATCGGGGTGCAACAAACTTGTTCACTCTTTTTGTCTCTTTTTTAACACAATTTATTCCACTATTTCACATTTTTACTTATGGCACAATTTGTGGGAATATAGGGTGTCAAAGAAGAAGTTTCAATTTTTAGGCTCAATGGGGCTGACTAGGGATATATTTAAAGTCCGGGATAGAAAAGAGTGGTAAGAATTGGCTATCAAAGAAATGTCTGAGTCATCTCCCTAACATGCATATCCTAACTATTTCACATCAAATAGCAAACAATCATAACACATAAGTATTCATCATTTAGCATGCACGATTTAAGCAAGAAACTCCAAATAGACAGATTTTGTGAGTTTTTGGCATATCTAACCTAGGTGTTTAGATAGTTGCTTCAATTCCATTACATTATTTCACCTTACTTCACTAGGTGTTTCTAGCAACTACAGCATACATGATCTTTTGACAGACAATTATGACTCAAAAAAAAATTGTGACTCAAAAATACATAAAAACAATAAAAAGACTTAAATACAACATAACAAGACACAAATAAAACACCCCCCCCAAACTTAAATCACACATTGTCCTCAATGTGTGTAGACTCAAAGACAATAAAAGAAATAAGACACTTACAGACTTTGGCTAAAATGGTGGTGGTGGCGGTGGATAATGCATCGACCATTGGTTGAACAGGGAACTCATCTCGTAAATCGGCTGTGCAACCGCTGTTGCTCCCGCCACCTCTGCCGCCTTGTCGCAACTCATGTTGTCCCTGTCTCAACTCATTTTGTCCTTGTATCATTGTGTCGAAATGTTGCATCATCATTCTCTGGTTCTGGAGCACTTGCTCCATCATAGGAACTGGAGGTTCTGATTCTGTGGTTGGCTGGTGGCTAGGCCCTGCTGCATATTGAGCCCCTATTTCAGGCTCATCTTCGTTCATTGCGGCCTCTGCTGCTGCTGCTGCTGCCGGTTGTGCTCTTCTTCTTCTTTGGGGGCTTGGAGTGCAGGAAAAAGTGCACTATCCCATAGGACACAGGCAGTTGGTTTCTCTCATTAGTATCAGTGGGTAGGATTGGGACCCCATTCATGTGACATAGCTTGGTGATAACTGAGCCATGTCCCAATCCACCTGTTGTTACCAACCTGCTGATTTCCTCAATGCTCTGCACTATTTCTTTCCCCACATCAATTGTTTTCCCCGTCATGATCCCATATATCAATTTGATCCTATCTTCTGGCACTCTGGTGAAGTGCGTTGATGGGATCAGACGGGCACTGATGAAATATAGCCAACCCTTGGCTGCTTTGTTGAACTGGCACCTGCTCAGTCCTCTTGACCCATTTCTTGCAAGATCAAATGCAGCCCCAGGGTAGCTCACTGTGTCTGCAATGTTATTCCAGTCGATGTTGGAGGTGCTTCTAGACCATGTTCTAAAGAGGTTCCAATCATCACTTTCTTCAACATCAACCGTCTTCAATTGTGTATTTATATCTTCTGCTGTCACAGGCACATAATTTCCCCTTACAAAGCATCCCCTTTCCACCTTCTCCGGAAAGTTGGCATAGAATTCACGCACTATTGTTGTGTTCACTGGTGCTATCTTCTCCGGATTTACAAATCTCCTCCACCCCCTTAACTCAATCATTACCCGAATGGGCTCATAAACATCCTCTTCCTCAAACGACTCCCTCTGATAGTCCATTCCCCTTTCAGGGATTAAGGGCCTAGTACTAAGCTTTTTGTATCTTTGGAAGGCTTCGTAGCTCACAAACCTAGTATCATCGTAATGTGGGGCTGAGGTGGATGTGAAGGCTCTTCTTTTTCTGGCGGACATGGTTAAAAACACTTTCTGCAGCTTACAACTTATTAGCACAAGTGTTCCCCAACACAATCAACACTCTAGCAGCTAAAACACAAACACCCCCAAACTTCAACTCTACTACCCAATACCCACACCCTCCTTGTTACTCCTTCTCCAAACTTCACAATCAATTTTTCAGCACCCAAACTACTTCACAATGCAACACTTCTCCAAACTACTACCTCCTTTGACTACTAACAACTTTCAAGAAAGGGTGAAGATTACCTTTTTGATGGTGTTCTCCACGATGTTCTTGCTTCTATTGGTGATTTGAGGCTATGGAATGGAGCTTTGTTGGTTGAGATAGCTAAGGGTTTTAGGAATTTAAGAGTTTTGGTTGTGGTTGGGTTTGATTTGTGGAGGATTTGTGGGTAATTTGTGGATTTTCGTGGGTTTTGTGAGAAGAAGGGTTAGGTTTTGGTTTTTGAATTTGGGGCAAATCTGATTTCTGGGCGTTTTTAAGTTTCTGGATTTCCGCTTCGGCGCCGCGGCGCCCAATGCTCGCCGGGACTTTCTGCGCGCGGCCATTTCTGGTAGCCGCGCCTAAACTTGATATTTTTCTGGATTTTTGGCGCCGCGACCCTGCTCCTGGGCGTCGCGGCGCTTAGACTTCAGCGCCTCTTCAGTTCTTTTAGCGCGCTGCTCGCAGGCGTGGCTACCGCTTTACGAAAATCCTCGCTTTCAAGTTTTCGCCGCTTCAATTTATTTATTTGCACATCAATCACAAAGACAAACACTACCTCCGTGAGACCGTTCTTAATAAAAACTACTATATTAAAATAAAATAAATCAAAATAATTTGGGTTGCCTCCCAAGTAGCGTTGTCTTTAACGTCTTTTAGTCGGACGCAAGTTCCTTAGTTTTAATAACCGTGGGGTGGATCAATCCCCCAACTAATCCATTTCCTCCACATTTTGCGTTTTCTTTTTCTTCTTTTCCTCTTAGCATTATCAGTAAGGGGGAGTTCAGGAACACATACCTGCGTCAGTGGGGGTTTGGCAAACCATGCCTGCTTTCGTGGGCTCATCTCCCTTTGGTTGACTTGTAATGGCTCACAGGGGGCCTTGATGGTGCTGATTGCAAAGCACCTGCTCATGGTTGGTGGCTCGATGATATGTTTAAAAACTTTAAACACCATTTCTTCCTTCTCCACCCTTAATGTTAGCTCTCCTCTTTCTACATCAATCAAAGCTCTCCCTGTTGCTAGGAATGGCCTCCCCAATATGATAGGGATTTCCGCATCTTCTTCCATGTCTAGAATGAGGAAGTGCGGGGAAAGAAGAATTTTCCTACTTTGACAATCACGTCCTCAATTTTTCCTCTTGGATGAACCACTGTCCTATCGGCTAGTTGCAGACTCACAGTGGTTGGTTTGGCCTCTCCCAACTCCAATCGTTTAAATCGATATAAGGCGTCGATTTATACTTGCCCCTAAATCACAAAGAGCTCTGTTGCAAGTAACCCTGCCCACTGTGCAAGGTAGTGTAAAGCTTCCTGGATCCTTTAGTTTTGGTGGCAATTTCTTCTGCAAGATAGCACTACACTCTTCTGTTAGTGCTACTATCTCATATTCCGCCAACTTTCTTCTTCCCCAATATTTCCTTCATGAACTTGAAATAGGAAGGCATCTGCTCCAAAGCCTCTATAAAAGGTATGTTGATATACAGCTTCCTGAATATCTCCAAGAATTTGGAGAATTGTTTATCAACCGCCTTCCGCTGTAATCTCTGGGGGAAAGGGATCTTTTCTGTATACTCCTTCTCTGGAGTTTTCTCTACTACTGGGCTAGGTTCAACCACCTTTTCTTTTTCTATCTCTCGCCTTTTCTCAACCATCGTCAAGAGGTCATTGCTCCAACCGTCTTCCACTTCTCACCAGATTGTCTTGACACCGCTCCTCGATTTACCTCTGTGTTGCTTGGCGGTGTACCTGCTGTTGTTTGCTGCTTTGCTACCGACCCACTTGTGTTTCCAAATTCCTGAACGAGGATCTAGCTTCGCATGAATCGAAGTGCGCTGGCGTTGGCAAGTCTTTATCACGCTTTCGTCTGTCTTTTTTCTTGAGCCGGTGCATTGAATCGCTGAGGATGTGGGGCTGAGTAAAGCGGTGCTGATTCTCGTTCTTGATTTTGCATCGCCTGTATTGATTCTGCTGCCCCTGGTCTCCTCTCCATGAGAAGTTTGGGTGATTCCTCCACCCTGGATTATAAGTGTTGGAGTATGGATTGTTATGTGGCCTCTGATAATTACCCACAACCTGACACTCTGCCTGCTCCATTGGTATATTATTGGGGTCAGCTGAAGGGCACCTATCGAATGTATGTGGGCCACCACATATTTCACAACTTTTAGGCATCTGGACCGCATTCACTGACACTGTATGTTGCTGCAATTGTTTTGCCAAAAGGGCCACTTGGGTATTCAAGGCAGCAATGGCATCTATTTCGTGGACTCCCACTGTTCTCCTCCCACTTGTCAACCTCTCTTCTGTGACATGGTTGTTGATGGCCATATCTTCTAATAACTCGTGAGCGTCGTGGGCTGTTTTCCTCATGAATGCCCCACCTGCTGCTGCATCTATGATGGTTCTGGTTGTACTGCTCAGCCCGTTATAGAAGATGTGGACCAAGTTCCACAACTCAATGCAATGGTGTGGGCATTTTCTCTGCAAGTCTTTGAACCTTTCCCAAGCTTCATATAAGGACTCTCCATCTGCTTGGTAGAAGTTGTTCAACTCCCCTCTCAATTTTGCTGCTTTGCATGGGGGAAAGAACTTGGCTAGGAATTTCTGTGTCAGCTCGTGCCATGTAAAAATCGAATCGGCCGGCAGCGAAAACAAACAAAATTTTGCTCTCTCCCTGAGTGAGAAGGGAAAGAGCCTCAACTGACGCGGCATCATCGAACGCCGTTATATCGAAAGTTGCACATAGCTCCAAGAAATTAGCTATGCATACGTGATCCTCCGATGGCGACCTCCAAATTGCACTGCCGTACTCATGCTCGTAATCGCCGGTTTATCTCGGTTGTTTGCTCCTATGGCGGGGAGCCTAATACGTCGTCGTGCTCCATTCACTCTACGCAGACATAGTCTCCCAAGCTTCTTTCTGCACGGTCTTGAACTCTTTCCTCGACATCCATAGGTACATGCGGAGTTATTCGTGGATTAGGCTGTTTTTCTCCTAACCATTCTCTCATCATTTTGTTGTTCTCAGACGCCGTCCATCTCTATCAAGGTTGCAATCCGCTGATTCTTTCTGTTCTGTTTACAGGTTTTCTCAATCTCTGGATTGAAGGGAACAAGAGTGTCTGCCCCTCTTCTCCTTCGCATAAACTGATTTCCTAAAATAGATCAAAAACAGACAACAAATCACGGCACCCTGATTTTTGAAATAAATAAATAAAAAAACGTGAAAATTAAAATTAAAAAATAAAAACCAAATTAGAAATTAAAAATAGATAAATTTGATATTGAACTATGCCTAATCCCCGGCAACGGCGCCAAAAACTTGATGCGCGAAAAGATGCACACACTTTAACGCAAGTGCACGTTATCGTGATAAGTAATATAGTCCTGGTAAGACCGAATATCGTCCACAAGGATTAGGGTTCAAGTACCAACTATCTATCTTTTGGTATCTATTCGGTAAATTGATATTTGATTTTGTTGTTTATAACTAAGAATTATAAAGACTATTTTAACTAATGAGTTTACTTCAGTTGTGATGGGAATAGGGCTTCCATGTCTCCTCAACTATCCGCTTATGTTATTTATTAATGCAACGAATTATGGTCTTCTTCTCTCGGAGCTAGCAGGTTTACGAAATCGTTTTATATTCCCGTTAAGGATATATAAACACTCAACCCCAGTATTGCACCTTACCTACCTTTCGGTGATAAGGATAACTCTATAGGAAGATTAAGAACAAAAACCTAGTTAATCGTCACGCACCATGCGCAAAATTAGGGTTGTTAAGCCTCTCATTAACGCTACATAAATAATTGAGGTATTTTCATCCCCAACCCAAATATGTCTACCCAACTTACAGCATATTCACAACCTCCTCCTTTCGAAGTTTGATTAGAAATCATATAAGGATAATTAGTTGTCAATTAATTACCAAGCATTCAAAGCAATTATTGGATAAATCTCTCAAAGAAGAACAATAACCATAAACATGCATTAATTCATAACATAAGTTTCTAGTGAATCAACATGGAAAACCCTATAAGAGAATTAGTTTCTAGCCATTGACATGACAAGAACTAATTCAAAGTTCATCATACAAAAACTGAAATAAAAGAAAAGAAAAGGAAAAGAAAGTACTAAATTATGGTCTCCAATCTCCAAGCAAGAAAACCTTGTGTTGTGCGAAGGGAACCCTTAAATTCGCCTAGGGTTCTCTCTTTTATAGTGAAAACCGCCCTTAACTTTTCCTGCAGCATGGCCCGTAAAATCGTCAAAACTCGATTTTTCAGCGCCGCCAGCGGATTGCTATCGGCCGGCGCCAAACTTCGCTGTACTGGGTGATTTGGCGCCGCGGCCGATCTCTGTAGCGAGGCCATGCCGCAACTGTAGCCTTTCTGATGATTAGGCGCCGCGGCCCTGCATCTGTTGACATGAGGCGCCGCGACGCTGGGACTTCTGCAGCCTCTCTGGATATTTGGCGCCGCGGCCCTGCTTCTGACTGCAGGAGGCGCCGCGGCGCTGGTCTGGGTTTTTGCCTCGCTCGCCACTTTCTCTGTTTTTAGCTCTGGAACCTCCTCTTTTGCCCTCTTTTAGCTCATTTTCCGCCATTTGGCCATTTTAACCACTTTGACTCAAAAGAAAGAAAATCTATCCTAATACGACACTTATTTGTACAAAAAGGGACAAAAGACTAACTAAAACTGACTCAAAAAGTGTATATAAAATACACCGATCAGTAGACAGTTGTGGGTGGTAGATGTGTTTTTGTATATGTGTACGGTTGTGAGTCGTTGCGAAAACCTCTATGTACAGTGGCGGCCTCGTCGGCTTGCCTATTTTGTTATATGAATTAGATGTGACTCCTCAGGAGACAGATTTATTACCGATTCATCGGGTTCAAGAACCGTTTGCAAGAGGTCCGTCGAGATAGTGAAATAAATCCACTGCAGAACGGTAGCATCAAGAGTAGTCCATAATATCGGATCAACTTTAGGGGCAGTCTCCTTGCATGTGGATGAGGGAATGATATGATGAAGAACTTGATGCAAACGTGCATGAATCTTGAAAAGTTCCGTCCATGTCGCATATTAGACGTTTCCATCTCAAGAACAATAGGGATTTGGTTCTTGATGTTGAAAACAGAAAGGGCAGGATAAAACATGTTCTTTGACGTAGACATAATGAAAGAACATTAGGTGAATTAGGGATTGGGAAGAGAGGAGGAAGAAGTGCACGGAATCCGAGGAGAAGAACGGAAACTGAGGCAGCAGAAGGTATTTTCGTACGAAGTGGTTGAAAACCTAGACTTCTGATAGCATGAAAGAAATAATCCCTTGATCATTCTCATTGAATGAATATATATATACAAATTATAATCTCCAAATATGAAAAATCTTATTCCAACTATACTTCTAAATCCTAATTCTACTTGTACGAGAATTTTAAAATTATGGTAAATATACAACATAATTTAATACTTCTAATTGTGGTACAAGTAACCAAAATCGTGTATATCATAGGGATATACACGGTATATTTATCAGTAATCCAACCTATGTGATTGGAGATTCCATGAATTAAGTTCATATGGTAATAACAAGTCATTAGTTGATCAAGTATGCATTATTAAATTATGTCCTTTCTTATGGTGTGTGAACATAGTGCAGTTTTGCAAGGCAAAGTGAGATTGAGTTATAAACTCTTAATCCAATTCATATCTTTTATATGTGGTGTATTGCTCTACAGAATACATTTAATGATTGGACCTATATGAGTGTGGAGTGGTGTCGCTTCTATGAAATCATGACAAATATTTCTAGAGCACTCATGAATATCAGAACACGTGCATGTCCTCTTAGATCAAACCTGCGATAACGAAGATCGTGCGAGTATAATGTGATAGGATAAGACCCTAGACTTGTAAAAGAATTCTTGATTCATATAAATTCTAAACTTCACCAATTGTTCTGCAAGTTTAATCTTATTTTATCTAGGTCTGATTCATAGTTTACGAGACATCAGATTCGACGCATTGTACTTATACGTGAAAATCCAACAAAGCCTATTATTTTATTTCTTTTATTATTTTTGAGATATATGGAACATTGTTAGAAAATAATATTTTCTATTTAATATCTCAAAAATAAAAGATGATTTGTAACGTTCCTATGGACTTTAATATATTAAATAGCTCTAATGATGAAATCATTATTTTGTGACAGATTTACTTTTGAATCATTTGAGTTCTCAACTTATATATACATATAGTATTATACTTTTGGAAAGATAGATGAATACTTAGTCTTCCTATCATATTGTAGTTTGTTGGGTTATTTATGTGTGTTAGAACTTTGTTAGATTTTGGTTCATTATTTTATACTAGAAGAGTTGAATAAAATATCCTTAGGGACAGTTTGACACGCTTCAAGCTATGAAGAATTTTCAACAGTGTTCGTGATCAAGTATTTTTCATAAGATTTACAACACAAATTTCCCAATTTAGCACTGCATTCATAAAACAAATATATAAAATATTTAATTATGTATTGAGTGAAAATGCCCCCGCGATATCTGATACATCCTGAAACTCCAACAACCCTGAGTCTCTATGAAATTGTCTCCAACTCCCAACAATCTCCGTCACATCAGCCCTCCTCGAACAGAGCATCGCGTCGCGCATGGGCACAGTGACATCGGCACGCTCACGTCATCATAACTTTAGAGGGACATAATAGTCTAGTTTTGTCTTATATATACAAGACTTAGAAGAGAAGAAAGACACATTGTATTCTCTCTAAGCTCAACTTTGTAACTAAACTCTTGATCTCAAAGCAACAAACCATTCCAAGCTTTGATTCTTTATTCATTGTCCATTTCGAATCTTTCCTATTCACATATTTTTACTTGCTTATTCCCGTATTTATTTAACTTTTTATTTTACACATCCGTAACTTAATTAGAAATTTCGGACTCACTAAAGAGGGTCATCGGATACAACCTACTTGTCTTTAAACCTTAGAATACAAATTTCTAACTGTGTTTTGGTTAGAATCATTTTCACCGAAAAATAAATTATAATAACAACATATTCAGTGTAATCCCACAAAGTGAGATATGAGAGAGAAATAAGACTATTTAATTATAAGAGTTTAAACATTCTAGAAAAACGTCAATATATAACTTTTACATAGTCCTTAGTTTCATAAATAACAATAGTAGTTGAATTGAACCAATAGTCACTTTTACATAGTGTTTAATAGAATTATATTCAATTGAACTTTGAATATAGAATGAAATATAAAAATTGCAGTGAAGACAGATGGGGTTAAAGGAAAATGAAAGCGACCAGTCTTCTATTGCAGAATGCACAAGAGCAACATAATTATGACGTTGACCATATACATAATGATAAGGAAGAGAACAATAAGAATATATGGGAAAATATACATAGTAAAAGACAATATCATTCATTCTTCTCTGTTTCTACTTGTTATGACCAGCAAGTTTAATTACGTCCGTCACTTGGTACTGATAATAATCTATATATAAAGTGTTGTATGAATGAATTTCATAATTCATTATATCGGTAAATTCAGGTGCGCATCTAGTACTCGCGAATACTCTTCATAAAAAAAATACATTATATATATAAGGTATTTCTCTCTCTCTCTATATATATATATATATAAATTTTAAATTCATATATAAAAAAAATACATCATATATACAAGGTTTTTATTTTTTATTTTTTCTGTACATTTATAAATTTTGAATACCTTGAACACAAGAGAAGAGGTTGGTTTAGTGGGTTCAAAATTCATCTTGAGATTTCTAAATCAAATAACATGTCCTACATTTTATTTTTCAAACCCCTCACTGAAAATTCTGAATTCGCAACCGTTATAAGATAAAATTGAAGACAAAAGTTATGAATTATGAGTAATACAAACGCACGTATATAATTACATTTATTAATTTGATGTAAAATACGTTCTCACTGAAAAGGAAATGTTTGTGACCGAAGAGTCAAGTGACTTGCCAACGTTATTAATTGAGTGGCAAGTCAATCAAAGCACAATGTAATACTCCCACTTTTCATTTATGTGAAATTTTGTTGAGTACAAATTTTATAACTTTGATTTTAAATTTTGATATAGATTTTTTAGGTTTATAAAATTAAAATTTATATAATTAGAAATTACATTGAAAGTAGATAATTTATAATTCAAATAATTTTAAAAATATAATAAAAATGTGATCAAAGAATCACATCGTAAACTCTCACATAGTAAAGAGTTCAAAACACAAAGAGTATCTCATTTTTTAAATCAAATTACTAGTGGAGTAGTACTATTTTATTTACCCAGTAAATTGGGGCAGGACCTCCATTTTCATTTATAGTGAAAAACCTGAAAGATAAATATATCATTTATTAAGTAATGTTTTTTATCATTATAAGGGGTGGCAGGGTGGAGCTACGGTACAGAAGCGGGTTTCTTGGGGGGATTTTTTTGTTGTTGAGAAAAGTCTACTTCTGCCGATGCTTCGTGGATAGAATATCATACATATCCTTTTCTTTTTTTTATTAGGGAATTCGCGGCGCTACTTTCTTTCGAAGACGCATGCAGAAACTGGCGTAATACCGCAAACTACGTCAGCCGATTAACCACACTTGACAAGTCATGTGTGACAGACTCAACCAAGAAGGTTTATGCAGAGAATCGAACTCGTGACTTTGCGGCCTCAAGCTCTATTGTTACACCAACTTGGCTACCTCGAAGGGTTATATCATACATATCCTGATAGGACGTAGCGGGGTGAATAAAGTCATTTGATACATGTATTTAGGGGTGAGGGTAGATCCCTGAAAATCGAATTTAACAGAAATTTATTGTACCAAAGTTTGATTATCATATCGGTTCGAATTTTGAAGTTCATATCTACTTTTTAATTATAGATTATCGAAATCGAACATTGAAAATATCTGAATATCGAACGCCAACCTCTAATGAATTGTTTATCATATATATGAATAACGTTAACGAGTAATTTGGATGTCTTGATTGATCTATGACGCCAAATTCATAATGTTAGGACTTAAGAGTGGAGATCCAACCTCAATATGTTATTGGATAAATTATAAACATATCTTGTCAAAATATATTTTTCTTCAATACTTAATTACCGAATTACCATATCAAAATTTGATTAATCATATCAAAAATTAATTTATCGGATCAAACTTATCTACTTTCAATTAGCGATTATCAAATTATCACAATGGAATTTTTAGATATACGATTCTGCCCGTACTTGTATTTATGAAAAGTATACCTATGGAGTACATTAATTAAGGTGCATAAAAATTTACATGAGCCCTTCAATTATATAAAAAAAAAAATAATGAGCCCGCATGTACATATCTCAGTTGCTTTCAGGGTGATAGATTGTCCCTAAGTAGACAAGTTCGAGCTCTGGCAGTCGCAGTGTGAGAGTTTCATTCCTTCTTTGTGAGGATGACTCCTTATGTACATCAGACACTGTGTCTTCCACCTAGTGGGCCGCTGAATCACTATGATTTACCTCTTTTACCAATCTCTGTCGGACCGAGTGAGCGAGGGATTTCGCCTTTTTGTTCCAAGAAAAACAATGATATTTAATGAGAGGTCACGTGCCAAGGAGCAGATGATCAATACTGAAGAATGTACTTGTCTCGTGTGTACTCATAATTGGGTCGTCCTAAAGGGTACCTAACTTTAGCAGACACTTTGATCAATATGCCGTCTTTGTCCCCCCATTTCTTCCCCCACGCGGCCCTCATAATAATATTCAATCAATAGTGTTGTTTGAGTGAAGGAAATCATTAAAAGGGGCACCAACAGACATGATAGTCGTCCCTCCCCATGCCAAACCTAATACTCCTTTGGTAATCATAAAGCATGACTTGAACCACGGGACAGGCAAATATATGTCATTTGATTCATCATTCACCCATCAAACCCCATTTCGCAATAACTTAAAGATATTGACCGTTTATATCATTACTCTCTCCGACCACAACATATTATTGAGTGTCATCTAACAATTGAAATCCGAAAAAAATAGAATATATGCATAACTTATATCATTACTCTCTCCGTGACTATAATTTTCCAAGTGATATAATATAAAAAATATATTTAGTCATAATTATGTATATGGTAATGTATATTATAGTTATTTCTTATCATAATTATAATCTAAAATTAGGTCTGTAATTTAGTATATGTACTATGATTTTGGAATGAAATAATCAAGAAAAAGTTCATGAGTTTAGGAAAAGTTCATGAAATCCTAACCCTATTTCCTTGTGACCTTCCCCCCGACCCCCCCCCCCCCCTCTCTTCTTTTGACGTCGGCCATCACCCTACTTCCTGTCAGCCATGTCTGACTCGAAATCCTCTTTTCATCCTGTCCTCACAATTTCAAACGTTAAATCCCATGTTTCCATCACTCTGGAGATGGAAAATGCTCATTATGCAACGTGGGCGGAGCTCTTCAAGATTCACTGTCGCTCCCACCAGGTTATTCATCACATCATTCGGCCGGAAAAAGGCAAAGAAAATGTGTCGAAAACCGACGACGAAAGAGAATTATGGTTAACCTTCGACGACAGTTCTTCAGTGGATCTATGCCACTATTTCTAGAGATTTAATACATACAATTATTGAACTTGACTCTACGGCGATGGAGGCTTTGGATTGCTTACACGACATATTCCAAAACAATAAAAATTCCCGGACCGTTACTCATGAGCTGGAATTCTTCACCACCGACATGGCGGATTATTCCAATGCATCCGCATATTGTCAACTGCTCAAGGTGTTGTCGGACAAACTCAAGATTGTCGGCGTGCCGGTAACTAACAATCGACTCGTTTTACACCTAATTATCGACCACGCATATAGTGAAGTGAGTACGCTCATCCGCCAAAGCAATTATCTTCCACCGATTCGAATTCCACCATGATTGACATTCCGTCCGACGAACAATATTTCTTACACTAGGTAATTCCAAATTATATTTTTTTTTCATTTTAGAATTTCTAACTAATTATTCCCTATTATCTTTGAAGCGATATTACCTATAAACTTTTGATATATCAACGTATTAAAAGTTAAAACCTTCACAACAAAAAAAACTCATGGAACACAACATTTTCAAGAACGAGGAAAAATGAACAAGTGATCATGTAGACAAAAAGAGGGTGCTGGTCTATTTTTGTTTTCAAGATAAAAATAAGGGAAATACTTCTAAACCTAGTACAACTACAAATCTTTCTCTCATACCATTTCCTTTCACTTTTTCTTTCACATGTAAATGAACCAACACAGTTTCAATATGTTGAGGGAAAAAAACCATCAAAATTCCCGAAGGAAAATGGAAATCCCTCTTCGTGATTTTTTATCCTACTAAGATCTGAGGGAGAAAAAACCAAACCGATGATTAGTATATTTACATCAGATAAATTAAAATTCACATTTTTTCAAGAGGCTGCTGATTGGTGGGGATGGTTGGGATTATTAGTGGTTGTAGTAAATGGGAAAAATCTTGGCCTAGAATTATTAAGGAATGGAATTCCTTTAGGAATAGAGTCACTTGTAGTAGTGGTGGTGGGGGTAGGAGGGGATTTGGAAGTGTTGGTGGTGGTTACGGTGGCAGTGATGGGATGAGCAGCGGCGGCGGAGGTGGTAGTGGAAGCCACCCTTTCACAAGAAGGACACATAGTTAGAGTGGTGGCTGGAAGTTGCATATAGAATGGATTAGAAGTCTTCAAAGCTCTCAATTCTTGAAGTTCTTTGTGTAACCTTCTGTTTTCTTCTGTTAGTGTCTCACAACATCTCTTCAAGTACTCACAATCCACTTCAGTTTGCTTCAATTTTGTCCTGCAAATAAAATTTATTAATATTTCAAAAAATAATAAAATCCAAGAAAATGATATGACATAGTACTGAGTAAGGTTCTGTTTGGACAAGCTTCTGGAAAAGTGTTTTTATTTCTCAAAAATAGTTCTGAAGAATGTGTTTCTGGAGAATCAGTTAGGGTGTTTGACCTATAATTATAGAAGTAACTTCTGAGAAACAGAAACAGTTTTCTGTTTGGCCAACATTTATACAAATTTACTACAATATGCTTTTTAATAGATTTAAAACTATTTAAAATATTATTTTCTATCATATGTTTCTAAAAATTAGTATATCTATAATTATAGAAGTACTTCTGAGAAACAGAAAAAATTTCCTGTTTGACCAACATTTATGCAAATTTACTAGAATATTCTTTTTTTATAGATTTAAAACTATTTAAATTATTTTTTTCTATTATATGTTTCTAAAAATTAGTATATCTTTACAATTTAATAAATTTTTTTAAAATTATTTAATTGTAACATTTAATCAAAAAATAATATTATATTATACATAAGAAATGTAACGACAATATGATAGTTAATGACTCAAATATGTCCAAACTTATCCCCACCTCATCCTCAAATTTCTATGTCATTTTTTTTTTACTTTTATAATAAATATAAGTTTTTTTCTTCTCCCTTACCCAACACCCCCCATTGGCCTATCCATCCTCAAAATTCTATTTGATATTTTTTGTTATTTTTATAAAAAAAATATTAAAAAATATAATTTTTTTCTTAACCACGCCCTACTCCCACCCCACCCCATTGTCCTACTCATACTCAAATTTCTATTTCATATTTTTTATTACTTTTATTAAAAAAAATATGAATTATTTTTTACCCTCCAAGCCTACCCCACCCCACCCTACCCCTATTTCCAAATTTTTATTTTATATAGGGATATTATATGAGATTAAAAGAAATTTTGTGAAAAGAAAACGGTAAATAGGCCCAAAAAAATCTAATGAAGGAGCAAAAAGGGTTTCTCAAAAAGCACAAAATTGATGTTTCTGCTTCTATTCCCATCTAAAAACACTTTTTGACTTCTAAAAAAAAGTGTTTCTACTTCTGAAAAGTGTGTGTTTGGCCAAAGAAGTTTCTCTGAGAAACAGAAACGATTTAAAAAGCTTGGTCAATCACCACCTAAGTGATATTACTACTCGAATTCAATTTTTGCATTAATTGTGGTTGCATACATATAAAGACAAGTGCTCACATTATCCAAGAATATTGAAGGGAGTTTGCTGCAAAATTGTACCCAAGTGGGGAAATAGACCAGACCATTTATTAAATTCTCATCTGTCACAAGCAAATGTTTTCTTTGTTGCCTTAAATTCTCTAATGGAATAGAGTATATGATTATAGATTTTACATTATATACATAATCAATCTAAAAAATAAACTATACGATCATGAATAAATAATTTATACTTATCATAGCATGTAATATAACTTATTTTTAACATTATAATTTCACATTTAAAAACAATTACTAAGTAAATATCAATTGAAGTACAATAACAATTCTCATAGGTGGAATATGAAAAGGGGTATATGTAGAGCTTATACCTATATTACCAACTTATTGACAGTGTGTATATCTTAAGGTCGTAACAAAAGAAAAATAAATTTAATATGGAACCAACCTTGCTCTTCTATTCTGAAACCAGACTTCAACTTGTCTCGGCTTTAGATTTAGCTGTTTAGCTAGTGCCAGCTTTTGCTTCTGTGCCATAAAATAACAAGGAAAAAAATAACAATATATCAGCAAAACATACTTTAAAACAAACAAAAAAATGAACAAAAAATAAATACTTCAAAACATGTCCTTTTCTTGTTGTTTCACTCTAGAAAAACAAAAACAAAACAAAAAAAACTAAAAACTCAATCTTTATTTTTCTTGGCTCAATCTATCACCTCGAATGAATTGAGCTACGCCACGCGGGCTCAATCTTTATTTTTCTGTACTTACAGGATTGAGAGTATGGTGTTCTTTGAAGCTTTCTTCAAGATAAGCTGATTGATCTTTTGATAACCTAAGTTTTTTCCGAGTATTAACTCCATTTTCATCTTCATCGCTTGCTCTTGAAGATGCCCTTTCCGGCTCACCGCCGTCGTTACCGCCGGCGAATTCAGAGTTCCGTTTATTCCCAACAATAATATTCACAGAGCTTTTGAATAGCCCAAAATCCATACGAAACGACGACGCTACACTGTTTGGTGATGATACTTCTTCCATCCCCGCCACCGCCGGTAGCCTGTTCACGTCAAACCCCCTCGCCGCCGGCAACCCTCCGTTCCCGGACGAACCATTTTCAGAACTTCCTATAAAGACATAATCCCAGAAAATATTAAACATCAAAGATATAAAAAGGGCAGGCGCACAAAGTTCATGTTATGCACGGGTCCAGAAAAGACCTCACAAGGTTCTCTATTATATGTGCAGCCTACATTTTCGCAAGGATTTATTTATTTTTATAAAAATACTATGAAACAATTAGAAAATTTCTTGGAAAATGGAAGTCATGGTGGATGGAGCCTTTAATTGACTGAGCTCAATATTTATCCACAAATAATAGTAATCAGATACGTCAAAATCACCCAAGATGTGGGGAAAATGTAAGAAAAAAATCATGCTCATAATTTTTTAAGAAAAATGGAAAATGGTTCAAACTCAACCTTAGTAAAACAAATTTAACTTATTCCAAATATGTTGCATGTACAAAAAACCCATTTTCAAAAAAATTGATATTATTTGTCCCGGCGGTTGGATATATTGTGTATATTATATGTATATCCATATGTATATGCTTACCATTATCAGAGGGCCAATGGAGGGATTGAGGAAGATTGCGATGAGGAACAGGAACAGGAACAAGAGGGAGAAGATCAAGTTGAACTGTTGTATTATTAATATTCCCTTCTTCAGAAGTATTTTCTTCATCATCATCATCATTTTCTTCTTGATTTTCATTATTTTGTTCTTCTTGCACTCCACCTCTTCCACTTGATGATGAGTTAATTCCCAAAGCCATGCAAAAACTTAAACCATTTTTCATCTTCTTACTATCCTTTTGTTGATCAGAAGAAGTAATATTGTTGTTTGACAAGAAAAATGATTTTGAAGAAGCTGATTTAGTATTATCTCCTAAGCTTAATCCAAGCTCCATACTTTCATATGATGGGGGGAAACAAAAGATTTTTGGAGTACAAAATAGGCAAGAATTAAGGAGGAGGAGAGTAGTGGGGATATGTAGAGAGGAAGGGAAAAAAGAAAAAGGGGATTTTTGATTGAAAGCACAAGAAAGAGTCTTTATAGATATTCTATCCAATTTAGAACTATGAATTGTTTTATTAATTAATGCTAGAGAGAGATGAAGTTTCGAAGTTGTTGGGTGGGGTCCTTTTTTAACAAAAGAGTAGACCTGTTAGTCCCTTTTTTCTTTTTAAGATTAATTTGGAGTAGTATATAGTAGGAGTTCTATTTTTTTTATTTTTTTTATTTTTTGATAGTCCCGATTATCAGACTTGCGTCTGACTTCACTAGTATTACTCAGACGTCCTGGAGATAATAGCACCGGTCCTTCAACATTATTACCAGTAAATCGCGGGATATGCTCTGGTGGCCAATTTCTGAAAGCGTACAACTGATCAATGAGACAATGTCCAATTCTCCAACATGCAGAATTACTTCGTGTTTACGGGGAATCGAACCCACGTTGTCCATGTCAGAGCGTCTTATAGCGCCCAGAGTTTGCCACTGAACTATGCCTCGGAGGACAGGAGTTCTATATTATTATTACTCCAATTGAAATCTCCCACTCAGGAGCCCCCACCCCGATTCAATAGGTCTGTGAAGGAGATAAATCATGGTGACTCAATTGATACCAATATCACGTTGCGCACAAGGAGCCATCCTTTATTTCAACAAGAAACCTCGTAATGTCTAGTTCAGAGCGCACCTTCGAATAGCAACTGCGGGTTTTCTTGTCAAAAAAGAGAGACAGAGAGAGAGACAAGAAGTACCAATAATTAAACCACCATTATGTTGGTTTGTTTCTCATATTTTACATTTTTACTTTCATTCTTGGAGCTCTCGTTAGCCACTGCTTAGGATTGTGGTAGAAAGATATAAGTTTTTCATTATTAATTAAAAATAAGTTTGGAAACTGATTTTTTTTTTGTGAGAACCGATTTTCCGTTGAGAATTTTAAGTAACGTAATTTATATTAAATATATCAACACCGAAGAAAAACCAAAAACAAATTCTTATTATCGGCCATGTATTCAAGTTTTTTCTGTTTATTTTCATTTTCCCCCCAAGAGAAATAACAAAAGAAAATTTAGGTACGGTATCTTTAAACTGTCGGATGCACGACATAACTTAACCATACTTGGTTATCAAAGCTTAACTTTCTTATATGTTATTTAGAGTAATATATTACTTCATTTTATTGATTAATCATTTACCGTATATAAGGTTATAAAAATATTTAATTGATACAAATTAAGTATCTAATTAACCTAATTATAAAAGGTTATAATTTTACCTAAAATAAGAGATATATAATTAATGAAAGAATATTGAGAAATATTTTATTACACCCCCGCAGTCGAAGCGTAAGGTTCTCGAACACTGAGACTGACTCAAAAATCATCAAATAGTATGCGCGGAAGTCATTTAGTGAAGATGTCGGCAATCTGATAACTGAAAGGAACATAAAGGACACGAACTTAACCACAAGACATATTTTCGCGAACGAAATGAATGTTCATCTCAATGTGTTTCGTGCGCTGATGTTGGACGAGATTACCGGAAAGATATATCGCACTAATATTATCGCAGTAGACCATTATTGATTTTGAATCGGATAGTGAAGCTAAAGTAGAAGGTTACGGATCCAACAAGACTCAAAGACGATGTTGGCAACACCTATGTATTCTACTTCTGCACTGGATCAGGATAGTGTAGGTTGCCTTTTGGAAAACCAAGATAATAGGTTATCTTCGAGGAAAACACAATAACCAGACGCGGAGCGTCATGTGTCAGGACATCCACCTCAGTCAGCATCAGAATAAGAGTGAGACCAGTGAGCGAAGACATGTATAGATGTAATTGTTAGCGATATTTCGACTGCTCACGCAAGCATACACATCGTTCACAAGTAATATAGTCTGTAAGACCGAATATCGTCCACAGAGACTGATTTCTAAGTATCATTCATCTATTTTATGTTATCTATTTGACAATCGATATTTGATTGGGGTTTTTGTTTAACTACTAGAATATTTGCAAGATTTAAACTAATAAAGTTGTAATCAGTTATGAATGAATTAGGGCTTCCAAAATCATCGACTATCCACTTTATCCAATCTTTAATGCAACTAGAATGATTCTTCTTCTTTGTTAAGAAATCGGTTAACTAGAATGTCTTATATTTCGGTTAGGGCAATATAATCACTCAACCCCAGTGCAGAAATCTTCTATATTTCTATGATAGGATTTACCACATAGGAGGATTAAGAGCAATAACCTATAATGCTACACAAGTATCGGTACTTTAAATCGCGATTTTAACCTATGTCTATTCAATCACAGCATATCCAAATCTCTCCTCTCGGCTTTTGATTCGAAATCATATAGATTATGATAATTAATGGTCAGTTAACTATCAAACATGCATACCAAATATTGAATAGATCTTAATCAAGCGAATAAGAAATCAAACTACTGCATTAATTCATGAATAAAAGCTTCAAGCGATTCATAAGAGAATCTCTAATAAAGTGTTTAACTCCTAGCCATAGCCACGCTAAGAACTAACACAATATCCATACATAAACTGAATTAAAGACGGAAGAGAGAAAATTACGTAGAACAAAGTTTCCAATTTTCGCACCAAATCTGTCTTGTGTTTTCTTGTGTTGTAGAATGACCAACTCTCTTCATTAAACTAATCCCTAGGGCTTAAATATGTTGCAAATTTGTGTCATATGAACCCTTCTGCCCTTGGCCAATTCTAACTTGGATCTGACAATTCGCGTCTCAGCATCGCGGTTCTGCTTCTGGGCACCGCAGTGCCAAAAGTCCTGCAGCTCTCAGTACAAATGGCACCGCGGTTCTGCTTCTGGGCACCGCGGTGCTTCTTTACCTTTTTTCGAGTCATCAATTTTCAATATTTTTCTGCCTCGGGACCTCCTTTTATGCCCATTTCTCGTTCTTTTTTATCATTTTGCCTTTTTGCGTCGTTGTAACTCAAAAGAAAGAAGAACAAACTTACTACTATACTAAACACAACGAAAACGAGTAAAATACCAACTAAAAATGACTCAAAAGGCGTATACACAATACGCCTAACACCCCCAAACTTAACCTTTGCTCGCCCTCGAGCAAAGATCAAAACAAAAACAAAGACACAAACATAAAAGACTCAAAGACTCAAATCAAGCAGTTGCACAAAGACTTAGAAACACATGGACGTCAGTTGAAATAATATGTAGGAATAGATATAGCATGAATTTAGCAATCTAGAGTTTCAAGTCAGATATTTCACAAATTCATTTCAATCATAAGTAATGGAAGCATGAATACCTAACATATGCATGTCAATTTCAATTAGTCTACGGGTCTGTGTACGTGTTATTCTCCACTAATCATAGACATACATACTACTATACTAGAGATCCTCAGGACTTTTCAGGGTTGTAATGTAGGTTTAGGCAGGGATAGGTAAAAGTAGGCATTTAGGCACAATTTACGTACCATAAGCGTTTTTCTCATTCAACCATTTTGCCTTCTTTTTGGTATTCTTTTCAGTTCATACATATCATTCCATTTTTCTCTTTTTGAGAGCATGAATCAATTCATATATGCACCCCCAAACTTAAGCTTTTACGTTCTTTTTTATTGGGGTGCATCAATTTTTACTCTTTTTTTGTATTTCTTTTTCACTCATTTTTATCCTTTTGTTCAATTACTGCTTATGGCACATGAGGGAATCATGGGGTGTCAAAGAAAACAACTTATTTTAAGTCAACGGGGCTGACTAGTGATACAATTTAGTGCAAGGTAGGCAATGAATGATAAGAAGGGTTAGCAAAGAAATTCCTAAATCATATCCCTAAACATGTACATCCTAACTATTTCGCCTCAAATAGCAAGCAAACATACTTCACAAACATTTTTCAATTAACAACACATAGACTATGCATCAAATATTTCAAATAATCAGATTTTCATGAATTTTTGGCATATCTAACTTAAGCACACAGATTTTAGCTTCTCATTCCACTACATTATCCCACTTAGTTCACTAGGCGTTTTCGAGTAACTACAGCATGCATGACTCATAAAAAAAATTGACTCATATAAAACACGAAAACAAACACAAGACTCACAACGATAAAATAAAATGAAGCCCCCCAAACTTAAACTACACATTGTCCCAAATGTGTAAAAGACTCTAATATTAACACGGGACGACTTACAGACATACAACGACTCAAAATGATGGTGGTGGCGGCGGATACTGCATTGCCCATTGGGTGAACATGAAACTCAAATTATCAACACGTTGGGTCAGGTGTGATGGTCTTGCATCATTTTCTCTTGATTCCACAACATCCTTTGTTGGTTCAAGAGCATCTGCTCCATCATTGGCATTGGAGGCTCTAGGGGCAGGGGAGGATGATGGTTGTATGCCTCTGCCTCAGGCTCTTCCTCCTCCATGGCTGCCGCGTCTGCTGCTGCTGGGCACCGCAGTGCCAAAAGTCCTGCAGCTCTCAGTACAAATGGCACCGCTGTTACGCTTCACGGCGCGGTCTTACCTTTTTTTGAGTCATCAATTTTCAATATATTTCTGCCTCGGGACCTCCTTTTATGCCCATTTCTCGTTCTTTTTTGTCATTTTGCCTTTTTGCGCCGTTGTGACTCAAAAGAAAGAAGAACAAACTTACTACTATAATAAACACAACGAAAACGAGTAAAATACCAACTAAAAATGACTCAAAAGGCGTATACACAATACGCCTAACACCCCCAAACTTAACCTTTGCTCGCCCTCGAGCAAAGATCAAAACAAAAACAAAGACACAAACATAAAAGACTCAAAGACTCAAATCAAGCAGTTGCACAAAGACTTAGAAACACATGAACGTCAGTTGAAATAATATGTAGGAATAGATATAGCATGAATTTAGCAATCTAGAGTTTCAAGTCAGATATTTCACAAATTCATTTCAATCATAAGTAATGGAAGCATGAATACCTAACATATGCATGTCAATTTCAATTAGTCTACGGGTCTGTGTACGTGTTATTCTCCACTAATCATAGACATACATACTACTATACTAGAGATCCTCAGGACTTTTCAGGGTTGTAATGTAGGTTTAGGCAGGGATAGGTAAAAGTAGGCATTTAGGCTCAATTTACGTACCATAAGCGTTTTTCTCATTCAACCATTTTGCCTTCTTTTTGGTATTCTTTTCAGTTCATACATATCATTCCCTTTTTCTCTTTTTGAGAGCATGAATCAATTCATATATGCACCCCCAAACTTAAGCTTTTACGTTCTTTTTATTGGGGTGCATCAATTTTTACTCTTTTTTTGTATTTCTTTTTCACTCTTTTTTATCCTTTTGTTCAATTACTGCTTATGGCACATGAGGGAATCATGGGGTGTCAAAGAAAACAACTTATTTTAAGTCAACGGGGCTGACTAGAAATACAATTTAGTGCAAGGTAGGCAATGAATGATAAGAAGGGTTAGCAAAGAAATTCCTAAATCATATCCCTAAACATGTATATCCTAACTATTTCGCCTCAAATAGCAAGCAAACATACTTCACAAACATTTTTCAATTAACAACACATAGGCTATGCATCAAATATTTCAAATAATCAGATTTTCATGAATTTTTGACATATCTAACTTAAGCACACAGATTTTAGCTTCTCATTCCACTACATTATCCACTTAGTTCACTAGGCGTTTTCGAGTAACTACAGCATGCATGACTCATAAAAAAAATTGACTCATATAAAACACGAAAACAAACACAAGACTCACAACGATAAAATAAAATGAAGCCCCCCAAACTTAAACTACACATTGTCCCAAATGTGTAAAAGACTCTAATATTAACACGGGACGACTTACAGACATACAACGACTCAAAATGATGGTGGTGGCGGCGGATACTGCATTGCCCATTGGGTGAACATGAAACTCAAATTATCAACACGCTGGGTCAGGTGTGATGGTCTTGCATCATTTTCTCTTGATTCCACAACATCCTTTGTTGGTTCAAGAGCATCTGCTCCATCATTGGCATTGGAGGCTCTAGGGGCAGGGGAGGATGATGGTTGTATGCCTCTGCCTCAGGCTCTTCCTCCTCCATGGCTGTCGCGTCTGCTGCTGGGCACCGCAGTGCCAAATGTCCTGCAGCTCTCAGTACAAATGGCACCGCGGTTCTGATTCTGGGCACCGCGGTGCTTCTTTACCTTTTTTCGAGTCATCAATTTTCAATATTTTTCTGCCTCGGGACCTCCTTTTATGCCCATTTCTCGTTCTTTTTTGTCATTTTGCCTTTTTGCGCCGTTGTGACTCAAAAGAAAGAAGAACAAACTTACTACTATACTAAACACAACGAAAACGAGTAAAATACCAACTAAAAATGACTCAAAAGGCGTATACACAATACGCCTAACACCCCCAAACTTAACATTTGCTCGCCCTCGAGCAAAGATCAAAACAAAAACAAAGACACAAACATAAAAGACTCAAAGACTCAAATCAAGCAGTTGCACAAAGACTTAGAAACACATGAACGTCAGTTGAAATAATATGTAGGAATAGATATAGCATGAATTTAACAATCTAGAGTTTCAAGTCAGATATTTCACAAATTCATTTCAATCATAAGTAATGGAAGCATGAATACCTAACATATGCATGTCAATTTCAATTAGTCTACGGGTCTGTGTACGTGTTATTCTCCACTAATCATAGACATACATACTACTATACTAGAGATCCTCAGGACTTTTCAGGGTCGTAATGTAGGTTTAGGCAGGGATAGGTAAAAGTAGGCATTTAGGCTCAATTTACGTACCATAAGCGTTTTTCTCATTCAACCATTTTGTCTTCTTTTTGGTATTCTTTTCAGTTCATACATATCATTCCCTTTTTCTCTTTTTGAGAGCATGAATCAATTCATATATGCACCCCCAAACTTAAGCTTTTACGTTCTTTTTTATTGGGGTGCATCAATTTTTACTCTTTTTTTGTATTTCTTTTTCACTCTTTTTTATCCCTTTATTCAATTAATGTTTATGGCACATGAGAGAATCATGGGGTGTCAAAGAAAACAACTTATTTTAAGTCAACGGGGCTGACTAGTGATACAATTTAGTGCAAGGTAGGCAATGAATGATAAGAAGGGTTAGCAAAGAAATTCCTAAATCATATCCCTAAACATGTACATCCTAACTATTTCGCCTCAAATAGCAAGCAAACATACTTCACAAACATTTTTCAATTAACAACACATAGGCTATGCATCAAATATTTCAAATAATCAGATTTTCATGAATTTTTGGCATATCTAACTTAAGCACACAGATTTTAGCTTATCATTCCACTACATTATCCCACTTAGTTCACTAGGCGTTTTCGAGTAACTACAACATGCATGACTCATAAAAAAAATTGACTCATATAAAACACGAAAACAAACACAAGACTCACAACGATAAAATAAAATGAAGCCCCCCAAACTTAAACTACACATTGTCCCAAATGTGTAAAAGACTCTAATATTAACACGAGACGACTTACAGACATACAACGACTCAAAATGATGGTGGTGGCGGCGGATAATGCATTGCCCATTGGGTGAACATGAAACTCCTATTATCAACACGTTGGGTCAGGTGTGATGGTCTTGCATCATTTTCTCTTGATTCCACAACATCCTTTGTTGGTTCAAGAGCATCTGCTCCATCATTGGCATTGGAGGCTCTAGGGGCAGGGGAGGATGATGGTTGTATGCCTCTGCCTCAGGCTCTTCCTCCTCCATGGCTGTCGCGTCTGCTGCTGTTGGGCACCGAAGTGCCAAAAGTCCTGCAGCTCTCAGTACAAATGGCACCGCGGTTCTGCTTCTGGGCACCGCGGTGCTTCTTTACCTTTTTTCGAGTCATCAATTTTCAATATTTTTCTGCCTCGGGACCTCCTTTTATGCCCATTTCTCGTTCTTTTTTGTCATTTTGCCTTTTTGCGTCGTTGTGACTCAAAAGAAAGAAGAACAAACTTACTACTATACTAAACACAACGAAAACGAGTAAAATACCAACTAAAAATGACTCAAAAGGCGTATACACAATACGCCTAACACCTTAAACTTAACCTTTGCTCGCCCTCGAGCAAAGATCAAAACAAAAACAAAGACACAAACATAAAAGACTCAAAGACTCAAATCAAGCAGTTGCACAAAGACTTAGAAACACATGAACGTCAGTTGAAATAATATGTAGGAATAGATATAGCATGAATTTAACAATCTAGAGTTTCAAGTCAGATATTTCATAAATTCATTTCAATCATAAGTAATGGAAGCATGAATACCTAACATATGCATGTCAATTTCAATTAGTCTACGGGTCTGTGTACGTGCTATTCTCCACTAATCATAGACATACATACTACTATACTAGAGATCCTCAGGACTTTTCAGGGTCGTAATGTAGGTTTAGGCAGGGATAGGTAAAAGTAGGCATTTAGGCTCAATTTACGTACCATAAGCGTTTTTCTCATTCAACTATTTTGTCTTCTATTTGGTATTCTTTTCAGTTCATACATATCATTCCCTTTTTCTCTTTTTGAGAGCATGAATCAATTCATATATGCACCCCCAAACTTAAGCTTTTACGTTCTTTTTTATTGGGGTGCATCAATTTTTACTCTTTTTTTGTATTTCTTTTTCACTCTTTTTTATCCCTTTATTCAATTACTGCTTATGGCACATGAGAGAATCATGGGGTGTCAAAGAAAACAACTTATTTTAAGTCAACGGAGCTGACTAGTGATACAATTTAGTGCAAGGTAGGCAATGAATGATAAGAAGGGTTAGCAAAGAAATTCCTAAATCATATCCCTAAACATGTACATCCTAACTATTTCGCCTCAAATAGCAAGCAAACATACTTCACAAACATTTTTCAATTAACAACACATAGGCTATGCATCAAATATTTCAAATAATCAGATTTTCATGAATTTTTGACATATCTAACTTAAGCACACAGATTTTAGCTTCTCATTCCACTACATTATCCCACTTAGTTCACTAGGCGTTTTCGAGTAACTACAGCATGCATGACTCATAAAAAAAATTGACTCATATAAAACACGAAAACAAACACAAGACTCACAACGATAAAATAAAATGAAGCCCCCCAAACTTAAACTACACATTGTCCCAAATGTGTAAAAGACTCTAATATTAACACGGGACGACTTACAGACATACAACGACTCAAAATGATGGTGGTGGCGGCGGATACTGCATTGCCCATTGGGTGAACATGAAACTCAAATTATCAACACGCTGGGTCAGGTGTGATGGTCTTGCATCATTTTCTCTTGATTCCACAACATCCTTTGTTGGTTCAAGAGCATCTGCTCCATCATTGGCATTGGAGGCTCTAGGGGCAGGGGAGGATGATGGTTGTATGCCTCTGCTCGTGCTCTTCCTCTCCACGGTATCGCGTCTGCTGCTGCTGGGCACCGCAGTGCCAAAAGTCCTGCAGCTCTCAGTACAAATGGCACCGCGGTTCTGATTCTGGGCACCGCGATGCTTCTTTACCTTTTTTCGAGTCATCAATTTTCAATATTTTTCTGCCTCGGGACCTCCTTTTATGCCCATTTCTCGTTCTTTTTTGTCATTTTGCCTTTTTGCGCCGTTGTGACTCAAAAGAAAGAAGAACAAACTTACTACTATACTAAACACAACGAAAACGAGTAAAATACCAACTAAAAATGACTCAAAAGGCGTATACACAATACGCCTAACACCCCCAAACTTAACATTTGCTCGCCCTCGAGCAAAGATCAAAACAAAAACAATGACACAAACATAAAAGACTCAAATCAAGCAGTTGCACAAAGACTTAGAAACACATGAACGTCAGTTGAAATAATATGTAGGAATAGATATAGCATGAATTTAACAATCTAGAGTTTCAAGTCAGATATTTCACAAATTCATTTCAATCATAAGTAATGGAAGCATGAATACCTAACATATGCATGTCAATTTCAATTAGTCTACGGGTCTGTGTACGTGTTATTCTCCACTAATCATAGACATACATACTACTATACTAGAGATCCTTAGGACTTTTCAGGGTTGTAATGTAGGTTTAGGCAGGGATAGGTAAAAGTAGGCATTTAGGCTCAATTTACGTACCATAAGCGTTTTTCTCATTCAACCATTTTGCCTTCTTTTTGGTATTCTTTTCAGTTCATACATATCATTCCCTTTTTCTCTTTTTGAGAGCATGAATCAATTCATATATGCACCCCCAAACTTAAGCTTTTACGTTCTTTTTTATTGGGGTGCATCAATTTTTACTCTTTTTTTGTATTTCTTTTTCACTCTTTTTTATCCCTTTATTCAATTACTGCTTATGGCACATGAGAGAATCATGGGGTGTCAAAGAAAACAACTTATTTTAAGTCAACGGGGCTGACTAGTGATACAATTTAGTGCAAGGTAGGCAATGAATGATAAGAAGGGTTAGCAAAGAAATTCCTAAATCATATCCCTAAACATGTACATCCTAACTATTTCGCCTCAAATAGCAAGCAAACATACTTCACAAACATTTTTCAATTAACAACACATAAGCTATGCATCAAATATTTCAACTAATCAGATTTTCATGAATTTTTGGCATATCTAACTTAAGCACACAGATTTTAGCTTCTCATTCCACTACATTATCCCACTTAGTTCACTAGGCGTTTTCGAGTAACTACATTTACGACTCATAAAAAAAATTGACTCATATAAAACACGAAAACAAACACAAGACTCACAACGATAAAATAAAATGAAGCCCCCCAAACTTAAACTACACATTGTCCCAAATGTGTAAAAGACTCTAATATTAACACGGGACGACTTACAGACATACAACGACTCAAAATGATGGTGGTGGCGGCGGATACTGCATTGCCCATTGGGTGAACATGAAACTCAAATTATTAACACGCTGGGTCAGGTGTGATGGTCTTGCATCATTTTCTCTTGATTCCACAACATCCTTTGTTGGTTCAAGAGCATCTGCTCCATCATTGGCATTGGAGGCTCTAGGGGCAGGGGAGGATGATGGTTGTATGCCTCTGCCTCAGGCTCTTCCTCCTCCATGGCTGCCGCGTCTGCTGCTGCTGGGCCCATTCTTGCTGTTGGTCCTGGATGTGGGTCAAGGAAAGAGTGTACTAAACTGTAGGTCTAAGTAGACTGGCACTTCTCTAGGATATCAGTGGCGAATGTTGGGACTCCATGCCTATCACATAAGGCAGTAATGAGTAAACCATGTCCCAATCGGTCAGTAGTAGTCAGTCTACTAATCTCCCTTATGCTCTACAATATTTCTCTCCCTACATCAATTGTCATGCCCTTCATGATGCCATAAATGAGCTTGATTCTGTCTGAGGGCATACTTGTGAAATAAGTTGACGGAATCAAGCGTGCACTTATGAAATATAGTCATATTTTGGCTGTTTTATTAAATTGGCATCGGACAAGTCTCCTGGATCCATTGCGGGCAAAACTAAACTCAGCGCCTAGGTAGCACAATGTTTGCAAAAACTTCATCTCACATGATGTGGTTGACGTTTCGTGACCAACTTCTGAAATGGTTTTGATTATCGCCTCAGTCCTCCACATCATAGGTCCTTAGTGTAGCATTCACTATTTCGGAACTGACAGACACATATTTTCCTCTAACAAAGCACGACCCATCTTCTTGCTCGGGGTAATTCGCATAGAACTCCCTCACAAAGCTAGAATTTTGAAGTGGGATCCGTTCTGGATTGGTGAATCTTCTCTACCCATTTGCCTCAATCATGACCCTAATAGGCTCGTAGTCATCATTATCATCAAATGACATGACCTGGAAATCCATGCCCTAGTACTAATCTTATTGTATTGATCCTCCGCATGTTTGTTGGTGAATCGAGTCACATCATACTCTGGGGCTGATGAAGATCGAGAAGTTCTTGAAGTTCGTTTCCTAGATGTTGACACCCAATTTTGACCCTCTCGTCCAGTCATTAACTATAAAATTACACTAATTTTTTAAAATAATTTTAATAATTTTATAATAATAAAATGCAACAATAAAACATTAATACATGCATAAATAAGCGATTTAATAATGGCACCACATTTTACGTAGAGTATTATGCATTTTTGAGTCTCACGTCTGCATTCGTTATTTGCATAAATACTATTCATAATTTAATCTCTATTTTATTAATTAAAACTCAAACATTTCTTAATAATTTTTAAATAAGAATACATGCATAATGAATTAATAATCTAGCAATAACGTCGCATCAAACATTCCTTAAGTAGCACATTCGCATTTATTAATACGCAAGATAATTTCATAATTATTATTTGTAATTTAAACTCCTAATACACTAATTTTAGTCTAACGCATGTATTTTTAATAATAGCGTCGCATTTATAAAACATTATGCAATCCGTAATTATCATACCCGTCATTTGTCATTTTTATAATATTTAAAGAAAATTTAAAATAATTTAATTTAAACTCATCCTTACTAAAATTAATCTAATACCCAAAACTTAATACCAAAAGCCTTTAATAAAATGTGCAAGCCCAATACTAATTAAAACTACTATCTAAACTAATTAAAATAATCGAAAGCCCAACTATTCTTTCATCTTCATCTCCAAATAACCCCCTAGAACACAAATGACCTAATTCCAAACCTTCAAACCCGTCGGACCCCTCCAAACTATACCTAAAATCAATTTCCATCCCTAAAATATCAATCCTAAATCATTCCAAATCTGACCATAATAAAAATAATACCGAAATTAAAACTTACCTTAATCAATTATCACGAAATCTCGTCGAAAATGATAGTAAAATCGACCAAATTGGCAACAAAACAGTACCAAGAACCAATTCAAAATCAGTAACGAATCGCACCAAAATTAACCCAAATAAGTTTTAAATATCCACTCAAAACTTGCCTAATTAAAACCCAAATTGAAGACTATATAAATGGGTTCAATTTACATAGAGAAGGGGGAGGGGGGGGATTCGGGCAGAAAATATCATGGAAATTCATGACTGAGCATCTAGAAACTTAGCAAGAAAAACAGGGATTCAAATATAGCAAACCATCAGAAATAACATCGAAGATTACAGCTATAAGAAACTCAACCGCATCGCAATACACCCCGAGTAGATCGACGACTTGATACGCTGCCTCGGTTCGCTGTCCGGAGAAGGTAAACTCAACTACCTCTCGATCTTGATTTATTCATGTTTTCTGTATGTTTAGTTAATTACGTGATTTATGCCCTGCCTTCGAAATTCTGCAATTGCAATATTTCTCTCAACGTATATTCATTAGTTCTTGAAACTGTTTGAAACTTCTTTCCAGATTTTCCTAACATATAATTGTATAGTGCCAGACACACCATTACCCTTCTAGTCTTGGACTTCAGTTAATACTTATATGTGCGATATGTGTATTGGTGTCGATGACTGTTATGCTTACTAAACTAATTGTTGAACCTGCTTGGTTAATTGCAGTTGTCGACTTTTATGATTAGGCCGATATTAGCATTTATCGTGTGTCCGCATTAGCGATTGTGTGGATTAGTCTTGTTATCTGGGTTATTAGATATTCTAAGTCCTTCTCGCTGTCTGGCTTGCACTTAAAACGGTATTAATATCGAATTTAGAACATGTGTAGTTAGAATATGAACCATTGTTTTTGCAAGATGACCTTCTATGCTTGTTTCGGCATGAACCCGTTCATTAACAAAGTTAAAATGTTTAATTCAATATTAGCTAACTGAATGGTTACTGTCGCTTTGTGTCAACTATATAATATCATGCTGAAACTACAGTTTCAGTGTTGTGGTAGGCGTTGGTACACATGACCAAACAAATTGATTATTGTTCAAGTCTATGGGATCAGTTAGGGAGTAATCTGTGAGCATGAATAGATGTCGCAAGTGTTGGGGCCTGTTTGCTTTTTTTTAATTGCTGAAATGGACTAATGTATGTGTTTAATATTATCACAATTTCTTATCCTATAAGGTTTGAATATATACTAATCTTTATCTTTTCTTTTGTTTTTACATGAAACACATCGGAGCAAAATGAAGAGTTTCATTGCGAGACTCATCATGAGCCACACCGCATGAGGACCCGCACCTGCATCCGCATTAGCGCCTCAGAATTTGTAAACCAAAATAGGATGAGACGACATTGGCATCCGACTCTTCAAATCTCACATGTCTTCTATGCATTTATTTATTTATTTGTTGCAATTTTATTACTTAACTAATTTTATTAATTAATAAGGTATCTAGAATAGTTAACCCTTGAACATATATTGGGGGGGGGGGGGGTAGTAAAAACACCAGAAGTTCACTCTAACTTACATGTCTTTAAGGATTGCCATACATGTTAAATTTTGTCAAATGATTCAATTTGTATATCTAAACATGAAACTAACGCATTACTTCTTTAATTTCGCAGATAAATGCATATCTTTAGTCAAATCAATCGACTTTGCACATATTTATTTTATAAACAATATAAATGCATACTTTCAACTTTATATATTTTACAATGCATTTATCCAAAATTAGCTTTACATGTATTTTTTATAAAGCAAGTCTTACAAATCTTTTGTGTTATCAAAATGCATATTTTATAAAACACTTGCAATATCCTTACTTAAATATTTCTAAACATGCATTTTTCTCTAATATAATAATTAACTCTAGGTTTGAACGGACAACCGCAAGTTAGCGGATCATTTAGGGTGCCTAACCCCTTCCCTTTAGGATAATGAAGACCTATTGCCCAGAATCTCACATAGTTTTGCAGACCATTAAATGGAGTTAATGTTGACTTTAACCTAGTTAACATTTAGGTGTCCTAATTCACCCAAACTAATTAGGTGGCGACTCCGCGAACCTTTTAGCATTTAGCACTTTTTAGCATTTTTTTAGCATTTAACACCCTTTTAGCACTTTAGCACTTTTTAGCATATTATTTTATTTCTAACCTTTCCTAAGCAGGAGGGAGTTGGATAATGTCGCGGTTGAAAAAGGGCGTGACAGAAATGACGGCTCTGCTGGGAATTTGAGGTTCTTGACCATAGCAAACCTAGGTTTATTATTGCTTGACTTTATTTGCTTTTATTTGTTTTAAATGCCTTAAAATTGCTTGCTTTAATTTTGTATGTTTAACTGTTTTAATTACTATTTGCTTTTACTGCTTTCCTTAAACTGACATTCCGCTCATACTTCTTCCACTCTGGAAAATTCACACAATCACACGCTCACGCGCTGGTGTGCTTCGCGCACCCGCAAATTTCTTTCAAAATACTCAAATTTTAGGAGAGTTGGGCGCGGAGTTAGATCGGTTCGTCAGATCAGCCGCGTAGCCTTCTCACTCGAGTTGTTTGCTCGGAAACCTTGCGTCTAGTAAAGTCAAATCTCAGAAATCTAAGATAGAGCTATACCACCCTTTGTTTTAAGGCATGCATGCATCAATCATTTGCATTGGCACCACAATTAGGAAGACACCAAATTGGTCAATGGGTTTTCACGACCCCGCGGCCCAACAACATATTATGTGTTGCATAATCGTGATAAATGAAACCAAGCCTAAATTCGAAATGCCTAAGTTGGAAAATGCATATTCATTTTTTGTATTATTTATTTTTAGATGGAACTTGTCCCTCATATCAGAATGGTGAGTGGGATTCCGAGTAAATTGAGGATGTGATGGTCAAAATTCGACTTGGGTAGTCAGATGACAATCAGAACAAGGTTGGGGTGCCTCATCTCATTATTCGACATCTCTCCCGATCAACATTTGGTCAGAGAATTGATCCAATTTTGAGATGAACCCACCTTAGAAGAAGTCAGATATTTCACTACTTTAGCATATCATGACAGAAAACCAGTTATTCCGCATAGCCAGTCTGGGAAAAAACACCTCTGTTACTTGGGTTTGAAGAATACCAGAGACTCAGAGAGTTGCGGTGTTTTGAAAACAATTGGGTTTCTCTAGACTACCTGTATGAGAGATATGGTTGTCGAGACGGATACAAATTATTTAAGAGTGAGTTTTGTTGCACTGCGGACCATTGGAGAGTTAGGCGTCCTATCCCATTTGCTATGGCTTTCCTAGGTACTCTTTTATTTCCACTTAAGCATGGAAGGATTAGTACGTGCATATGTTCAGTAGTTAGAGCAGTATTTGAAGGAGTCGGTGACAAACGACTTACTTTGACGCCCATGATATTGGCAGAACTATTTAGAGCCTTGAACAAATGCAAAAGGGGTGAGTCGAGCTTTTTTGAAGGTTGTAATCTTATCTTACAGATGTGGGAAGTAGAGCATTTCTATCAGCATTCAAATATGACCGATGTATGCCACAACACATACAATAAGATATCCACCTTCTATGAAAGAACAAAGCGTTATGTGTCACCAGTCGACACAGAGGATTGATACATGTACTTAGCATCTCGCAGTAGCAGTCAGATTCAATGGAAGTATCTGTTGCTTCATATCGTCAAGAAGTTCTACTTGAGACATAAGGGATTTTATTACATCAGACTTATAGGTCTGAATGGACTCCAACCATATGCTCTGTTACGTGTGCTCCGACAATTTGGCCATACGCAAGTAATTCCTCTCGTAGATGACATGAGAGCCTCTGAAATCCAGTTCGGACCGGACATCATCGTTCCCGAATCCGAGCAGATCCTTTATAAATGGTACCTTATTGATCAAGTGGAAGTTGGGAAGAACCGAGCAAGGGTCGCCCCAGAGTATCAAGCATGGTTTCTAGACAGTACAAAATTTAGTTCAGAAGGGGAACAAGGAATTGAAGACATTGGCACAAGGAATAGGATAAAGGATAGTCAACTCAAAGATAAGGTCATCACTCCAGACATGTGATTCCTGATGCAGGATGCAGTGCAATACTTGGAACAGGCAGGGGCTGTCACGACCTGACCCCGGGGCCGCGACTAGTACCCTACTGGGGTACCCTGTCAGGTATATGTCAGAGAATAGCAGCGGAACATAACACAACACATAACTTCATAAAAAGGGTAAAACATAACTGGCCAGCCGATAAAGCTGCCTTCCATAAACATACTTAAACAAAGTATTTATAATACAACTGGTTCTTATAGCCCAAAATATATAGGTGGCCACAGACCTCTAAAGATAACAATCGTGGCGGGACGGGGCCCGCCATACTCCCGGATGTACAAAATACCTATAGCGTGAAATATCCGTACGATAAATAAGCTTCCGAGGAATGGAGCTTCGACAGGGATAGTGATCCTGGAACGAGGATCCTCAATCTGCTACCCTTACCGCGGCATGAGCGGCCCATGGAAGGGGTCGATACGACATGTACCAAGTATGTAAAGTCGGGAAAATCTTGTAATATGATATCATAAGTCTAAAAGCAATTTGAGTCATGAAAGACAATAAAATACCTTTTCAGTGCCTTACTAACAATGAGAGTGACAAGTGTATATATATATATATATAATCTGCATAAAATAGGACTTAGGATCAAAGCAGGTACCTCGCGTAGTATCAATAAGCACCCTACTCTCGGGACTATTTCACGCATGAGTCCTGTGGACCCGTGAGGTACTCTCGCATCGGTGTACCGGCGTGGGACTATTTCACCGCGTAAGCCCATAGGACTCGCGTGAGGTATTCGCATCATGGGTAGCAAATCCACTGCAATTGGTATAACGATCTTGGGGACTTTCCCCTCAGATATACTCTTACCCTGAAGCAGATGGTATAACGTTCTTGGGGTTGTACCTCAGATATACTCTTACCCTGGAGCAGATGGTATAACGATCTTGGGGTTTGCCCCTCAGATATACTCTTATCTTTGGTGCGGATGGTATAACGATCTTGGATCGCCTCGGATATACTCTTGCTGAGCGGATGGTATGGCGATCTTGGGGTGGCCCGCCGGACATACTCTTTGCGAAGGAGGTGGTATGACGATCTTGGGGCTTGCCCGCCGACATATACTCTTACTATCTCAAATCATCATATCATAATAATAATAAGTTAAGAAAACTTATAACTTCTTTTAGTCTTGTTCACATACTCTCACAGTTTAGTTTACTTAAGGCACTGAACCATATCTTTAATAAAAGAACACCGTCAATTTAACCCAAGTACTACATACTTCAACTCTTTCAAAAGTGACTCTTCTTTATACATAAAAGCCTTTGGGCAATTGATGCCTTTAAATCAATTTGCCTCTTCATATAATTATCTTACTTAGAGTAAATCCCTTCTCATTAACCTTTTATGAAGCTAATAAACCAACTTCCCATAAAGTTGTTATATTAACTCTATACTTTAGTAAAAATCATACTTTTCCCTTAACCAAGGGACTTATACGTTCTTAAAACGAAAAGTCATTTTATACTCAAAACAAGTAAGAACACCAAATCTTGTACGTCGACCGTACTACATAGTTTCATCTATTCATGCTCAAGAGATAGGAAAGCTTCACATACCTCTTTGGTCAATCCACTTGCCAAGTCCAAACTACCGCAAGTAATATTTCAACCTATAATAGTCATGATACGTTTATTAACCTCTAATCTTAATGTAGAACAATCCAAGTTCAAAGTCACTAAATTCTAAGAAAAATCGGGTAGCATTTCCTTTGTTTCTACTCACTTTGCCACCTTTCTCAAGGCCGAAATTATCATCAAAATACCACATTTTAGGCTCAATCAATCCAACAATTCAAAGGGGATTTCACACCCAAAATTCTGCCTCATAAGTTTACAACAAATCACTTAACAATTCTAAGGTAGTTTTTAGGCTACAACAAGCTCATTTGTTCTTCTTAACCCATTCTTCATATCCAAACCACATTTACTTGCATGCAAAGACTCTAAGTGCATTATTTTACTACCACAAGATCTTGCTTCTAAGCATGCAACACTAGAACTAAGTTTAAAGGAAGAAATGTTACCTTAAAGTTTTAGCCAAAACTTATTCCAAATATTGCTAGCTTCCTTGCCAAGAACACTACCACAACAATGCCAACAAGCTAGCTACAAGCTTCCTTTTCTTGTTCTTAACTTTCGATTTTTCGGGTTTTTAGAAGGGGAGCAATTTGAGAGAGAGAGAGAGAAGATGAAAGATAGACAATGACCAAGTCTTGGTCAATATATTGCATGCAACAGAAATCAGATGGGGACACTTGTCACCCTCCCATGGTCTCTTTTAAAACAAAAATCAGATTTTCTAAGTTTTTCGCCCAAATTTCGCCTCGCTACAGCGCTGAAACCTCCGCAGCTCTCGAACTTTCGCGCGTGTTGTCCAGCCATGGCGCTGCAACTTCTGCGACCTATCAAGACTTTAGGCGCCGCGTTCTCGCATACTGCGCCGCTGCCTCGCCGCTTTGCTCGAACGCATTTCGCCCGATCGCGCTGAACTTGTAACTCATAACTTTCTACCCGACGCCTATCGATTTAACGGTTGGTTGCGTTGGAATCAAGACTCAACGAACTACGCCCCAGGCCTTTAAAATACTTAGGAACTCTCAACGAATCGGGTCATAACCCGCCTCAAAGTTGACTACAACCCGCCCTAATAATCCACAACCTATCCTTTGAAAATTTAAGTCCTACGTGTTTTCGTACGCTCTCATACGTAGGGTCAGAACTACGGGGTCTAAAATTCTCCCCCCCTTAGAAACATTCGTCCCGAATGTTCCTTCTAGGCGTACTCAAATCACAACATCAACATAGACCCTCTTAACCATTCTTTTGCAAATAAAGAAGCTCCATGAGCCACAACATACTGAAGCGTAAATGCTAAATCAAAGCTAACAAGCAGGGAAAGTGGGTTACCCGGAGGTATAGGAAATAGGTGAGGTACTTCTTCATCATGTCATCCTCTCGCTTCCCACGCCATTTCCTCCCTATTCTCGCTCCGCCAGGACTCGACTAAGCCACGTCTTTCGTCCAAGTCGTCTAACTCGACGATCGAGTATCGCTATGGGACTCTCTCATATGATAACTCCTCCGTCACTTGGACATCCCGAACCGGTGCACTCTAGATGGATCTCCAATACATTTCCGCAACATGGACACATGAAAATCGATGCACCGCCCAAATCGGACGGAAGATCTAACTCATGAGCAACTTGCTACCCTACGGACATCCGACACGCCCAATGTACTTGGGCTAAGCTTCCTTTCTTTCCAAATCTCATCACGCCTTCATGGGCGATACCTTTAGGAAAACCCAATCATCTATCTCAAATTCCAAGTGTCGACGCCGATGATCTGCGATACGACTTTTGCCGACTCAGCCGCTAACAACCGCTTCTGGATAAGCTTCACCTTATCCATCGTCACTGGACTAAGTCCGCCCGACTAATCAACTTCTCCCACTCGAACCAGCCTATCGGTGACTGCACTTCCTCCCGTATAAGGCCTCATAAGGCGCCATCCGAATCTTGGAATGGTAGCTATTGTTATAAGCAAACTCCACGAGAGGTAAATGATCCTCCCCTACCTCGAAATCAATAACACAAGCCCGCAACATATCCTCGTTGTCCGGATAGTGCGCCGCCCGTCCGCTACCGAGGATGAAACGCCGCATCGAGACTCACCGTGTCCCTAATCCTTCGAAAAGACCTCCGTAAATTAGCCGAGAACCGCCTCTATCTCGATATAATCGACACCGACTCGCGTGCGCCTCACAATCTCTAATATATAATCGGGCATAGTCTCACCAAAACGCTGTTCGACCGAAGAAAATGGGCTGATTTCGACACCGCCGATAATCGCCCAAATGGAATCATGCTTCTCCGAGTGGTAGGTAGCCCCGTAATAAAATCCATATTTATCACCTCCCACTTCCAAGTCGGAATATCAATGGCTCGCAACAGCCTCCGCTTCGTGCTCAATCTTAACTCGCCGACAATTCGTGCATCGCCACGAACTCCGCAACGCCCCTCTTTAGGCCATCCCACCAATACACGACCGAGGTCATGGTACATCTTAGTCGACCCGATGAATAGAATAACGAGCACCGTGTGCCTCCTGCACCACGACGAAGTCCTCGCATCGGAACACACAACCGCCTCGAATCTTAGCACCCATCAGCGCCACTCAAATAGACTCTTCTCCTTCGGAGAGCTGCGTCTCTGCATCGCATCAAAATCGGATCCTCATATCGCCGCCTCCTTTCCTCGACGATAGAAGACTCGCAACCTCTCGAACCCGAATTCCTCACTATCGTAATCAACCAAACGAACCCCAAGGCTCGCTAGCGATGTAACTCTCGGACCATATCCTCTTCTCTCGGCTGAACATCGCATGCACTACCCATCGACCGCGACTAAGGGCATCCGCCACCACATCGCCTTCCCCGGGTGGTATAGAATATCAACATCGTAATCCTTAAGTAGCTCCAACCACCGCCTTCGCCGCAAGTTCGGCTCCTCTCGCCGAAGATATACCGAGACTCTTGTGTGCGTGTAAATGTCCACACGAACTCCATATAAATAATGTCTCCGGATCTTTAAGACATGAATCATCGCCGCCACTCAAGTCATGTGTGGGATAGTTCTTCTCATGTTTCCTGCCGTCGGACGCATAAGCTATAACCTTGCCGCGGCCGCATCAAGACGCACTCCAAGCCCGACACCGACGCCACAATAAACCACATATCCATCTAAGCCCTCCGAAGAGTAAGAATCGTCAACTTCTCCTTTAGCAACCAAAACTTTCTCACAAGTATCCGCCCATCGAACATAGCCGCTCTCGAGTCGCCTTAGTCAAAGGTGAAATAGAAGCAAACTTCTCCACAAACCTCCGATAATAACTCGCAAGGCCCAAAAACGCTGCACTGCTTGTAGCTGGTCTAGCAAGTCTTGATCGCTTCACCTTATCAGACAACCCAATACCATCGCTCCGATAACATGCCCTAAGAAAGCCACCGACGCCAGAACTCGTGACTTCGAGAACTTGGCATACAATCGCGGCCTCGGAGGACTCCAATACCGCCTCAAATGATTCAGATGCTCCGCCTCACGCGAATACACCAAGATATCATCAATAAACACTATAACGAACATATCCAAGAATGGCTCAACACCCTATTCATCAAATCCATGAATACCGCTGGGGCGTTGTCAACCCGGAAAGACATCACCCCGAACTCATAGGCCCATACCGGTCCTAATGCGCTTTGGGATATCTATCTCTCTAACTCGCACTGATGATAACTGCATCGTAGTCTATCTTGAAAACACTTTGCACCCCGTGAATCGTCAAACAAATCGTCAATCCCGGGAGGATATCTGCTTCTTGATAGTTACCTTGTTCACCGTCAGAATCAATACACATACGCAGGCCCCATCCTTCTTCTTTACAAACAACACGGTGCTCCTCGAGGAGAAACACTTGGCCTAATAAAGCCTTTCTCCAAAGAAATATTTCAACCGTCCTTCAACTCTTCACCGGGTGCCATCCTCGTATGGCGGAATAGATATCGGTCGAGTATCCGCGCCAAGTCAATGCAAACTCGATCTCCTCTCGTGAGGATACCCTAAGCTCATCCGGGAATACGCCCGAAACTCTCTAACGACCGAATCGATCAAGGTCCGTACTTACTCGGTGTCGAATACCCAACCATATGATAGATGTACCCTTTCCGCACCATCTTCCTAGCCTGAGGTAAGAAATAAACTTACCCCGGCGATGCAAGATTCCCCTTCCACTCGATAACCGGCCACGGAAACCGAACCGAACTAATCTCTCCCTACACCACGTTGGCATAGCAAGATGCTAGCCAATCCATACCCATAATCACATCAAAGTCCGGTCATATCCAACTCTATCAAGTCGCCAGAGTCCGACGGCTATCTATAGTCACAGACAAGCCTTATACACTCGCCGCCTACCATCAATCACCCATCGCGTAGCCACCTCAAAAGGTCTTATGGACTCGCTCTATCCCTATTCCACCGCAATATGAGGAGATATGTAGGACAAGGTAGAACTCGGATCTATCAAAGCATAAACATCACAAAGAAGAAACCAATAATGTACTGCGGACGGACATCCGCGACGCCCCGGTCCCGCTGATCGACATAGCATATACGCGCTCGAGGACCGCTAGAATCGAACCCCTACCACGACCTTCTCGCCGCGCTCGCCGCCCATAAGTACTCGCCTCCGGGCGTCTAACCATCGAAGATGAAGATCCAAAGAATGCACCGCCGCACAACCGTAATGCTCCCGCCGCCTGGGACGGACAATCTCTTCGATGGCCCCGCCGCCACAAGAGTAACATGATCTCGAACCCATACGGCACTCGCCGGATGAGACCTACCGCATCGAACGCACCGAGGTAGGTGGTCTCGATTAGTCGCCGGTTCGCCTCGAAACTCGACGCCCCGAGCCCCGACCGCCTCGAATAACCTCGCATCGACCTCCCGCCGAAAAACCGTGAAGGAGCACTGAGCCGGCCGGAAGGTGGACCTAGTTCACTGCCGAGGCCGCCCGCCAAAATCGCTCGAGAACCCGATGTCTCGCCTCTTGGCCGCCCAAATCTAGCCGATCCCGCCTCGCCTCGATCTCGCGTATGCTCGCATCTGGCAATATCCATCCTCGGCCAAGTGCCACTCCTGAAGCAAGAATCATGTGACGGCCCAGCCCCATCACGTATCTATGAACCCCGCTCGCCATATCGCCTACAATGGTGTGTGCATATCCGCCAAGGAGTCAAACCTGTGTCAGACTCGATAGTCCTCCCGCCCCGCCTCAAGGTCAAGAACCTATTCACGCGGGCTCTCTCACCTCGTGAGGCAAGAAGTGGTCTAGAACGCCTCGTGAACTCCTCCCAATCACCGGAAGAGCATCTCACCTCGACAATACCCATGACTCAAACCGTTCAACGCAATATCGCTGAATCCAGAAGCTAGTATAATGCACTCGCCTCGATGCCCTAAGAACTCGCATGGTCCGTAATCGCTTGACAAACTCTCGCGATCCTCATCGAATCTCGAACCATAGAACTTCGGGTGGGTGACAACCCAAGAAATCCCGAATCCAGAAATCGGCCAGGGTTGGCCGCCGCCGCTGCCGCGCCGCCATCTTTGGTCGATGCCAAGAATCATGCCTCGTAATCCTCGTGCACTCGCTCATGGGATCGAGGCTCGTACGCGTCTCGAGCCGCCCGCCGCTTCGAACTGCTGAGGCCGGCGACGTGGAACTTCGCCGAACATCATCTCGTAAGGATCGGGCTGTGCCTCGTGACTCTCCGTCCCCACTAGCAAAGACTCCTTTGCCTTCCGGGTGCGGTTGCCATGCGAGGCATATCGATACATGGGAAAACATCGGGAGATTCAACCTATAACTCACTTCTATTGCACGATCTAGAGTGAAAGAATGGAAACCAATCCTAAATATCCTCGGCCTCCGATTATAGATGTGGTGCATGACACCGATAATCAAGACTTACTAGACACGGTCATGGACACTTTCCGAGGACTAATCGCTCGATACCACTTTTGTCACGACCGACCCGGGCCGCGACTAGTACTCTCTTGGGGTACCACAGTATATGTCAGAGAATAGCAGCGTAACATAACACAACACATAAATTCATAAAATGGTTAAAACATAACTGGCCATCCTATAAGGCTGCCTTCCATAAACATACTTAAAATAAGTATTTATAATACAACTGTTTATTATAGCCCAAAATATATAGGTGTCTGCACTTAAAGATAACAATGGCGGGACAGGCCCCGCCATACCCCGATGTACAAAATACCTATAGCGTCATGGAATATCCGTACCAATAAATAAGCTTCCGGAGGAATGGAGCTTCTGACACCGGGATAGTGATCCTAGGAACGAGGATCCTCAATCTGCTTACCCTTACCTGCGGCATGAACGCAGCCCCCGGGGAAGGGGGTCAGTACACGACATGTACCAAGTATGTAAAGTCGGAAAATCGTAATATGATATCATAAGTCTAAAAGCAAGCTGAGTCATGAAAGACAATAAAATACCTTTTTATGCCTTACTAACAATGAGAGAGTGACATATATATATATATATATATATATATATATATATATATATATATATATATATATATATATAATAATGCGTAAAATAGGGGACTTAGGATCAAAACAGGTACCTCGCCTGTAGATCAATAAGCACCCCTACTCCCGGGACTATTTCACCCGTGATAGTCCCGTGGACCCGCACGAGGTACTCCTCGATCGCATGCACCCACGGCGTGGGACTATTTCACCCGCATAAGCCCATAAGGACTCGCATGAGGTATTCCTCGCGTCATGGGTAGCAAATCCACTAATGTGGTATAACGATCTTGGGGACTTTCCTCGATATACTCTACCCCGGCGGATGGTATAACGATCTGGGTCAGACTCGGATATACTCTACACCGAGCGGATGGTATAACGATCTTGGGGTTTGCCCTCGATATACTCTTATACTCGTGCAGATGGTATAACGATCTTGGATCTCGCCTCGATATACTCTTACATCAAGCGGATGGTATGACGATCTTGGGGCCGCCTCGCATATACTCTTACACCAAGGAGGTGGTATGACGATCTTGGGGCTTGCCTCGCATATACTCTTACCCTATCTCAAATCACATCATATCATAATAATAATAAGTTAAGAAAACTTATAACTTCTTTTTAGTCTTGTTCACATACTCTCTCATTTTAGTTTACTTAAGACACTTAACCATATCTTTAATAAAAGAACACCGGGAATTTAACCCAAGTACTACATACTTCAACTCTTTCAAAAGTGACTCTTCTTTATACATAAAAGCCTTTGGGCAATTGATGCCTTTAAATCAATTTGCCTCTTCATATAATTATCTTACTTAGAGTAAATCCCTTCTCATTAACCTTTTATGAAGCTAATAAACCAACTTCCCATAAAGTTGTTATATTAACTCTATACTTTAGTAAAAATCATACTTTTCCTTAACGAGGACTTATACGTTCTAAAACGAAAAGTCATTTTATACTCAAAACAAGTAAGAACACCAAATCTCAGACGTCGACCGCATTTACATAGTTTCATCTATTCATGCTCAAGAGATAGGAAAGCTTCACATACCTCTTTGTCAATACACTTGCCAAGTCCAAACTACCGCAAGTAATATTTCAACCTATAATAGTCATGATACGTTTATTAACCTCTAATCTTAATGTAGAACAATCCAAGTTCAAAGTCACTAAATTCTAAGAAAAATCGGGTAGCATTTCCTTTGTTTCTACTCACTTTGCCACCTTTCTCAAGGCCGAAATTATCATCAAAATACCACATTTTAGGCTCAATCAATCCAACAATTCAAAGGATTTCACACCCAAAATTCTGCCTCATAAGTTTACAACAAATCACTTAACAATTCTAAGGTAGTTTTTAGGCTACAACAAGCTCATTTGTTCTTCTTAACCCATTCTTCATATCCAAACCACATTTACTTGCATGCAAAGACTCTAAGTGCATTATTTTACTACCACAAGATCTCGCTTCAAGACGCAACACTAGAACTAAGTTTAAAGGAAGAAATGTTACCTTAAAGTTTTAGCCAAAACTTATTCCAAATATTGCTAGCTTCCTTGCCAAGAACACTACCACAACAATGCCAACAAGCTAGCTACAAGCTTCCTTTTCTTGTTCTTAACTTTCAGATTTTTCGGGTTTTTGCAGGGAGCAATTGGCAGAGAGATAGAGAAGATGAAAGATAGACAATGACCAAGTCTTGGTCAATATATTGCATGCAATGTAAAATCAGATGGGGACACTTGTCACCCTCCCATGGTCTCTTTTAAAACAAAATCAGATTTTCTAAGTTTTTCCGCCAAATTTCTTCGCCTTGCTGCCACAGCGCCACTACTAAACCTCCGCAGTTTCTGAACTTTCGCGCGCTCGCTGGCTCTGGCGCAGCCAGCACGCTGCAACTTCGCGACCTCAAGATTTAGGCGCCATGTCTCGCATACGCGCCGCTGCCGCCGCTTTGCTCGAACGCATTTCACCGATCGCTACCTGAACTTGTAACTCTCATAACTTTCTACTCCGACGCCTATCGATTTAACGGTTGGTTGCGTTGGAATCAAGACTCAACGAACTACGTCCTAGGCCTTTAAAATACTTAGGAACTCTCAACGAATCGGGTCATAACCCGCCTCAAAGTTGACTACAACCCGCCCGGAATAATCCGTCAACCTATCCTTTGAAAATTTAAGTCCTACGTGTTTTCGTACGCTCTCATACGTAGGGTCAGAACTACGGGGTCTAACAGGGGCTATACCTAAGAAGACCTAAGCTTCACCATCACATCGGCGACTTAGTTATAAGCATTTAGTTTGAGACTTTCGTTGTTCTTATTGTTATTTCAATAAATTGCAACTTATTCCCGACTAAAGCATTTCAATCTAATGGCTTGGATTTGGTTATCATGATTTTGCATATGTGACGTTTAGGCCTACCTCTTGCATAAAGGGGTCCCCATGCATGATTAGGACTCACCTGCAACGTGACAATTTATGTGCAACATATACTTGCTAATTGTTATTTACAGCTTTGCAAAATCACGTGCTAACGCAGTTTGCTCCATTTTGTTTAAAAGGATTTATCATCTTCCCCAAAGGTCGATTCGTATTTGACTAAGCAATGACAGAGCATCGATACTTCACAAGATCAAAGGCACGATCCAGTGACATGACTGATTCAAGGGCATTTTAGCAGAATGAGTCGGAACCCATCTTGGTTCCTATAGACAAAGTAGAGGTCTCAAAAAAGAAAAGCAGTGCAGATCCAGTCGGACACCTCGCCCAATTACCGCAGCAAATGGCAACCCTGCAGGCCGAGAGTTTCACATACCTTATCGTCTATATCGACTCAATAATTAGGATTCGTCTCAACTAGTACGTCAAACTATAACAATAATAGCACGCCCGTCAACTCTATGATGTCTAACGTAAGTTATATCGAATGACGACTTTCTTTTCTATAAAAATTCGGGTAGCACTTCTCCTATTTATATGCACATCCACAATTTACAACAAATGCCAACAATACCAATTAACAAATCACAATCACAAAATCAGTCCATATACTCTACTTACACCATAACTATGCATTCTTTCTCCTTACATCTATGGAATACAACAACCAAGAGTGCAAGTCTTTTAGTTTGCAACATATCACCTTACTACACTTTAATTTCTTTAAGATATGTATTGGAAATTACCACAACGTATTTATAAGTTCATAACTTATATTTCCATCATTATAACTTAACAAAAACAACCCTTAATACATCACAACAATGTCCAATAATTTCAAGCAAGTTTTCGGCCAACATCCACATTACCCAAGCTCTTTCCTTAACTCCTTAAAATCTAATTCATGTTTCAACACTTTCATATAACCAATTATAACTTAAACATCATGGTTTTCCTTCAATTTTCAACATGCAATTAGTGATAAAGGTAACAACCACAACAATCAATTCCAAGGTACCAAAACAGTCCCCAATTCGGTCCAATCACCCAAACATTCACATGCATTGTCTAGATTCCAAGTTTTTCTTAATCACAAGTTCATTTCTTAAACTACAACAACATGCAATTCTAATTACACCATAAGAAGAAGAATTTATTACCTTAATGTTTGCCCCAAAACAGTCCCAATCTCACGGTATTCACTGCCCAAATACTTCACCATTTCTTCAACTTAAAATAACATGCATGTATTCTACAAATTATAATTTATCTTTCTTGAAAGTTTTTCTTCCAAAATCTTATCTTAAAAACTGGAATTTCTTAGTCTCAAATTCGGTCAGCAGTGGCCGAGAATTTGCCCACTATTTTGGAGTTTATTTGGCTTAGAAATTTGTAGAATGATTTAATCTAGGAAGAAGGAGATGAGAGCTTCAATTTTTTGCTATGAACTAGGGGGTGTATCGGCTGGAGAGGGAGAGTGAAAGTGAGGGAGTGTTTTGTTCTTCTTTTTTTTTGAAATGAAAAATGGGGAGTTGGAAGGTCTTAAGATTAAACATGTAAGCTGAAAATTTGTTTTACAAATTAGTCCAATTCCCATAATTAACTACTCTTATATCCCACTTCTTTTAAGTCTTGAAAATTTCATAAGACCTCGTATTCTCAATGTCATAATTATTATAATACGACACTAGTCCATAACGGAAATATACAACTATCATTATAAGTTTCCAACGTCACACACGTTGTAACCAACATTTTCCCGGAATCACATCCTCTTGTATACTAATTTCTTTATTAGCATATATAAGTACACTTTGTATCCAATATCCGCATCTTATTCTCTTAATTACATCCTCCAATAATGTCCCTAATTCACGAGGTGTAATAAGAGTACCTTGTGATGTCGTCATGTGAGATGTGGCGCCTGTGTCCATATACCAATTTTTATCTGGAGTGTTGAGTGACATTAAATTTATAGTTGCCTCAATGTAAGTTGGTGCATAAGTCTATGGTGGGGGCCTGTGACGTGTAGGCATGTTGTGAACGTGGGCCAAGTATGTCAGGTTGGGCTTGTCGGTTCTGAGGTGGAGTCCACCAGGATGTCGTATCTGCGAGCGAGGAGGCCCACGACGGTGGTTCCCGCGCCTGAGTGGGTAGCGACTACGACGGAGGTTGTTGCCATCGCCGCTTCTGCTTGTTTTACGGCCGGAGATCGCCTTTCACGCCGCCGTTGTTGCTGGAATTTCTTCCACCGCGACTATTATCGGACTGCCTGCTCCGGCGGTTGTTACGAGATGAAGCATACTATTACAGATCTTTTGGTTGATGGTTACGTAGTCGGGCGAGGCCCCCGCCGTCGGCGAGGCCCGACGCGCGCGTGAGGTGGTGTCGGCTATGCTGGCCCGAGTGGTGTTGCATTTGATTTTCTTGGTTTCCTCAAGGATGAGCTTAGAATGGGCCTCATAAAACAGAGATAACAACGTGCATTGCTGAATGATGGTGGCAAGGCCATCATAGGATTTGTTCAAATCTGTAATAAGTTGCATGATCAATTGTTGATTAGTGATTGATGCGCCGACGTTGGAGAGTTGGTCGGCAAGAATCTTATGTTTTTGACAATAGGCAGACACGTTTGGAAAATCGTCCCGATGAACGTCATTGAACTAATTTTCAAGGTATAATGCTCGTTGAGTTTTATTGTCGTGGAAAATAATATCTAAATGTTTCCACATTTGGCGTGAAATGGCATCGTTCTGAATAATGGTGTGCAACAGATCATTAGATATCGTGTCGTATACCACTAGAGGACGACTGCGTCCAAACGAGACCAGAGTGCATCATCAGAAGTCGAAGCCGATGGTACTGTGGACTTCGGTGTGGGAGGGATGATGTGGTCAATAACTTTGTAAACACGATAATGGATCTTAAAATGCTCAGCCCACGAGGAGTATTGACCATTTTCCATCTCAAGAATCATAGGGATGAAGTTTTTAATGTTATTTACGGCAAGTGTCTGATGAAATTTGGTTTTTCAGCCATAGAAGAGGAAATTTAGGAGAAAGAGGAGGGAGAACGGCCGAAAAAACTAGGGTTCCATCGTGGGGAAAAGAGGGGGGCGACTGAGAGAGGTCAACGACTTGGGTTCCGACATGGGCTAGGTGCCGACGTGGAATAAAGGTGACGGCTGAGAAGGTGTATCGGCATCTAGGGTAAGGTTTGTATTTTTAGGCTACTTATACTATAAATGAATATGTTCTTTCATTTATTTGATAAATAATTTACAATATATATAAGGTAAAATAAATATTTACTTTGATATAAATTAGATAATTAACATAATTATAAAAGAATTATTATTTTATTTAAAATAGGATATATATATATATAATTAATATAATTAATGAAAGAATATTGAGAAATATTCTATTATTATTGATGCATCCACAATTACATCATTAAGATTATTGTAACCAATTCTCTATATACCAACATATGTCAATCGATAAATTAACTTCTTGTTGAAGTTGGTCTTTAAAATTATTATAGTTACTAAAATAGTAAAATATGGGACCATATTGTTTATTTGCATTGACTTGTTTGAAAGTATGTTTGAACCGACAATCTCAGGTTGACAACACACGTGAAAGCCCTCTATTCATGTTAAGTATTATTTTAAAAATTTATGGTTTTTTTTGTGTGTGTGGAGGGAGGGGGGTTCTGTTGTAGGAGTCTAGGAGAGGACCTTCCATGAAAGATTTAGAGGGACCCGAATGCAACTCTATTTTATCAACATTGCGCGTGTTCAGGAATTTTATAGTCTAAGTTGGGGGGGGGGGGGGAATTGGACTACAGTATTTTTTTCCACCCGTTCGATATCACATTAAAGTTTGACTATATTCGAATTCGCACCGTGTAGGACTCCATTCGGGGGAACTCTCTTTATCAAGAATTTTTTTCATATCATGAGCTGGAACTCGAGACCTCTTGATTAAAGGAGGAGCAACCACATTTGTTGCACCACATCCTTTGATGGTATGCTTTATTTTCTATTACCCTGCTATAATAATACTATCCGGTAGTATAATAATAATAATTTACGCCTCATTCTCAAATAAGTTAGGATCAACTATTTGAATATGAATATTTTCATTTAATTAATATTATATCATCGTCATATTAAATATAATAATAACGATAATAATAAGTTCAAAACATATCCTTAACTAATACTTCAAACTAATTTTTTAACTTTGAGTTTATTATTTCAAGTTGATGTTGAAATTATAGATGAACAATAATTAATTTACAAATAATCTTTTGCTATTCAAGAGTAATATGTACGTTCAAAGTACTACACGTTTTTTTTACTTTTGGCTACTATATGTAGGGGTGCACAATTTTCGGTCCGGACCGACCCTCTTTGGATCGGACCGAACCGGACCGAGATTATCGGTCCGGTCTTCGGTCCTTTAAAAATCTTGTTTCGATTTTCGGTCCGGTCCGGTCCGGACCGATTTTTATTTTTTTTATTTTTTATAATATATATAATTTATATAATTCCTAATATATATAATATATATAATTCCTAATTTTCTAAATTCCTAATATATATAATTCCTAATTTTCTAAATTCCTAATATATATAATTTATATAATTCCTAATATATATAATTTCTAATATATATAATATATATAATTCCTAATATATATAATATATATAATTCCTAATATATATAATTCCTAATATATAATATATATATATAATTCCGGGTCGGGTTCCGGGGCCCGTTTTATTTTTTAAAAATTGAATTTTCAATACTGAAATTGACATTCTCGGACACATTACCACAAAAAATTTACGTTGAAATCTATTGTACATCGCGAGATATTTAGATTTGAAAAGGAGAAAAACGTAACGATTTGGGGGAAAAGTGAAATTGAGGGGCAAGATGGACGTTTTTGGAGAAATCCGGTGAAGCAAACGAAATTTAGTCCGTTTGGGATTATTCGTCTCGAAAAAATACGCGAAATCAAAAAATAAATTAGATCAAACGGACGTCCGAGCGCAAAGTTATGACCATTTAAAGTTTCACTAATTTACAACTTATATTTGATATGTCATTATGTCAATACCACGGCCGTGTCAAATGGGCCGGGTGGCCGTGGGCCGGCCGATTTGGACCGGCCGGCTGGATCGCCTCGGAGTGGGGATTCGGTCCAGCAGATCGGACCGACCGAATGATCCGGACCGGACCGAAATTCGTCCGGTCTTTCGTCCGAGAATCCAAAGTTCGGCCTCTGGCCCGTCCGGCTCGTTCGGTCCGGCTGACCCTTTGTGCACCCCTAACTATATGCACTTTAAGAATTCCGAGTTGCTTGGCGCCTCTCCTTACTTATAAGTTTTATGAGCTTAGCAACAAGACAAGTTGTCCTACGGAGTAATTAAAAAAAGATATTGTGGTCGACAGGTCAAGATATATGAATTGATATAATTAAAGAAGAAAGGTCCCTGTTATTTCTCAAATTTGAAGGAATAAGTTTGAATAAGTTTTATTAAATCAGAGAAGAATTATTCTAAAGAAATTTTATATGAATATGTCATTGTGATTAATGATTAAAAGAATAATTATGAGATTGAAAAAGAAGGTTTGATTATAGTAGTTGGGGCGCACTCATAATTAGGGTTGCACAAAAAAAAGACCGTATCGGATCAGATTGAACCGATAAATTCAATCCGATCTTCGGTCCTTTTAATTTGTATTTTTGGGTTTCGGTTCGATCTAGTACGGTCCTCAGTTATTTTAATGTATATTTTTGGATTTCGGACCGGACCGGACTTGGACCAGACCAGACCGATAAATTCGATCCGGTCTTCGATCCGACTTTTTTGAAAATTCGGTCTTCGATCCGGTTTCAGGATTTTGTGAAGCCCTACTCATAATGGAACTGTAGAATGTTAGAGACAACTCTTTGCATCCTTTCCTAACAATCATATGCCCAAATAGAGAAGTACGAGCGATCATCTCCCTTGTCTCAATTTTTTTTTATCCGTCTTGAAGTATTTTTTCCTTAATAAGATCAGGATGGTTGTAGTTTTCATTTGTGTGGATGACTTACTCATCACAGGGAATGATGAAAGTCCTATCAATGAAATCAACATCATTTTACAACATCACTTTAAGATCAAGGATCTAGGAAAGCTGGGGTATGTTTTGAGTTTTGAGTTTGCTAGAAATATGGAAGGCATTATCATGCATCAGAGGAAATATGCTCTTGAACTAATTGATGATATGAGATTATCAGGTGCTAAGCCAGCTGGATCACCAATGGAACTGAATACCAAACTAACTTATGTTATGTATGATAAACAGGTGAATGCTGAGGTTGTTGTTAGTGGACTGGGGAATGTGATCAATGATCCATTATTGGATGACCCTGGTGGTTATCAGAGGCTAATTGGAAGACTATTGTACTTAACTAACACCAAATCAAACATTGCTTTTGTTCTTTAATGTTTGAGCCAGTTCATGCAAGCACCAAAGGTATCTCATATGGTGACAGCTAACAGAGTAGTCATATATGTCAAGAAGGAACTAGGATTGGACATTTTTCTCCAGTGAGTGTACAACCCTCTCTGCATACTGTGATGTTGATTCTGCATCATGTTCAAATACCAGGAAGCCTGTCACTGGGTACTTGGTGTTTTTTTGCTCTTCACTAATCTCCTAGAAGTCCAAAAAACAATCAACCATCTCTAAGAGTTATGCAGAGGCATAATATAGGAGTTTAGCTTCTGTTGTAGCAGAGGTAGTATGTATTTCAAGATTGTTTGCTGAACTGGATGTGAAGTTGGACAAGCCAGTTCCTCTATATTGTGATAGCAAATCTGCTATCCAGATAGCAGTCAATCCAGTGTTCCATGAAAGGACCAAACACATATGGTCTAGTTTGCACCTTCTACATTCCTACATCTGATCAGCCAGATGATGTGTTGAACAAAGGAGTAACTCTGGGCCGTCATGCACATTTATTGTCCAAGCTAGGACTGAAAAATTTGTTCTCAATACCTAGCTTGAGGGGATTGAGACTATGAGAGAAACAGAAGCAGATGAGATAAGGGATACTACTGCTGCACACATAACAACATGCAGCAGCAGGAAAGGATGAAGATGCAACAGCAGTCGAGACAGCACAAAAGCCATCAAGATGTTGCACACAGAAACACCATGCAATAGCACACAGGGAAGCAAAAGGCAAATTATGTTTTGAAGTCAGTTAGAGTTAGTTTCTAGTTAGTTGTTGTAATTGAGTTCTCAATCAAGAAACACCTATAGATATGTAGCATCTACATATCATTGAAGAGTTAGAGAAAATAAAGAAAAGTTTCCACAAACACTATCTTCTACCTTTACTTTTCATTCATGATTCCTGTTCAATTCGACTGATCCAGTTACATGCAAGCTCAATTCATCACATATTGTGATGTTTAACAATCTCGTGTGACTATTATTTGATACTCCTATTTTATAACACTTTATTGGTTTTATTAAAATACACAAAGTATGTACAAATTTTCATCTTCATCTATATTGATATATGGATCAACTTTAGTGCTCAAGGTGTTTTGGGAATAGAAATAAGTTACTGCATTTATTAGTGTTTTTTTAGAAAAATTATTGGGATACATTGCAAAATTCAGATAAAGTTATGTTGGTCTTTTCATAGGTGTGGCCTCATTTTGGACAAATTGGTGCGGTCGTTTAGCAGCTCTCAATACAAATACTATATACTTGAAATGGCTAATAATTATGTTAAATTTGTGATTGAAAGAATTAATCCCTTGATTATTCTTATTAATGAAATACATATATATACAAGTTACAATGAGGAAGATCCTCTTCCTATTCTACTTAGGAATCCCTATTCTATAAGAATATTAGTTTTACAATTATGGTAATATTACACTACTAATTAAGGTACAAACTTAAGTCTAATATTTATCAAATATACAAAGGAAAGGAGGCCCCACAATGGGAGAATCTCGGCTGGGCCATTCTCGACTGAATTGGACTCTTGGCCCAATATACTTTAACACACCCCCGCAGTCATAGCGGGCGGTCATCGTACGATGAGACTGTCTCTAAAATCTTCAAAAAGGACTGAGTGAAAACCCTTTGTAAAGATGTCTGCAATTTGATATCTTGAAGGAACATGACAGACGCGTACTTGTCCTTTGGCTACCTTCTCTCGAACAAAGTGAATATTCATCTCTATGTATTTAGTACGCTGGTGCTGAACTGGATTACTAGAAAGGTAGATGACACTTATATTATCACAATACACCAAGGTAGCCTTCTCAATAGGACAATGAAGCTCTAACAATAGATTTCGTAACCAACATGACTCAGAAACCACATTGCCTACCCCTCTATACTCTACCGACTTGAACGCGTGAAAGCGTTGATTGACGCCGCGTACCGTACGACCAAGTTATTACCTAAAAATATGCAATAGCCAGACGTAAACCGTTTGGTGTCAGGACAGCCACCAATCAACAACTATGTAGGAGCCAAGTGTAGACGTCGACGAAGTATACAAATGCAGGACATACTCAAGTGTTCCCTGAATGTACCTAAGAATGCGTTTGAGCGCATTCATATGTTCAACTCTAGGATCATGCATAAACAAACACATTTGTTGTACGACATATGTAATATCAGGTCGCGTGAACGCTGCCATCGGGCGGCGCTGCAAGACTACGATAATGGTCGTCCTCATAGGGAGAGCCAGCTGCAACACCCAACTTGAGTTTAGTATCAACTGGAGTAGAAGTGGACTTACAGGATGACATCTCAGCCCTCTCAATGATCTATGCGGCATACTTTCTCTGTGACAAGAACAATCCACATGCATGCCGAGTTACAACAATCCCTAAAAAGTAACTCAACGGGCCCAAGTCCTTCATGGCAAACTCAGAACCGAGCATTGTCATAATAGACTTGCGCAAAGCATCAGAAGAGGCAGTCAAGATAATATCATCAACATATAATAGAATATAAGCCCTGAAGATCCTCGACGATATATGAATAATGAATTATCAGACATGCTGTGAGAAAAACCCATAGTCAAAACAAAATCAGCAAACCTCTTATACCAAGCTCGTGGAGACTGCTTAAGCCCATACAAGGACTTCTTCAATAGACAGACATGATTAGGATATCTAGTATCCCTAAGCCCCAAAGGCCGATGCATATACACTGTCTCCTGAATATAATCATGTAGGAAAACATTTTTCACATCTAGCTGATGAGTGAGCCATGATTTTGAAAGAGCCAAGCTAAGCACAGTGCGAATGGTAGTCGGCTTGACCACCAGGCGAAACGTCTCACCACAATCCACACCAACCTGCTGAGTCTTACCATTACCTACAAGTCTAGCTTTATGCCTTGCAAATGAACCATCAGAATTTTCCTTATGAACAAAAATCCACATAGACCGAATAATATTAACACCAGATGGATGAGGTACCAACTCCCACGTCTTATTATCAATAAGAGCATTATATTCTTCGGTCATGACAATTTTCCAATTAGGGTCATTTAAGACAGACACAGGTAAAAATGTCCCGTTGACTGCGAGTGACTGGACCATGACTCTGGGCTGGATTGGGGGAATTTTGAGAAATTTCAGGAATTACCGTCGAAGGCGCAGCGGCGCCAGAAGAGCTACAGAGCTCTCTGAAGTTTTGGCGTCGTGGCACCTCTGTGCAGGGCCGCGGCGCTGACGGCATTTTTTTGGACAAATCTGAAAAATGACGGAGAACATAGGGGGAGACATCCTCATCCAAAAAATCATAAGTACTAGACACGGGTGTTTCTACTTTAGAAAAGGAAAATTGGGATTCATCAAAGAGAACATGACGACTAATGATGATTCGTTTAGAGGACAAATCAAAGCATTTATAACTACGGTGATTTGACGAAAAATTCAAAAATACACAAGGAGTAAAACATGTCTGAAGTTTATTGATTGTAGTGATGGAAACAATGGATAACATGCATCCGAAAATCCTAAGATGAGAATATGACGGAGTCTTATTGTATAACACTTTGAGAGGGGATGGATATGTCAAACCTTTAGAGGGAAGAATATTTAGAAGATCGGTAGTCATTTGTAGTGCATGATGCCAAAATAATGGAGGAACGAAAGAATGAACCAATAAAGTGCGAACAATATTATTAATGGTACAAATTTTTCGCTCAGCTTTCCCATTTTGTGAAGATGTATGAGGACAAGAAAAACGAAAATTTATCTCATTTTGAGCAAAAAACTCCTTAAATTTCCCATTGTCATACTCTTTGCCATTATCACATTAGATGTTTTTGATTTTTCGTTCGAATTGTGTTCTTATTAAAGCTCTAAATTTTATGAAAATGGAAAAAACTTGAGATTTTTTCGCAATTGAAAACGTCCATAAATATTTAGAATAGTCATCTAAGAATAAAACATAATAACGATGACCCATAGAACTGAGAACCGGAGATGTTCATAAATCACTATAAATTATTTCAAATGACATTGACGTATGAGAATTCGAAGCTACAAATGGTAATTTAATAATTTTTCTCAAAGCACTGGATTGACAAAGCGGACTATTATACGTACCCTTACAAAAAATAAACTTTTGTCTATCTAAAGAAGATAAAATAGACGACCCTGGATGACCTAGACGAGCATGCCACAAGGAAGGACCAAGAGCTGCAAAAGTGGATGGCATAGCTTGACGCGAGACGCTGAGACTTGGAGTGATTGGATAAAGATCACCCCTACTGCTACACTTCATGAGATGACTCCCCGTCTTGAAATGCTTCACAGAAAACCCAAACGGATCAAAATTAATAGAAACTCAATTATCAGTGGTGAATTTGCGGATATACACCAAATTCTTAATCAATTTTGGGGCATAAAAAGTATGTTTCAGGACAAGGGGTGGATGAGGAGGGGACAATGTTTTATGACCATAACCCTTAATTGGTATAGAATTGCCATTACCGATAGTTATACCACGATTAGTGCTCAAATTGGAATAAGACGAGAGAGTACCTTGATCGGATATCATGTGGGTAGTGGCGCCAATGTCCATGTACTAATTAGGGTCCGGTTGAGTCAAGCCAAGTGTATGCATTGCTGCTTCAATGTCGCCCGCGGCCCATTGCGCGCGGGCCTGATGGGGCGAGGCCCAGTATACCGGATTGGCCGCCATACGCCGTCCGAACTCGAGTCCGAATCGGGTTGCTCGGTCGCGATCGAGGTGTCGTGTGGCGCCAGAGGTCGCGCTGTGGCGCCGAGATCCATCGCCATCGCCTGTGGGCCTCGGCTCTGGATCGCCGCTGCTGACGGTTGCCTCCGTTGTTGCCGCCACGATTGTTGCCATTATTCTTGCGATTTTGGCCCTTCTTACCACCCCCGTTGTTGTGATTTTGAGTCACGTTGACTGGATTGGAAGGAGAAAAATTGAAGCGCGATCATGACATGCGCCGCCCCAATCGTCACTTTCTTAGCCAATCCGGCTTCCTCCAAAGTAAACATATAACGGGCTTGATAAAATCCCGGCAGGGGGTTACTCTGACAAATAACTGAAGCAACACCGCTATAGGCATCTGACAGGCCTGCAACCATCTGAAGAACTAGACGACTTTGAGAAACAGGAGAACCCACGTTGTTGAGTTGGTCTGCCAAGTCCTTGAGGCGTTTACAATAAGATGAAATGTTGGGAAAACTAGCCATAGCCACCTGGGAGTATTCTTGCTCAAGGATAACAATTCGAGAATGACTGTTATCTTGGAATATGTCTCGCAATCGATCACACGCTGCTATACCTGTGGAATTTGGTTCCATAATCGTCTGTAAAGGTCCAAGGAGATAGTGGCATAAATCCACTGAAGAACCTTGGCATCAAGCATGACCCATAATTCTGGATCTGCTTCTTTAGTGGGCACAATCGTCGTAGAAGTAGACGCCGTATCACCCCCCTTTTGGAGGAGTTGGAGGAATGATATGGTGAAAGACTTTATGTGCCAAAACATGAATCTTAAATATTTCTGTCCACGTCCTATATTGAACATTTTCTAGGTCAAGAACGATAGGAAGAACGCTCTTGATATTATAAACTGTGAGGGCAGGGTGAAAAGTGTTCTTATCAGCCATAGGGAATAGAACAACAAAATTCAGTGAAGGAAATTTGTGAGAAATTATTTTGAAAGAGAAGATACTCGGTTTTTGTGAGAGAGGAATAACACACACAAAATTGAGAATTTAGGGCAAAATTTCGAGAAAAGAAGAAGAAAGTTTGAGGAGCGGAAGCAAGGTAAATAGAACCTAGACTCTTGATACCATGAAAAAATTAATCCCTTGATTATTCTTATTAATGAAATGCATATATATACAAGTTACAATGAGGAAGATCCTCTTTCTATTCTACTTAGGAATCCCTATTCTATAAGAATACTAACTGAACAATTATGGTAATATTACACTAGGCCGCCAATACGCCGCCCATCGAGATCGGGCAAAGTGGTCGACGGTCGGGACGGAGAGGAGGGGCATGGGCGGGCCAGGCAGAACCCGATCGGGCGGGACGATTCCGTGTCCCATCCCTGCACGGCCTGAGCGGGCATTGGCTGACGGTCGACGGACGGAAGGGACATTTTTTTAAATTTTTCACTAAATTAAAAATACTAACAAAGTAACATATAGTCATATACATATATTATAGTATTATACTCATATATATTTATAAACTAAATAATTAAACAAAGACAAGAAGAGAAAATGAGGTATTTATAGTTGGAAAATTGGGTTAAAGTGTAAATATAACAATTTAGGGGTTAAAAATAAATATAACGGGGGTAGGGGTTGGGAGGCCAAAATGGTCGTTGTCTAACTACCAAAATGTAAAATGATCGTTATTGCAATTCGTTATTTTTGCAAGTGACTATTTTTAGTGGATCAAGGGGCCAGGATGGGACCGACGGTCCAAGCGGACCGGCCCGGGACCATACCATGTTCCGTCCCGGTTCGAGCCCCGAACCCGCTATTTTTTTTTTAATTTAATAAGGGCCGGGACGGGACCGGGCCGGCCTGGCCCACTAGCCAGTCTTATATTACACTACTAATTAAAATACAAATCTTAATCTAATATTTACTAAATATACAAAGAAAATGAAGCCCCACAATAGGAGAATATCGGCTGGGCCATTCTCGACTGAATTGGACTCTTGGCCCAATATACTTTAACAGTGATTGTTCACAAGCAAATAAATTTCTGGGAAACTTAACGTGCTTAATCAAATATTACAGACTAAAATGATTTAGGGACTAAAAATACTATTAATCCAAAATTTTAAACATTACTAAACTCATCAAATTAAAAATAAATTCAATTAATCCAAAGATAGTGGCCCAGTGGCCATTAGTCAAATTTGTGGCCTTAGGATCACAAGTTCGATTCTCGGCGGATACGTTCTCCAAGATACGCCTCGTATTAAAGCTCGATAAGCTTAACGCGGGCATGTTGCGGTGTGGGTTTGATACTCCTCGCACAATCCTCACGGGGTCGACCAGTAGCATTGATCCGTTGATGGCGATCAGACACTGAATGCGGGGCGCATATCCCGCGATTTACCTGGCGGTGGCGGCTAAGAACGGGTTCCATTCGCCTACAGGAGCATAGTACCAGTACTTGTGCAGGTACTAACGATATGGGGGTACTAAGGCCACCCCGAGACCTGGATTATTAAAAAAAAAAAAAAAAAATCAATTAAGTATTTTACTGGAGTGGAAAAGAAATTGGATGAGACGCTTGATGATAGGAAGGTCAAATAAACATTGTAGTTTGGGACCTCTCCACGGGAAGTTAAAGAGGATAATGAATGAATCATAAAAGAAGATAAGTATTAGGATTTGACTCATAATAGCCACCCAAACAGCTACCTTTTGGGCAGGCAGATATCAAATCAAATCTGATTTTGCTCTGTTTCTGTTTTTTATTAGTCCAAGAATCTAACATTTGTCAATCCACAAAGTTCTTTCTTCAAATTAAAGTACTTGATCAATAGAAAAAAAATTAAAACTACTTAGTGAATGTTTAGATTGGTTTTTGGTACCCAAAATTAATTCTGAATACCTAATTTCGTGAAAATCAGAAAATTAACATGTTTGGTTGGTTAAAATCAATTTTGTCAGAATCAATTCTGAGCTCCAAAATTAATTCTGGAGAATCAATTTTGTCATTTATTTCAATTTGAATTTTACTCTTTCCTTTATTACCCTATTTAATTTTCATCAACAACTCTATCCACTTTCATTACTCTCTTTAAATATCTAAAAATAATTAATAATAAAAAAAATCATATATACAATTTTCATTACTCTCTTTAAATATATAGAAATAATTACTGGAAAAAATTCATATATACAACTTTCATTACCCTCTTTAAATATCTAGAAATAATTACTAAAAAAATCAAATATACTACTCACATTCTGTTTTAATTAAAAAATCAAGTATACTACTAAAGTTGGCATTTGTTCATGTGTAATAGAAGCTATTGATGGTACACATGTTTCATGTGTAGTTAGTGTCAGCGATCAACCTAGGTTTATTGAAAGAAATGGATATCCAACACAAAATATAATGATTGTATGTGATTGAAATATGTGTTTCACTTTTGTATTAGCTGGTTGGGAATGTACTGCCCATGATGCTCGTGTTTTTGAGCAGGCTCTCACAAATGCGAACCATAATTTTCCACACACTCCTTCAGGTAAGTATTATTTGGTAGATTCTGGTTATCCAACACCAATTGAGTACATTGGTCCCTACAGATGTGAACGCTATCACCTTCCTGATTTTAGGCATTCTAACGGGTTTGCAAATCATAATGAAGTTTTCAATTATTACCACTCAAGTTTAAGGTCCACAATAGAAAGAACTTTTGGGGTATGGAAGAACAGGTTTGCAATTTTACGTCGCATGCCCAAGTTTAATTTTAAAACACAGGTTCAAATAATCGTCGCAATAATGGCTATACACAACTTTATCATAAGGAATGTAGAAAGAGATACTGATTTTGATCTTTATGAAGATGAAAACACAATCATTCACCATGATGATTATCATAGATCAACTAACTTGGATCAATCACAAGTTTTTAATGTAGCTTCTTCATCAGAGATGGATCACGTTCGAGACTTAGTCCGCAATCAAATTATAGAGTACATGCAAAATTAGTATTGTAATAATATTTAAATACTATTTGCATTTTAAATTAGTATTGTAATAATATTTAAATACTATTTGCACTTTAAATTAGTATTGTAATAATATTTTACTAATATTTAAGTACTATATTGCACTTTAAATTTTATTATCTATTTGTAATTTTTATTTACATACTTCCATCTATTTATATGTATATTTTTATTTATATATATGTCTATTTTGGTAATTCTACATTCAAAAACAATTTTGATCAAAACTATCCAAATATAAATCAATTATAAGAATCACTTTTACATTATTGCATCCAAACATAAATCACTTCTGCCAGAATCAATTATGCCAAAAGCTAATCCAAACACACCTTTACATTTCTTTCTTGATTTTCTTTTCCTTTTGTTTCTTTGGATAGTCTTTTACTTTCTGAAGAAAGTTATCTTTAAGCCCTTTCCATTAGATAAGTAAAAAAAAGTATGTGTACTATATAGACCTTTTACTTTCAAAATGATTACTCTAATGAGTTTTCATTGTTTATATTTTTACTTGTAATACTGAGCGGTTTTTATTGGGCACGCTGGACTCACTCCATTCATATTTGCTTTCACTCTAAAATATGATTGAAACAAAGCGTTTTTGCTCCTTATATTACTTTCTCTGCTGTGAAAAGTAATTAGGTTGGGTTACGATATGGCTTATCAGTCTAAGTCAATACGAAAACAATTTAATGTACAAATTATTTGGGGTTTATGAAGGGGAATAATACCCCAAAGAGATATTGTCAAATTAGCTGTTGAACCTAACTCATACCCTTAAAGCTAGCTCAAAGTCAGAGGATTGTTCAAGCCTTATAAGGAGCTCATAGTTCTCATCCATCATCGATGTGATATATTATCTTCACCCCTTCATATCCAGATTCAAACATTATTTTTATTTGGGGCGGTTTGGAGCGTGCACTTTCATGGACCGGAGCATTTTCACCCCATCGGTCAGGGACCAATCAATTGGTTCGGGGAGCATTTTGCCCCCTCCCTCCCTTTTTTTCTGAGGGCCCACATCGAATTTGTTCTGGGTCTGATTCTGATGTCATATTAAAATCGAGATATGGACGAGAATTTAGAAAGACAAGATTAATGGGAGAATTCTTTTTTACTTTTAATTCATCATAATGATCTCCTTACATATATAGAAATAAGATCATTCTTTTTCTAGTCTAATAGAGAAAATGTAACCATATTCTAATCGGATTACAAACCCTACATTACCATATACCAAATCTCTAATCTAATCTAATAAACTATCATAATTTTTTAGGAGTTAGCAATTTTCTTAAGAGGTATGCATGAGTCTAAAATCACTTATTATGGAACGGAGGAATTAGTTTTCTTCTTGGAAAAAAAGTCAAATTTATCAATTTAATATGTAAAAAAAAGATTAATTTTATATTTCATTATATTGGTCTCCGTATAAGAAAATTTTAGTCGTTACAAAAGTGATTAAAATATACTTCTCCTCTGTTCAGGGGCAGATACACCTTAAGCATGGTTGGTGCAGTTGCACCACCATAATTTTCAAAAAATTTAACGACGTGTCAATAGCCACAAAACGACGTCGTTTTGTACTCTATCAACCAAAATTTTCAAATTTTTTAATATTTTTTTATATACAAAACGACGTCGTTTTGTACTCTATCCACCAGAATTTTCAAATTTTTCAATATTTTTTTATATACAAAACGACGTCGTTTTGTTGTCAATAGCCACAAAACGACGTCGTTTTGTACTCTACCCACATTGCCTCGATTTTTTTTAATATTATTTTGTATGTTTGCATCATTAAATTTTGTTGTCTGGATCCGCCACGGCGTCTGTTGGATTTAATTTATTCAAAATGAACGATCTATCACGTGTGTTACAGATATTTTGATAACGTGGGCACCATGACATGCCACCCTACCATCGCAACCTTCTAGCATCACCCAATCAATATTTGTCAGTGTTTCGTAATTATTATTATTATTAGATAGATATTTATTATTAAAACATAGGCTGATCTTTAAATTTTAAGACTTAAAACTTTTTATTTTATAATAATATAAATATATATATAAAAAGGTACATTCTTGCTCATATCATCATAAAATTGAACATATTATGTTGCCCAATGCTAGCAAATTGATGAGCATAAATGATCACGAAGTTCCTTAAAATTTTATGTCCGCCAAGCTGATATTATTTGTAATATATTAAAAAAAACATCTGAAATCATACCTCCAAATGATATTTTCTACGGCATAGGATACATTGCAATTGAACCTTTCTTTGTTGGATAGTGGAAGTGTGGAACACCTCCAAATGATGGCAGAATTCTATGTTGAATAGGCATTATGATGAGGAAACGAACAACAAAAAATCAATATAATTATGGCAGCAGGACCGTTTTTAAACTCGTGCGAGGTGTGTTATCGCACAGGACTTTCCGAAAAATGAAAAATTTTAAGACTCATTTTTTCATTTTTTGGTAAGTAGTATTAGTCAGAATTTACTATAAAAATCCATAATTCGCAAGTCTTAGCTCAATTAAAAGTTCATTTTTATGAATTAGTACAGAACACCCAAAATATCTGAAACGACCCTGGGGACGACAGTGTAATGACCCATTCATTTTGGATATAGGTTTTGTCTATTTGCAATCATTTTATTAATTTTTTCCAAACCGACAATCTCTCTTGTTTTTTAGCGAAAAAAATAATGAGGTCAATGTTAAATTATTGACGTTCACATTTGGACTCTTTACACTGTGTAGTTTGTATTGTACAGTTATTGGTCGTAATATATACCTCGACCGTAGCTGTATAGGCAGTTCATGTCACTTCAAGGTATAGCATTTAGGAGCTTTTCGGACATATTTGTTTTCCTTATTTCTAGAAAATTAATCTAAAATAGAGTTCGGTTGTATATTAGATTGAGTTTTTTAAAAAATCAGTCTAATATGATTTTCAAATTTTAAAAAGTAATTTTTACCAGTTTCTCAAGTGGAATGAATTTTTTTTTTCCATTCAAAACTCATTTAAAAAATGTTTGAGTAGATTTGCACTATCGGTATAAAGTTATTGATACATCTTCATAAAGTCACAAGGTTTTCATGAGGGGAAAGAAGTAGTAAATTAAATGCACTCATCAGTCATACTTCTTTGTGGAAAAAACAAATAGTGTTATACTTCCTGTAGAGCATTTTGATAAAACTTATGCAAAGCTCTGTGTGGTGAGCTCTGCCATGGAAGCTTCGAGAAGAAGCAGACTCGAGAAGGAGGAAGAAGGAAGAGAAGTTGCACAAGCTTTTCACGTTTTATTTTCTGTTAGCAAATGTATAACTGATGCTACAGGTATATAGGACTTGGAAGAATAAAAACTGGGTCTTACAGTAATGGACCCAGATACAAAGGAAAACGAGGGAAAACATAAACAAGCCTATCAGCCAGGCCCACTACTCGTGTATGTTACTATAGTCTACTAGTGTATATTACTATGGTATATTATTGTATATACTAGGTATCTTCAACACGCCCCCTCAAGCTAGGAACTAAAAACAAGTTCTTGTGCCTACTTGGACAAAGAATAATCATGGCGACCATGCGTCAAACTCTTTGTGAGAATATCGGTTGGCTGCTCATCGGTGGAAATGTAACAAGTATGGATCAGTCCCTGCTGCACCTTCTCACGAATAAAGTGGCAATCGATGTCGATGTGTTTTGTCCTCTCGTGAAAACGGATTGGGCCGCAATCAGAAGGCATCACGCCACCGCGATGCGAACTGTAGCGAAATCTGAACACCCAAAGTCAGGAATAAGCCAGAAAGCCACACGATTTCAGCCACTGCAGCAGCCAAACTTCTGTATTCAGCTTCAGTCGAGCTCCTCGAAACAGTGGGTTGTTTCTTTGACTTCCAAGAGATGAGAGAATTACCAGAAAATATGAGGTAACCAGTAACCGATCTTCTGGTATTAAGACATGATGCCCAATCAGCATCGCAATATGCAGTAAGGGTAATAATGCTCTCGCCGCGTATAAAGACGAGGCCCGGAGCTTGTTTCAAGTATCTAACTACTCGATAGGCAGCCAACAGATGTGAAGATTTGGGACACTGCATGAACTGGCTTAGGTTCTGGACAGCAAAAGAGATATCAGGTCTCGTATTAGTCAAGTATAACAACCTTCCAATAAGTCTCTGATAGACTGCTGGATCAGCCAGTACTGGGTCATTAGTTGCAGATACACCACCAGGAGCATGCTGATCAAACACTACTGATGTTAACTTAGTGTTGAGCTCCAGAGGTGATCGTGCTGGTTTACCAGCTGAGAGCCCAAGATCAGAGATTAATTCAACGGTGTACTTTCTTTGATGCATCACGATGCCGGTGTCATTTCTTGCAAATTCGAACCCCAGAAAATATCGCAGGAATCCCAAGTCCTTGATCTTAAAGTTTTGCTGAAGATCATGCTTGGTCTCTTGAATGAGATCTTCATCGCTTCCTGTGATAAGAAGGTCATCCACATATACAAGTACAATAACTGTTCTGTCCCCAATCTGTTTAGTGTGCAAAGAGTGGTCCAATTGACTTTGAATAAACCCTGAATTTTGCAAGGCAGTAGTCAATTTGATATTCCATTGCCTAGAGGCTTGCTTTAATCCATGTAGGATTTGATCAATCTGCACATCTTCCTCACGTTATCAAATCCTCGAGGCATACTCATATACACCTCTTCATTCAAGTCACCTTGTAGGAATGCATCAGATACATCCATTTGATATATGTTCCAACCTTGTAAGCCCATCAAATCACAAATTTCTCACGATACCATCTTAGCTAATGAGAAGGTGTCTGTAATCAATGCCTCCTTTGATTGTAGCCCTTGGCAACCAATCTAGCCTTAAACCTTTCCACTTCTCCATTTGCCTTGTATTTGACCTTGTAAACCCACTTGCATCCAATGGCCTTCTTACGTGGGAGATCGGTGACTTCCCACGATTGTTGCTTCCTAAAGCCTCGATTCCGCCATCAGATCGACCCATCCGCATCCTTTATCGCTGGCGAGAGTAGAAGTTGGTTCATGCTCAGCCTCAAGCTTAGCAATATAACTCTGATATTTTGTAGCCAATCCAGCATAGCTAAGATGATTTGACATATGATATGTTCGCCTTTCTATTCTCTCGCATCTTCTACGCGTGGCATCCGTATGAAATCTTTCAACCAAGCAGGCTGCCTTTTGTTTCGATCTGATCTCCTCAATGGTGGCTCACGTAATCAATCGAGGATCGTTATCCGCAAAATCGTGAGAACTCGACTCTCGCCGGTGGTGGCTCAAAGATCGTAATCAACTGCAGGAGTGTTGTGCAGAATCGTGAAAAGTGGTCGCTATCCGTTGTCTTGTCAAATACACCTCATTCTCCTCATGTGTCCTTTCTTCAACTGTTGGGATATTGTGGTTTGCTGCAACTTCATCTGGAATCTGTTGGAAGGCATCAATGTTGGTGTCTATTTCACTCACGCATCGTTTCGAGTTCAAATGGTGTTAGCAATCGTTTTCGCACTGGAAGGGAAATATGTCCTCATAAAAGGCAACATCCCTGCTTACAAACAAAACATTGTTAGATAGATTCAGCAACCTATAGCCCTTCTGTCTGGTGGAGTACCCCAGCAACACTGCCTTAATGGCTCTAGTATCAAATTTGTCAGTCTTTACTAGATTTGATGCATAGCAAAGACAGCCAATAACCCTCAAATGAGATAGAACAGGTGCCCTTTTGTACATCTTTTCATATGGTGAGATATTGCCCAGTATCACAGATGGTAATCTGTTCAAGATGTATACAGCAGCTTCTACACAGTCTCCCCAGAATCTGGCTGGTAGACCACTCTGAAATTTGATGGCTCTTGCAAGTTCCAGTATGTGCCTATGTCTCCTCTCAACTACTCCATTCTGTTGGGGGCTATAGGGCGAATGTTTGATGTCTGATTCCAATTTGTGTAAACAAATCCTTATAAGAACTATTTAAGAATTACGAGCCATTATGCATCTGATGATTTGACTTGGGAATCAAAGCGAGTTTTGATCATCGAAATAATTCTTTTATCATGAATGTACATCGACTTTAAATGTAAAAGGAAAATCCATGTCCATCGAGTAAAATCATCTACTACGCTTAGAAAAATCTCATTCCAAAGATATGTGGGAACTTTGTATGGTCCCCAAACATCAAGATGTAGCAACTCAAAAGGAAAACTAGTCATACTCCTGCTAATAGGAAATGGCAACCTAGTTTGCCTTGCCATTGGGCATACATCACAATGCTGAATTGTTAGCCTAGAATCATTATTGAAAATATTAATTTTCCTAAGTATACTCATTGGTACATGACCTAATCTTTTGTGCCAAGGCGCTTTCATTCATTTATGCGACCGCCGACATGAGCCTTTGCATCCACTAATCTATCCTGTTTGCTTGCAGAATCCAGCACATACAAGCCATCTACTTCTCTACCAATCTCCTTCACCTTCCCAGTGAAGAGATCCTGCAACACAAAGAAGTCAGGGAAGAACGCGCACTACAATTTAACTCACGAGTCAACTTAGATACGGCGAGTTAAATTGAAAACTTGGTACACAAAAGACATGTTCTATGAGTTCACCTCCTGTCAGTCTACAATTTCCAGTTTGTGTAATTGGAGCAAAACCTCCATTAGGCAGTTGAACATGCCACGAGTTTTTCACGAGTTAGGTGACTCAATCATATTCTTATTTTTTACCATATGATTAGTGGCTCCTGAATCGACTATCCATGGACTACCATTACCTTCAACATGAGTAGATTTACCTGCCATATACACTTTTGCAGCAATGGCCGAATCTGTACCTGTTTCCTTAAACTGATTCATCAGCGACGATCCTTTCCGAACATGCGGTGTACAAGTCCTTACTATCTGATGTAGTTGTTCCTGTTGGTAAGGGGAAATCCCTTCATTATGTGTTGTTACGACTGCATTGACCTTACTCTTGCCTTTATAGTCTGTGGGATATCCTACCAGTTTATAACATTTTCCTTAATGTGTCCTCGCTTACAATAGTCGCGATGTCTGATTTATGACATCCTTCCCTACTGTGTCCCTTCATATGACAATAATCACACAATGCGTATGTATTGTACTTCCTGTTCTTATTGTTATTGAAGGAAGCCCTGCCTGTGAGTGCAATATTATCAACTGAATGTCCCAAATAGGAGATCTGTTTTTGGCTCTCATCCTGTGCTATCATTGCGTAGGCTTGATTTACACTAGGTGTGGGGGACATCAGTAGGATGTGACTCTTTGCCTGGTTATAACCATCGTTTAGTCCCATAAGGAACTCCAACAGTCTCTGATTTCCCAGATGAACAATGTATTCTCTAGGATTTGTGCACTCACATATAGGAGTTGGTATGATCGAGTCTATTTCGTCCCATAAATCCTTCATTCTAGAGTAATACTGAGCTACTGGTGAAACTCCTTGATTGAGCATTGACAATTCCTTTTTCAACTGGTAAACTCGTGATAGGTTGATTTTGTCAAACCTTTCCTTCAAATCCTTCCATACAAGGCGAAGACTAGATCCATGCACTTACTTAGCAGATTTTTGTCAACATTCTTCATTATCCACGACATCACCAACGCATTGCATCTATCCCACTGGCTTGTGTGATTGGGCCCATACGTGTCGCGATTTATAGATCCATCGATGAAACCAATTTTGTTCTTCATTAATAGTGTTAATTCCATCGCCCTGCTCCAGAGAGTATAATTTTTCATCCCTGTCAATTGAATATCCACCTGCAAGACTCCTACGCTGTCTAACGCACTCAGGAACAGAGGATGGTTGTGATCGATGATTTCTGAATCTGCATACACACCTTTCTCTGTAGTCACCGATGGTGTATTCTCCATGGATCTTCTACTACGCAGTTGGTTGTTGAATGTTTACCAGGAATTCAGGATCGAAAATTAAAAATGAAACAAAACTCAGAGATCGACGAGTATGTCAATCGCAGAGTTAAATCAAGAGCTTTAAACAGCTAGAACGATGTCTAATTCGTCCTGCATGGCTCTGATACCATGATAAAACTTATGCAAAGCTCTGTGTGGTGAGCTCTGCCATGGAAGCTTCGAGAAGAAGCAGACTCGAGAAGGAGGAAGAAGGAAGAGAAGTTGCACAAGCTTTTCACGTTTTATTTTCTGTTAGCAAATGTATAACTGATGCTACAGGTATATAGGACTTGGAAGAATAAAAACTGGGCCTTACAGTAATGGGCCCAGATACAAAGGAAAACGAGGGAAAACATAAACAAGCCTATCAGCCAGGCCCACTACTCGTGTATGTTACTATAGTCTACTAGTGTATATTACTATGGTATATTATTGTACATACTAGGTATCCTCAACACATTTAGGTATGTTAGCTATCTTTTAAATACATTACTATGTTAATATTGTCTTCGTCTGATTTATATAGGTCACAAATTTAAAACGTAATATTAGCTTTTAATACTTGCGTCAAGATAAACTACCAATGTTATTGTAAAGTATTGGAATTGTGACTTGATGGATCGGAAAAACAAGACGTTATCACACTATGTTAGAAGTATTTTTAGGATGGTTTAGCCCAATAACTAATACAAGAGTGGAGTTTGAATAGACGAGTATGGAAACAATGAAGTGATATAAGTGATACATAATTAATATCGAGATAAGCTAATGAATCTTGGGAATGTTCCTTTTTGGGCTTGGTTTGAAAGAGAAGAATGATTGATGTACCAACTCCCTTATCTACCGTTGATATGAAAAAAAAGTTATTTATAAAATGTAGTAATACTTTTAAAACTTCTATAAATGTGTGTAAATGACACCAATCTGTTATTGGATAGTGTGTTTATGTCGGGCCCTTTGAAGTTTGAATCAGGGATTACAGATCAAATAAACCATAAAAAGGTGAAACATCACATTACATTTTTGCTTTAGGATAAGGAGAAAGATTATGGAATTGTAGTAACAAGTTTCTGATAAGACTTATAATTAGACTTTTCATACGTGGTCAGCTAGCTAAAGATTAATATTATTAGTACATAATTAAAGAATCCTTGTACACTTATACTTGTTGTTTACAAGAGTCCTTATTGTTCTTGATGACTTAACTTTGTACTATTGTCCATTACATATTGAAAACTCACGTGAAGAGCAAATCTTGGGCAGAATATTTGTAAAGTATTGGAAATAAATAAGTAAAATAAAAATAAGATAATAAAGGAGAATGACTCCAACTAAAACACTTTCAGCCCCCACATCCCTAAATCTTCACACCTCTTCCCTTATTTCACTCACCTTAACTTTCCATTATTACTCCCACACATACCTTTTAATATACGACAGATACCCAACACAACACACAAGAACAGAGAAGGAAAAATTATACACGAAGAGGAAAAAAATATACCTAGAACAATTTAGGAGTTTCGACTTTCGAGAAGGCTTTGTTCCGAATTTCGAATTTATATTCGCGGTTACGAAACAACAAATGTGAGTTTTTCTCACTCACATATTCTTAGTAACATCCTTTGTTTTGAATTATGATGCATGTTAAACATAGTATTCATGTTAAAATAATATATATTTTTGGGGAACATAAGTTGTGATGAATTAATTGAAATAAGTATTGTCTTGTAACAAGTTTGAGCCTTGTATTTACGGACTGTTTGCTGAGTTATACTTGTTAGAATTAGATGAAAATTTACAAGGTTGTACCTCTCTCCCTTATTATCATATTGTACCCAAGAGGGGCTAAAACGAACTTACGGTTTGAAAGTTATGGCTGTCTAAAATTTCTGCCTTGAATCAACCGAAATCCGGAAGAGCAGCATATAAAACGTGAAAACTGTACAAATTCTTAAAGTATTAAAAAGTATGTGCTGAATAAAAGTTGTATATTACTCTGTTCCCGTCAGTTTGAGATCTTACGGGGATAAATCCGACTTACGATTTGAAAGTTATGACTGTTTAAAGTTTCTGTCTTATTTTACAAAAATTCTGGCGACACAGATTTCATAGGGTTGTTTTCTTCATAAATTTTTACCAGCTACACCAAGTACTTTCATATGGAATTCGACATAATAACAGATCCTAGTGTTGCCTTTGATGTGGTACAATAAACACCTTATTTGGAGTTACGGATTTAATGTTATAACTTTTACAAGCGGGAGATACGAGAAAGTTGAAAGAAAGAAATATTATTGAATCTTCTGAAGTTACGCCAATATATATATATATATATGTGTGTGTGTGTGTGTGTGTGTGAGTTTGGTTATCCAATTAAATGATGAAAATCTTGTTAATATAAATATTTTGCCTTTGAGGCTATTCAAGGAGTCTTCGGGCTATTCAATGAGCCTTCGGACTATTTAAGGACATTTGCCTTCAGGATATTCAAGGATCCTTCAGGTTATTCAAGGACATTCGCCTTCGGGCTATTCAAGGTTATTTGCCTCCGGAACTACTTTAAATACATTGCCTTCGGGGCTATTCAAAGTCCCTTGTTTTGAATATATATGTCAGGTGCATTAAATTAGGTTGCACATTCTAAATAATTATATAATATACTATATGAAAAAAAAATATGTATGTCGGTTAAACTAGATACTTCCTTGAACGAGTTGAAAGATGATGTTATTATGTGAATATTGAACTCTGATACATTAAAAGTGTTGAAGTTTGTTTCATAACATGTTTATTGTGTTGTAATATGATTGTATTTGAAATATTGTGAGGTTACTTTGAATTGTAAGGCGAGATCCTCACTCAGCCCCGAATGGTAGGGCTGACTCTTTTATTTAACATGTTTCAGGAGAGCGCAATAGAGGAAAAGCTCTGCAACAGGGCTAGCGATCGTCCCACAGCCTCATTGTCCCACCAATTCATTGCTTCGGACTTGATGACTTTCATTATTGTATAAGTAGGTTTTAAGGACTACGTATTGTTCTTGAGGGAATGTCATGTCTCTCTTTAGATTTTAAAATTTCTCATTTCTTATCTAAATCTTTAATTGTGTCTAGTTGGAACAATGTAGTTGTACGAGTATGAGCTCGTATTATTCAAGAAAAGTTTTATGTTTTTATTAATTTCTACACAAATATATGTTTAAATTGAGAAAAAAAAATTAATGGTTCGCCTGGAAAATGGATAGTTGTTCAGGTGTCATCACGCCCTAAGGAAAGACTTAAGAAAAGTCAGGGCGTGACAGTTATATTTCTTTGAGGTATGATTCTTTTTGGGGCCCTATGTTATATTTAAAGAGAATATATTACATCGGTGACAGATGAGAACCCTGAGCTCCTTATAAGTCTTGGACAATCATCCTCCCTTTGAGCTAACTTTAGGGGTGTGAGCTAACTGTACTTCCTCCATCTTATCAAAATCCAGACCGACCTCTGTCGGGTCCAAATTCTGTTGATCAGTAGGTTTGACATGTTGTGTCTGTACTCCGTCCATATGAGTTTCGTTTGTACCTATATTATTAGTCATGTATTCTCAAAATTGAGTTGGTTTATTCCTCCCCCCGTTTCGTCCACGTTAACACAACTTTGTTCCGAAGATCAAATATTCGTCGTTCTCTAAGTCATACAATCTCCAACCCTTCTTTTCGTAGGGTATCCCAGAAGACACACCTATGACTCCGACTATCAAACTTGTCCCTCGTTCTTCCCTTCGTTTGTGCATAACATAGTGACCATATCACCCTTAAATGATCATACTGATGCACTTCTCATATAAACTTTCATATGGGATTTTTCATTCGACACCGAATATGGCATTCTATTGATCAAATATCCCGCAGTAAAAAAACATGAAAAACCAAGAAGCACTTATCATTTTATTTATATCCCTCAGGAATTCACCCGTGTCATGGACAATGACAGTCTGTGAGTTGAAATGGTTAAAGGAAATTTACATAGTTTGGGTGTTGACAAAAAATCTCCGGTAAAAATGTATTGTGATAGTCAACAACATTGTATACAACAATAACATACTCAGTGAAATTCACAATGTGGGGTCTGGAGGGGTAGAGTGTATGCAGACCTTACATCTACTTGGTAGGTAGAGCGGTTGTTTCCGAGAGACCCTCGGCTCAAAACAAAGCATAAACATAAGTAAAGTAAGAGAAACGGTCAAAAAACATTGTATATTATGCGAAATTCGGTGTTTCATAAACGAATCAAACACATTGAAGTCGACTGTCACTATTTTTGGGACGCGCTTCAATCCGGAATAATAATTCTCATTTATGTGTCAACCAGTGAACAATTGACCGATGTGTTTATAAAGGAATGTTGTTAATTGTTGGCATAAAACAAGGAATGTTAATACTAGAAGAATAGAAGAAGAAGAAGAGGTATAGTAAATCAATTTTACCCCATATCAATCCAAGGGAAACTACTTTTCTCAACACTTTTGGAATATGTTTTTCTTTGACATTTATCAACAATAATCATAAATGGCTCCTTCTTTTCGAGTTGATGAAATCGTAATGATCAGGCGTGTTAGGTTAAATAATTAAATGCCACATTTACATTTGCCAAACAATCACTATACATGTAAATGATAATCATTTGCATGTGAGCCACGTAAACCCCTGTGGAAGCAAAAGAGGGGATAACATTTTCAAGTTTTACAACGCTCATCTAAGAATGATATCTAAAATTCCTTAATCATAAAAGTATTTGATTAAAAAGGGTAAATTTTAAAAATATATAATAAATGAGTTTTCAGACTTCAAAAATAAATTTGAATTTATCATAACGATTACTCTCTCTATCTCAATTTATGCGATATTTTTGCTTCTTGAAATTCAAACACTGTGAATTGATCAACATTTTAAAAAGTATTTTTAATCATATTAACATTATAACATTTTTAACTTACTTTTCGTATATCTAAATTTTAATTCTAAGATATTATTTAATTTAATTGTGAAAATTAATTAAAATAGCTATAGATAACCAAAAAAATCGAATCAATCTAGAACGGAGGGAATACTATTAGTATTTTGTGAAGGGAGGAGAAATAAATAAAGGGACGTAATATCTGGCAATGTCAACGGGGCGTGGCGGGGCGGGACGGGAAGAGTACCCCATATCCGTATCCGCCACCTAAAATCCACTCCACACACGTCCCACCACCCATCACGGGTAGTAATTCATCCACTCATACACGTCTGGCGGGTATAGAATTACACCTGCCCCGCCCCACTTACCCGACGAGTATCCATTACCCGCCTCATCACCCGTTGGGTACCCACATACCTGTCTACCCGCCTCACATATCCTAAACTATTCAACTAATTAATGTATGTTCTACACTTCTACACCACATATATCAATAAAATTAACAAAACTCAAATCCTGCATCAGTAAGTTAAACTCTTCAACATTTGATTAAAATATTCTACACTGATTGATACTACAATGTACCAAAGTTCATTAAACAAAGCAACTAAAAAAACAACTCTCACAAGTTTTTTTTAAAAGCAACTAAAAAATAAATATTCTACATTGATTGATACAACTCTTCAACTGATGAAGTTCAACATTTGCATCCATGGCTTCTTCAATCAATCCTTATCATATTTAGAATGTTTATTTATTTACTTTTTTTTCTACTTTTGTTTCACTTTTAAACCATAGTTGAACTTTGGGCTAAGGAAATAAGTTGCAGACCCATTATTTAGGCGGTGCGGGTATGAACAGTGCGGGTATGGACGGTGTGGGTATGGTGCGTGTAGCGGGTGCGGTGCGGATACGGTGCAGGTCTTATATGAAATTCACCACGCCCCACTAATCATGGCGGGTAGCACTTTTGATACACATACCCACCCCACCACCCACCAAACCATCCCCATATCCGACCCAACTGGAACGGGTGCGGGACGATACCCGCATTTACCCGCCCCGCTGACATCCCTAGTAATATCTCATCTTTGTCAAAAGTTTAGGGTTAAAAATGAAATTCGTTGAAACATCAAGGATTGAGACCACATTTCCCCTACTTGTGAGTTGTGAAACATGTATGGCTTTCAATAATTGCAAATTATCCCAAAAGCTTGACATTTTTCATTTTTGACACTCCCAATGTTTCAAAGCTTCAAACTTCGACAACTTTTGCTTGACTTCCTTAATTGCGGTGACTAAAAAATGGCACGACGTATTTAATATATGAAATTTCTTGGAGTAATTAATTTCAACAGGTGAATTATTTACTATTCAACGGATTTTTTCTTGGAGCGGATTGAATTCATTAATGTTTGAACTGTGATTGAATAGCATCACTTGTTTCCTTTGAATGATCATTTTTTTTATTTCAACGATCATTTGTTTTTTTCCAAATAATCGTAAACAATTTCTTTATTTTTCAATATAGGATAAAGTCTTCGTACACTCTACTCTGCTCACATTCATTTTGTGGGATTACACTAGACATGTTATTGATCATTTGTTTTTTTTTCCAACGATCATATGTATTCACATCATTGATGTAAAGAATTAATTTGTGGCTAATTCAACCCCAAAAACTAGCTTGTAGGGTGATGATTGTTCAAGTCCAATTTAGGAGTCCATGTTCATATTTCATTGCCGATGTGAGACTCTTAACACTCCCCCCTGCATGCCCAAACCTCGTTAACTGGAGCGTAAACAATATAATTTGGGGGTCCAACATCAACGAACAAAGAATTGGAATGGATCTAACTCTGATACGATGTAAATAATGGATTTTGGCCCTAACTCAACCCTAAAAGCTCTAAGTATTGCTTTCTCACCATTCGATATCATTCATGCCGATTTATGGACTTCCTCCATAACTAGCAACCTAGGCCACAAAAATTATTTAGCATTTTTTGGATGATTTCTCACTTTCTTTGGGTCTATCCGTTTAAACTCAAATCTCATGTGTTCTTCAAATATATTGAATTTCGTACACTCGTTAAAAAGTCAATTTGAAAAAGATATCAAAACGTTTCAATGTGACAATGGACGTGAGTTTAATAATTCACTGTTTCATAAATTATGTACGGTTAATGGCATGGTCTTTCGTTTGTCGTGCCCCTATACCACCATGGTAAAAATGAAAAAATTCTCCGCATCATTAATAATATGATCAGTACCTTTCTTTTTCATGCGTCTCCCCCCTCCACATTTTGGGTATATACATTAAAAATGGTAGAACATATTCTCAACATCTTACCTACCCGCCAACCTTTGAAAGTAGGGTCTGGAACAAATCAATTGAACCGATTAACAAACAAAGAAGATAGGTCTGAAAACGTGGCTTTTTGACTACTTATTTTGATTGAAGTACATACAAGATTGATGAAGAAGTAAGAGAGAGTTCCTACTTCTCATGTGAGCATTGGAAGATGGTTCGGTGTAGAGATAAAGGACAGTAGGCCATCACTGGCTCTTCCCCCTGTGGATGCTTTCTTGCATCTTAGCAATTCGGCCATTTTCCCATTTTATGCATGAGACAGGGCAGAACTCTGCGATTCAAAATAAGACACCCACCGAAATCATGTATCGTCGGATCCCTAGGTATGACCACCTTAGATTTTCGGTTGTCTGTGTTACCCAAATCTGACATCCATGGCCCCCCTAGACTCCTTATATGGACTTGGACAATCCTCACCCTACAATCTAGTTTTTGGGGTTGAGTTAGGCCCAAGATTCATTATTTACATGGCATAAGAGTCATGCCCATTCCAATTATTTGTTCACAGATGATAGGCCCCCAAATTATATTATCCACGCTCCAGTTAACAGAGTCTGGACGTGAGAGGGAGTGTTAAGAGTCCACATCGGTAATGAAATGAGAACATGAACTTCTTATATGAATTTGGACAATTCTTACACAAAAGCTAACTTATAGAATGAGAATTATCCAAATTCATATAAATAGTTCACGTTCTCATTACAGTTATTGATAATTAAAGCAAAATGGGTGACTTCGATATTTACTTTTGGCAAACATGTGAAAGAGAAATGGGCTGAAAGCTTGTTAAACTCTTTTTGAGGGGAAAGGTCGCCTTCTATTAATAATTGGAATCAAATCTATATATTTTTACAAAATTATCATACTAGCTAAAATGTACGATATATTAGCTGAAATTACTCCCCTCATTTCAAAATAAATGTTATTTTTAGCTTGAATACACCACTTAATAAAATCACTTATACCTAAAGGGGAAAAGAATCAAATATACTCTAAAATTTTAGTAAAATGGTCACATATACCATATGTCAAAGTATGAGGTCATATTTACTCTTCGTTAGTTAAAATTTATCAAATTTAGCCTTTTTAACGGATTGGAAACGTGACATCCACGTGGCTGACACATCATCCAATTAAACCCGCTCCGCTTGCCACCCAAATATTCCTTGTTCTTGCTAAAAATTTAAAACAAAGTAATCTTCTCTCACGCTCCACCTTCAAAAACCAGTCCTACATTCCTCTTTTTCACTACCATTCTTGGAGTTTCCTTCTCGTAAGTAAAAATGGGGGAAGCTATGGAATTTTCGAACCACGAAGTCAGGAATGATTCATCTCGTTCTAGATCTAGACCTCCGAGGCTATTCATTAAAGATATGGTCATGAGAAACTTCAAATCTTATGCAGGCGAACAGCGCGTTGGACCATTCCATAAGGTAGGGTTTGTTTTTCCAGTAATTGAGTATTTCAGAAATTAAGTGGTGCTATTTAAGAAATTATTTCCTACTGGACAGAGCTTTTCTGCAGTTGTTGGTCCTAATTGGATGATGTGGTTGACAAGTGGGTGACACATGTCCAATCGTTAAAAAATAGTAAATTTAATAAATTTTGATTAACGGAGGATAAATATGACCTCATATTTTGACATAGGATATATGCAATTCTTTTACTGAAGTTTTAGGGTATATTTGATCTTTTTCCCTTCCTAAAAAGAGAGATATTGTTCTAGGAATAAATATATTGGAAAAGTTGTAGCTCTTTAGTATTTTTTTTTTTATAATCTAGGTGCAAGGGTGGCCTTCATATCGCTAAGATACGTATGCAAATCTGGTACTATGCTCCTGGAGGCGAATGGAACACGTTCTTAGCCGCCACCGTCAGGTAAATCGCGAGATGTCGCCGCGTTCGATGTCGATCGCGACCACGGATCAATCTTCTGAGTCAGGCCAACGAGGATTGTGCGAGAGTATCAAACCCACACCGCAACATGCCCGCGGTTAAAACTGCACTTTAATACGAGACATATGCCTCGGAGAACGTATCCACCGAGAATCGAACTTGTGACCCTAAGGCCACAAATTTGACTAATGGCCACTGGGCCACGAAGCTCTTTAGTATTCTTAATTATGTAGACTTCCTTTTAATTAAATAAGGGTAAAATTGGAAGATTATAATTAGGCGTGGGTTCAACGTAATTCTTTATTGTTTCTTCCTTAAATTTATGTCCAAAGTAAACTATATCAAATAAAATTACTTCTTCCGCCTCAAAATAGTTTTCGTGTTTTTTTTACTCCTCTAAAAAAATATTTTATAAGGAAAGCAATTTGACTAATTTACCCATTTAAATATTCCAGTATATTATCTCTCTTTAAAAAATATGACAAATATTTTGAAAAGAGAGGAGTATTTAGTAATGATGATAAATATTTTGTAATGAGGGGAGTAGAAATACATACTCCATCTATCTAATATTTGTCGCATTATATTTTTTAAGAGTCAAACAATATGAATTTTGATCAATAATTTAAATTATATTTTTTTTACAGTACTTTATATATAGTTTTTGAATAACTGATTTTTAATTTTAAAATATTAAATTAATCTAATTTAATTTTACTTTAAAATTTAATTAAATTAACTTTTAAAAAAAAGACAAATATTTTGGGAAGGATCCCATGTGATAGTTGACTTAAATTAAATGCCAGAAAATTAAAGGGGAGAATAGGAATCAGACTGGTAGTAAGATGAACCTATTATTGGTAACATAGTGTGTGCATAATATATATATATTGCATTGGGCCAATAACGTTCTGTCACGAACTGTTTAATGATTTGTAGCAGACACAACTATACACCACGACAGGATCCTAATAGCTTCTCTGCCACAAATCTTGACGTCCATATACTAGTTGACATTTATAACCCTAGTAATAGAAAACACAGCCACACAGGGCAGTGTTAGTAGGTTATCAGCAAGGGTAAGAAAGGAAAAACAAGTGTGGTTGTCAGGCCATACGTGATTTGACTTTGCATGAGAAGATTTGAGAGAGAGATGGCATTAGTTTGACTTGTGAGGGAAAAAGCAAATAAAAGGTTACTGCTTTGCTTTGGGTGCATCTAAATATTTTTTTGAAAATATCTATGAAGATACGACCTCTTTTTACTTTATTTTGAGGTCCTATTTTTGTTTTTCCAATGAACTTCACGACTTTAGTTTCCAACTCCTTTTCTTTTAGGTGAAAATCTACTGTAATGACAACAAATAACATACTAACTAAAATCTCACGACGTGTGGTTTAGGCAGGGCCGTCTTTGAATTCGTGCGAAGTGTGCTGTCGCACAGAGCCCACCGAAAAACGAAAAAATGTCAGGACTTTTTTTTATTTTTTTTATTAAGTAATATTAATCAGAATTTACTGTAAAGGTACATAATTCGCAGATCTTAACTCAATTAAGAATCATCTTTTACGAATTAGAGCATGTTCCCAAAATGTTTGAGACAAATCCTGAATTTAGGATGGTAGGTCATATCTTTATGACTCATTTACTTTTGTTATCAGGATTTTTATATTATAGTAGTAACTATTTACTCCATCCGTCCTAAAAAATTATCCAGTTTTAAAACAATATCTATGTAGATAGATATTTGAAAATATCTTTGAAGATACGACCTATTTTTACTTTATTTTGAGGTCTTATTTTTGTTTTTTCCAAAGAACTTCAGGACTTTACTTTCCAACTCCTTTTCTTTTTTGGCGTTTGTTCAGAAAATATACTTATAGTAGTAAGTAGTAACTATTTACTTTCTTCATCCCAAAAAAATTATCTAATTTGATTTAACATAAAATTTAAGAAATAAAGAAATATTTTTAAATATGTGACCCAAAATAAATCTTATATATTTATATAATTGTAAATAATTTCATAAAGTTAAATTATTTCTAAATATAAAAATGATTTTTTTTTGGAATAAACTAATAACAAAAGTAGGTTAATTTTTATGGGAAGGAGAAAGTAATTTTTTTTGCATATTGCCCATAAATTATGAAAAATAGAATAATATTGCCTTTATTAGAAAAGAGCACATGTATGGATACTGATTTTGATGTATATCGTTTAAATTGTGGTGGGATTTTTTCCACGTCTAATCATTTCAGTACAAGTTAAGATATAATGACTGAAATACAACTCACTAAGAATGTATTTGTAAGAGAAAATTTCAATGGACATATCAGATCACTTCTGGGGGTTATGACAATGTGTATGGAGGCTTTGGCCTCAAGGACAGAAATGGGGGAGGCGTCTCACTTTTGGAGTTCGCTAAAGCTTTTTAGATCGTGATAGCTAATTTGAGGTTCTTGAAGAAGGAGGAGCATTTGGTGACTTTCCATAGTTCGGTGGCTAAAACTCAGATAAACTTTTTGCTACTTAGATAGATTGATAACAATTTTTTATAAAGACTGTAAGGTTATTCCGAGTGAGTATCTTACAACTCGACATAAGCTTTTGGTGAGGATTTGGAGATCAAGATGGAGAAGAAGAGGAGGGTTGTGGATGACAAGCTTAGAATCAAATGGGAGAGTTTGACCATAGCTAGTGCACAAGAGATGGGGATAGGTTGATGGCCAGATGGGCTTGGGGGAGTAGTGGGGTGTTCGTCATATTTTATATATCTTTTTTGAGTCATTTTTAGTTAGTATTTTAATTATTTTTGTAGTGTTTAGTATAGTATTAGGGTTGTTTTTCATTCTTTTGAGTTACAGCGGTTCAAAAAGGCAAAATGGCGAAAATGAGCGAAAAATGGGAATAAAAGGAGGAATCCGAGGCAGAAAAGGACAGAAATTGACAACCCAGACGAAAGTCATGCAGCACCACGACGCATCACAGGTCGCATACACGAATACCGAGAGGCCACGGAATTATGAAATACACCGACGCTGAAATTTCGGCCCGATGTTAATTTGGCCAAGGGCAAAAGGGTCCATAGGGCACGAAATTTGCAACATACTTAAGCCCTAGGGTTTGCTATAAAAGAGAAAGAGGCTGACCTAAAGGAGACATCTTGTACATATTCTAAAAATCCTATTCTACACCACACAACACCGTTCAGATAAGAATCAAGGCAGAAGATTGGAGACCTGTTCAGTTATTTTCTTTCTTTTTCTTTATTTTTAATTCGTTCATGTATGGATATTAAATTAGTTCTTAGCATGTCTATGACTATGAGCTAATCTTTTTATTTGGGCTTTTCTTTTGAATCACTAGAAACTCTTATTCATGAATTAATACATTAGTTTGATTTCTTCTTCACTTGTTTAAGATTTATTCAATAATTGGTATGAATGCTTGATAGTTAATTGATCATTAATTATCATAATCTATATGATTTCGAATCAAGAACCGAGAGGAGAGATTTTGATATGTTGTAGTTAAATAGACATACGTTAAAATCGCGGACGAAAGTACCCCGATACTTGTGTAGCATTATAGGTTATTGTTCTTAATCCTCCTATGTAGTAAATCCTATCATAAAAATATAGAAGGATTCTGCACTGAGGTTGAACGATTATATATCCTAACCTGAATATAAGACAGTCTAGTTAACCGTTATCTTAACGTAGAAGAAGTCATCCTAGTTGCATTAATGATTGAATAGAGTGGATAGTCGAGGATATTGAAAGCCCAAATTCCTTCATAACTGATAAAATCCAAATAAATTAGTTTACTTCTTGCAATTATTCTAGTAGTTAGATAAAAACTCAATTCAATTATCGTTTGTCAAATAGATAACTTAGAATAGATGTTCGGTAATTAGAAATCAGTCTCTGAAGACGATATTTGATCTTACTAGACTATATTACTTATGAACGATACGTACACTTGCGTGAGCAGTTGCAAATCATCTGACATGGGGATGGCACCAGTATGTGTGATAGGATGACCAGTTGCATTCGGGAGGTATCTAGAAAAGTGCTAGGGATAGAAGGACCCATTTATGATCACGTGAGGTGCATCAAAGATGAGGGCGACAAAGTACTGGTGGAGGACACACTTATTATACGAAGGTGACAGTCTTACTTCTATAAAATTTTGAATGAAGAAGGAGTTAAAGAAATTGTACTGGGAGATCTGGAGAAATTCGGAAGGTACCGAGATTTTAGATATTGTCGGAGTATTAAGGTTGAAGAGGTTAAGAGTTCTGTTCGCAGGATGCGTAGTGGACGAGCGACCGAGTCTGATGAGATCCTAGTTGAATTTTGAAAGAGCGTAGACATGACAAGTTTGGGGTTGCACCAGGGATCATCTCTTAGCACATTCTTATTTGACTTGGTAATGGATGGACTGATGCGATAAATTCAAGGGGAGGTGCCATAGTGCAGGTTAGAGTGCAGGTTCAGTAACGGAAGCGACCATGAGACAGAAGTTGAGGTGAGACTTGGTACTCAAGTCATTTTAAAGAAAGGAAGTTTCAAGTATCTCGAGTCTATTATTCAAGGGAATTGAGAGATTGATGACAATGTCAAACATCATATTGGTGCAGGGTGGATGAAATAGAGGTTTGCATCTGGAGTATTATACGATAAAAAAATGCCACAAAAACTTAAAGGCAAGTTCTATAGGGTGATGGTTAGACCGACTATGTTGTATGAGGTGGAGTGTTGGTCAGTCAAGACTTCGCACATCCAAAAGATGAAAGTTGCGGAGATGATGCTGAGATAGATGTATGAACATACGAGGAGAGATATGATTATAAATGATGATATCCGGGACAAAGTGAGAGTGACCTCGGTAGAGGATAAGATGCGGTAAACGAAGTTGTGATGATTCAGACATATGCAGATGAGAGACACAAACACACCAGTGCGGAGGTGTGAGAGGTTGACTACAGATGAGTTTCAGGAGGTATATGTAGACCGAAGAAGTATTATGGAGATGTGATTATACGGGACTTTAAATTTCTTGTCTGGGAATGACATTTTCTCTTGCTTTTGCTTGTGTTTATGCTTTTCTTGAGCCGATGTTCTTTCGGAAACAACCTCTCTACTTACCAAAGTTGGGATAAGGTCTGCGTACACTCTATCCTCTCCAGACCTCACATTATGAGATTTCAGTGAGTATGTTGTTGTTGGAGTTAGCATAGCAACCCAGAAAGTGACGTGGATGGGTGGAAGTCATATGAGGTCCCTTACTAAAGTCAAGAATAACACGTGAAGAGTCCGCATGGGCGTAATTCAGTTGGTTTCAGGGTGATAGATTGCCCCAAGTAGGCAGGTTCGAGCCTCGGCGATACAAATGTTAAATTTTCATTCCTCCTGTGGGGATGACTCGCGACACTGCATAATCGTGTCTCCCACCTAGTGAAATGAAAGAATCATGATTTACCTCTTCAATTAATCTCTGTCGAGTCGAGGGTGAAAACCTTGTGGGTGAGAGATTTCACCTTGCCCCCAATAATAACACGTGACCAGCTAAATAGTATAAGAGTAAAACAAGCAAAAGGTGGGGAACCCCCGCGTGAAGTAATTGGAATATGCAATCTAGCATTAGAAAATCTGAGATTTTGTAAATGTCGTGGGACCAATTAATAGTAGTATTACTATTGAGTATAGTTTATTGTCGTTTGCTTGTTTTTCTCGTTTTTTCTTTTATATTTAGACGATGTTTCGAGATAATTTATTTGCTTTAAAAATACATTGACGGGAGTTATCGGTATCGCCACGCAGTTAAAGAAATCACTAAACTGACATGTTTATCTATTCAAGACAAAAACAATATAATAACTTGATATTATTGAATTTTTAATATCAAAAGAACTACTATTCATTCATGCTCTAATCAAAAGAAAAAATAATTTGTTTTATTATATATAGATAGTTTAGTAAACTTCATATTGTATTATTAATTTCTTAATATGCGTGTTTTTGGATAAAATGATACTTATTATATGACGAAGGGAGTATTTTTTAAACTAATTGTTAATTCAAACTAACATAATTTTTTTGGAATGGAGAAGTAGTAAAAATTATTGTGATGTACCCTCTGTTCCAATTCAAGTGTGTACTAAATAAAAAAAAACAAAAGGCGTGAGAAGACAATTATTATATTGATGCAGCGAAGTGTGAAGGGGACAGCTCTCCAACATTTGCAATCATTAGAATATGCGGACACCAACTTGTTCCCCTCACCGAAGGAGGAAATAATAAAAAATACAAATGCTTATATATTTGGGGTAAAAAGGCGAAATTCCTACCCACATGTCCTACCTCATGACCCGACATAGATTGATGAAGAAGGTAAATCATGGTGACTCAGCGGCTCACTAGATTGAAGACACAGTACCTGATGTTCACAAAGATTCATCCTCCACAAAAGAGGAATGAAATTCCCACATCATGTCATATCGAACTCGCTACTTGAGTATCTATCACTGAACTAATCGAATTTACGCTCATACGGGCACAAATACTTATATTCTTGTTTATTTGTAATTTACTTCATCTTTTATTTTCTTCACTTATCAACAAGTTAATTAATTAACTTTTTAAAGTAAAGTTGGATAACAAATTAAACTATTTTCTAAAACACAAAATATTATAGTTTCAACAATTATGAGAAAAAATGATTTAAGTTGCCTTTTTAAATATATAGTTGATGAATACATATACCTAAAGAATCTAATAAAAGTTAATTGGTCATGTGCAAATTGCATGACCAGTACTATAAAATTTTCTTTTATAATTTTGGTTTACAATTTTAATTTCCTTCATCACTAAACCATCCCACCACCTCATTTCACCGGAAACACCATATCCGTCATCACCACCACCATTTTACCGGATGCACCACCGCCATTTTGAATACAGAACCACCAAAAATCACTGTATTAAAGATTACTGTTTTTTTATTGACATCAATCTTCAACTCAGAAACAAAAAAAATCAAGCTATATTGCTTGTTTTGCTCTTGGCTATGCTAGTTTTTCCATTGTGCTAAAAAGAAAAAAAAAAGAACTTTCTGTCATTAATGAAACACTTCTGTGATTGACTAATAGGGTTCTGAAAATCTACTAAAATTACCATAACATATTAACATCTCATTTCAGACAACTTGCATTTAGAATCTTTTGCTTTTGAATTACTACCTGCCCGCAAGGTGGAGGAGGAGGAGCAGTGCAGTCAAATGATCTGTATTTATATACAATTACGTCTGATTCCTTCGGATCCTTTTTTATCTGAAATTACTTCAAAATTATGGTAATTTCAAAGTGAGGGGGGGGGCAAATCAAATTTTTATTAAAATTTAAAATTTAATTTTGACTTCACTCTTCTATTATTTAATCATATATTTTTTATGCCACATCAGCTCATAGGGTGTATTAAATTCACTTTTAAAATTGTCATGAATGAAATAGATCGACTTAACAGTTTGAGTGTAATATCTAAATTTCAGATATAATTTAGGGGTCAATCTATGTATTTTGTCAAAGAATTTCTCACTATCAAATCGGCTAAAAGATAACTTATATGTTACCATCCATAAAAAAAGAGACCAACCTTAAAAAAAGCAAATTATCTCTAAAAATATGTTAAAATAGATATATACTACTAATAATTATAAAATCTCCATACAGTATCCGTGTATAAATTCATTTCTTTCACCTTTCGTGAAAGCTCGTAATCCATGCGTACTATTGAAATGAACAGCAGAGAGTAATAAAAAGTTAGGTCACTTGTGTAGTGGATGATGACAAAGTATATGAAAGGAAAACCAAGTTGACGATCACGACTCTTTTAGGAACAAACAAAACCAACAGGGGAAAAGCTTCTTCACAAAGATATCCATGTTGCTTATTGATGGGCAAATTATGTCAACTCTATGATGGCAACAACCATCGAATAAAGCCATATTAGAAGATAAAGTTATTAGAAACAAATTTTACATTGTTTGGATAAAAAGCGGATTGTTATGTCCAATGAGGTTGGGCTGTTATTCATCTTTACAGGCTAGCTTTAGAGTAAATGGCACAGTTTCTCCTTTTGTTTTCTATAGTTTCGATTATCAATTCCTTTTCATCTAAATGCCTTTTTTTACTTTTCTTGAGCGTTAATTAGTACTTCGTAATTATTTAACATAAAGTTAGTTAACACACCAATAGAAGTTCATTTATCTTCTTATTCTTCTATCTAAAAGGATACAGTAAAATTGTCAGGTGTTTGTGTTTTGGCAAATCTGTGATGACGACTAGTAAATATAGTATATATTCGAATATTTTCAATATAATCTCACAACGCAAGCTACAAATTTATTTCAAGGTCTCATGGTATAGTGTAAGCTAAACGAACATTTCCATGGAGGATGGCTTCTATTTGCTTCATAAGATTTAAGATCTCAACTTTGGTTCATTATCTAATTGTTATGTGTAATGAAAACGTAACAGTATAATATGATTACCCGAAGGTTTTAATGTAAATAGATGCAAATCTGGGATGTGTTTTGTAAGTCCGACCACTCACAAACTCCAACCTCGATCTTCCCCGTGTGTGTTTCTGGGTTACCCTGCCAATCATCGTGGTTACTCGTGCTATGACTTGTCGAGCCATAAAATTATTATTTCACGTCATGTCCTATTTGACGAGTCTCAATTTCCCTTTGCCTCTCAACACTCGTCACCTCAACATTCATACGACTTCCTAGATGATGGCCTAAACCATTTTAATTCACCATTTACATATCGTCCCATACCCCGGCACCCGCCACCACCTAGGCTAGTCCGGGACTAGCTGCCCACCCGGTTCTGCCGATGGTGGCCCGGAACAGCCCGCCTCAGGTTAATTCCGTATCCACCTCTCGGCAAACCGAGGTTCGGCTAGTTAGTACTGTCGCGCCCATTTTCGACCGTGACTTTATTTTCTAAACTCCTGCTTAAATAAAAGGTTAGAAAATAAAATAAAAATGCTAAAGTGCAAAAGAATGCTAAAAGGTGCTTAAAAGTGCTAGAATATTAAAATGTTAGAAATGCTAAGGTGCTAAGGGTTAGCGGAGTCGTCACCTAATTAGTTTGAGTGAATTAGGACACCTAAATGTTTAACTAGTTTAAAGTAAAACATTAACTCCATTTTAATGGTCTGCTAAACTTAATGAGGTTCTGGGTAAGAGTTCTTTATTAATCTAGAGGGAAGGGGTTAGGCACCCTCTAAGATCCGCTAACTTGCGGTTGTCCTGCCAAACCTAGGGTAATTATTATTAAAAAATGCTTGTTTTGAAAATACAAAAGATGCTCCAAAATGTTTTATAAAAATGCATGTTGATAAAGTTTATAAGACTAAGGCCCCAAAAATGTAAGTGATGCAAAGGTTATTTATGGACTAATTATGTATGCATGCAAATGTTATTTTTGAAAAATATGCAATTAGGATGCCATATTATATATAGGTAAAACAGGAGTAAGATGTATGCGAGTATTTTTCTACCTAAAGAGTATATATTGCTTAGCATGATAATGTGATATTATTTGTGATAAGGAAAAAAAAACGTGGCATATTATGCAACTGCAGTATTTCTTATTCTATATTAATAGGAATTTGCAATACGGTTTTAAGAATGTTTTGGCAAATAATATCTCAGCTCATTATGCAAGTGTAGGGTATTAAGTGATCTATTATAACTATTAACAAGGCAAGACAAACCTAAGGCAATTAATTTAAAGTAAGTAAGTCAAACTCATTTCTAGCTATTGCTTCAAGGTTTAACTATTTTAAGTGCTAATTAATTAGTGTAACGTTAGACAATTAATTTACAACAATAAAATGAGGCAGAACAAACAATAAGTAAGGATGGCTCGAAGGAAAGGCGATGTCTTTTCGTCTGCGGCTTGGATTTTCAGGGCGGAGATGAAGATGCACATAGATGTAGATCCTTGTCTATTACAACTCATGATGAGTCTCTCATTGAGACTCTTCGCTTAGCTCCGGGCGTGCCAATAAAGATTAGTATATATCTAAATTATTTGAATCATAAACGAATCTGCGCACAAATGATCTATGCTTATACGTAACCAGTGCAAAAAGGTATAAATCGATCAAGAACTAGGGGCCCTCGCAATAACAAGAAACGTAACCAAGCAGACAATGAAATACAGCGAGGTTAACGCATAGAGCATAATCTCGTGGTTCAAATTACGATGTACTTTAACAATCAGATGCATATAGTAAGAGTAGATGGCTGAATTACGATTCCTTTTAAACATGTGTCATGGCAGCAAACAGGGAATGCAGATAGTCAAAACAGCATACAGTGGACAATTTAGGCAAACAAAGCAAGACATTCATCCAAACAGGAGAATTACAAGTACGCAGGGACTGTGCATAGCTTAAAATATGAATAGGGATGGATAAGAAATCAGATATCAAACACACACATTTCCAGCTTATTTGAAAGCGATGGGTGAGCATTTTTAGATGAAATAGGAACATGAGGCCTATTTTATTGGTTTAGATTTTCAAAGATGTAGAAGTATTCACTTAGAAAATAATGGGCTGATTTAATGAGCATGCTAGACCTTTGACAACCAAACAAACCATCCTAAATAATGTTTAAGCTAACAAGACCTGATTATGTGTTGCATGGGGGATATATTCATAGAGGGCTCACCTAAGCTAAAACAGATTCCCTAAGGCAGTGACCGCAAGGTTTGAGTCAAGCGCATGTATTGGTAATATGCTTTCAGGTAATCTCACGATAGTATATAAATCATGCTAGAAACAAACAGGGACAAGTATCACATTGATTTATATCACCTAAGGCTAGATGAACTTTGATAGGCATATTAGGATTTTTGCCCTGGTTTGAACAATCTACAATCTGGTCCACAATCACATATTGACTATCCAAGCTTACAGGTATTAGTTTTAAGGAAAGACATTCAATAACTCCACACCAGACTAACTAATTACGTCTCGATGCAAACTAACGCACTTAGCTTATGTCAAACACATAACACAGACCTCATGGCTAGGCATATTAAACTGGCAGATCCAGACGCCAGTAATAGCTATCAACAAAACTCGAATAATTCAAACAAAATCAAACCAGCATAGTTAACCAACATATAATCACCGCATATCATGAAATACAAATCGAACGAGAATACGAGCGAGTTTTACCTTCTCCGCAATAACCGGGCAGCGACGTATCAAGTCGCCGGTCCGCTGGAAGGTCAAGCTAATGCAAAGGGAAAAAGAAAGGGTTTTGCGAGAATGGTTTTGTCGATTCGATCTTTACGACGCTACCGTTTGCCCTAACCGATCGATGATATGGGTCTCCCGCTTCTCCTCTCTCGCCTCTCGCTAATGCCTATCAGACGTGCTTTTATAGCCCATTTGGGTTCCAAGTTAGGTAAACCCTTAAAGGCTGATTTCGTCGTGATTCGTGCTATTTCTAGGTGTGATTTGAATAGATTATGGTAAGGATTTGGTTACTGATTTTTCGACTAACTTGGTACTTATATGGTGATTTGCTGATGTATTTAGATGTGATTTTTGGTGAATGTGGTATGGGAATACTCTAGTTATGGTAAATTGGAAGATTTGGGTGCGAGATTCGCGCGTAACAGAGGGTGGAGGCGTGGGAGGCTGCTAGGGTTCATCGGTTTTCTAGGGTTTTCTAAGGGGAAAGGGACGACCCAGTTTTAGGTTTTGTGAGGGAGAGGAGGTTAAAAGGCTTTGGGCGGATGAAATAAAGGGCTGAAGGGGAACTGGGCCTACGGGTCAACGGGTTTGGGCGAGCGCATGGGTAGAAGGCCTGGGCTGCATTGGGTTGGGTAGAAATTTAGGTGTTAAGTATCTAATATTTAATTAGTGGTAAATTATTTAAATTGTGATTAGATTATTTAGGTGCTTTATTAATCTAACTGTTATAAAAATTATTACAAGAATAAAATGGGCGTGCTATTTAACTAGTGCTTGAGTTTGAATTATTATAAAGAATAAAGACGGACGTGCTATTTAATTAATGCTTAATACTTTAGAATACGACGCTATTATTTAAAATCTTATTATTGTGCATTATTGCGAAGTTAAATTAAAATTGAATTGAGTTTAGATTAAATTATTTAAATGCTAAATGCAAGTATGATATTTTTTAAAGCTTTTATAAATGCGACGCTATTAAATGCATGTATTAGATTAAAATTGATTTTAAATTACAAATGATTATGCAATTCTCTTGCGTATTAATAAATGCGGCTATGCTATTTGACACGACGTTATTGCTAAATTATGTATTTTATGTATTTTTTAATTATTGAAGAATTACGACAGAGCTTGAAATTAATTAATGCGGGCGCGAGACTCTAAATGCTTAATACTCTACGTAGAAAATGCGAAGTTATTATTAAATAATTTATTTATGCATGTATTAATATTTTATTGTTGCATTTTATTATAAGAAATCATAAAAAATTATTTTGCAAAATTAGTGTAATTTTATAGCTACTGTCTGGACGAGAGGGTCAAAATTGGGTGTAATTTTATAGCTACTGTTTGAAAATTTAGCATATAGTTTCTCCTGTTTCAAGACTTGAAGCACTACCCTCAGATGCTCTTCATGTTCTTCAACACTCTTACTGTAGATTAGGATATCATCTATGAACACAATCACGAACAAATCTAGGAATGGTTTGAAGATTATGTTCATTAAATCCATAAAAGCCATTGGGGCATCGTTAACCCAAAAGACATGACCAAGAACTCATAATGGCAGACGGGTTCTAAAGGTTGTTTGGATATATCATCGTGATTTATTTTCACCGATGATATCCCGAACGAGATCAATCTTGGAAAAATAGCTAGCTCTCTGAAGTTGGTCAAAAAGATCATCGATTCTTGGTAATGGGTATCGGTTCTTGATCGTGACCTTATTGAGCTGCCGATAATCGATAAACATTCGGAGCGATCCGTATTTCTTTTTCACAAACAGATCGTGCACTTTGGGAAACACTAGGCCTTATAAAGCCTTTATCCGTAAGATCCTTCAATTGTTCTTTAACTCCTCAATTCACCGGGCCATTCGATATGGAGGAATAGAAATGGGTCTTGTACCCTAATTAACTCTATAGCAAACTCCACTTTCTATCCTGAGGAAGGCCCGAAGATCTTCAGAAAACCTCCTAAAATTTCAACAATAGAACATCATTCATCTGGGATTCCTTTGGGTATCCACTATATTAGCCATATACGATACTCCACTGCGTGACTTCTCAATAACTTTTGAGCCCCAAGGTAGGAAATAAACCGACTGAGGATATTTCAATCCTACCCTTATAACAACTTCTCGGTTCTCCTGAAAAGTTAATCTCACTATCTTTCGCCGACAATCTAACATGGCATAACATGCCGACAACCAATCCATACCCAAAATGACGTCGAAGTCTACCATATCAAGTAGTACTAGGTTCACCATTGTTCCCCTGCCATTCACTTCTAATGGGAAATTATTTACCACCCGAGAGACCCAAATTGAGGCCCCTACTGGTGTCATAACCTCAAAAGGTTCACTTAAATAAGAAGGTTCTACGTGTAAATTATTAGCAAAGCCCATTGACACATATGAAAATGTAGAGCCTGGATCGTATAATACAAATGCAGGAATACTTGAGACTAGCAAAATACCTGTGACCACCGCATTAGATGCTTCTACCTCATTCCTCTGGGGCAAAGCGTAGAGCCGATTAGAATTGTTGGGTTGTTGACCTCCCTGACTCTGGCGGGGTTGGTTTCCGATTTCCAGAGTACCGTGGTTGCTTCTGACCTCCCCTGAATAGATTGAGTTTGGGTCCTCTTCTTGTAATCCCTGACATAGTTGCCTGACTCTCCACAGTTATAACATGTCTTCGTTAAGAGCCGACATTCTCCAGTGTGTTTTCTTGTTTTCTTTGACAAATCTTACAAATCGGTTTGTCGCCTCCTGTGTTAGGGTTGGTGGCCTTGTCCTTGCTACCTTGATAATTAGACCAACTGTGCCCCTTAGGCTTGAAATAAGACTGGCCCACAGATTGGTTCGGTCCTGTAGATCCTTTACTAAATTCCTGCTTCTGATTTTGACTCTGGTTAAATGATCCTGACGTCCGAAATCTCTTCTGCGAATATTCTCTTTTTGCTTTAGCGAAATCTTCTACCCTCAAAGCCATATCGACAATCTGAAGATAAGTTCGATCGTTGGCTAACGCCACCACCTTCTCTGCTATGTTCGGGTTTAAACCCTCTACAAATCGCTTGACTCTATCCATTTCTGTAGGGACGACATATGTATCAGACGATAACCTCACGAACCGTATCATATTCTTGTACACTATGGTCACCTTGCTTCAATTGTTCAAACTCCCGCCCGAGCGCATCCTTGCGCAGATTAGGCATAAATTTCTCAACGAATGCCGCTCTGAACCTCCCCAAGTCATTGGTGGTGACATCGGGGACGATTTTTCCTAAAATTCCTCCACCACACCCTCGCATCATCCACTAGTCGCGCGCTACCAAGTTGACGCCTGTCTCCACGCATCCCAATGTGAACATTAAGTCTTCAACTTCATCGAGAATACTATCTGCCGCCTCGGGGTCCTTCCCCGAGTACATTGGTTCTCTTCTCTCATAAAATTTGCCCATAGCCTATCGTCTCGCTGAGCTTCTACACTCGGTCCGTGGTGCGCCGCACCTGGCCCCTCGGGCCGTCTGCTCGTTCGGCTGGCGACAGACACTAGCGCGGCGGAACCATGTGTGAATCGCACTGCCATTAACTCTATGAGTCTATCTAGTTTTTGTCCCACCGTTTTTGGGCCATTTGACTCTCGTTCTCTCCAACATTTTCTCCGACATTTTCTCCGCTCCCTTCAGACACCACTACGTCAACTGGAGGTACATGAGCTTCTTCCTAACCCGCGTGAAAGATGTAGTACAAGAATCAAGTCTTGAAAAAGACTCAAGATAGGCACGAGAGTATGAAAGAAGGAAACTTTAGGATGTTATTCCGCTCACTTATTACTAAGGTGGCGCGCACACCGCCGCAATAAGTAACCGCTCAAACACCCGACTCAAGAAACTTCCTAGAATCTCCTAACCTCGTTTAGCTCGATACCAACTTGTCACACTCGACTTTTCTAAGTCTTTACTTAGGGCGTGATGGCACCTGGACAATTATTTTCCACCAGGAGCACCATTTAATTCTCTTTATTTAGAAATTTAAACTTATATTCAAATACGGAGCTATTAATAAAAATAACAATAAAGAAATTTGTTTATGACTTTATTGAAAATATAACGCGAGCCCATACTCGTGCAAATATTGTTTCTACATAGACATACTGACAAATATTATTCTAAGTTGGAAGGGAGACCATTCCACACGGGCATTTCCGAGACATTGGAACTGACATTCTGAACCTGACGAGTACCAAGCCCGAAACAATGGACTTGGTATGACAAGAGGTTGCGGGACGATCGCTAGCCTTTCCTCTATCACGCTTTCCTGAAACATGTTAAATAAAGAGTCAGCCCTACCATCTGGGGCTGAGTGAGAACCTTACCCTGCAATTCAAAATAACACCACAATATTTCAAGCGCAATCACATTATAACGTAATAAGCATATTGCAAAAACATATCAGGTTACACCATTTTTAAATATGCAACAAATCCTCATAGGAAATTCTCGGTTTACCCTTCATTTTATCTCGTATTATACGTTAAGACATTCCCCTGCATTTCCACATGTTTATTACATTTATATATTTGTGAACGCGTATTCACTTTTCATATTTATATATAGGTGAACATGTATTCCTCTTTCATATTTGTTGCGGCGTGCAACCCGGTCCATTATATTTACGTATTTGTGAACACGTATTCACTTTACGTTTTGTTGCGGCGTGCAACCCGATCCATTATGTTTACGTATTCGTGAACGCGTATTCCCTTTACGTTTTGTTGCGGCGTGCAACCCGACCCATTATATTTACGTATTTGTGAACGCGTATTCACTTTACGTTTTGTTGCGCGCAACCCACCCATTATATTTACGTATTTGTGAACACGTATTCACTTTACGCTTTGTTGCGCGCAACCCGATCCATTATGTTTATATTTATATATTTATGTGAACACGTATTCACTTTTCATATTTTTCAGAAGATCGAATAAATAATATTCTCTTTCCCAACATTATGTCATTCATACTTGTAACGATTATAACTTTTTAACCATAAATCCAACTAAGGTGTTTCTCAAGCGGAAACTAAGGTAAGACGGGGATCTTTCACTGTACCAAATTTCATTTAAAACTACTTTGGGTAACTGACACAAATTTATCCTCAAAACAGTCATATGAGATTTGTTTCGGCAGAATTTTTATTAAACAGAACCCAATCTTAGAATAGTCATAACTCCTAATCTGTAAACCCGTTCAAGCCCCATAAAATCTCAAAATGACGAGAACAGAGAGATACACGTCTCCATGTGAACCATCCTTTCATATTCTGTACCATTTGGTACAGTTTTACACTTTTATTCGCTGCCCTTCCTGGATCTCGATAGATCCGAGGCAGAAACTTTAAACAGCGATAACTCTCAATACGTAAGTCGGATAGACCCCCGTAAGGTCTCAAAATGTCCACAACAGAGAGATCTAGAACTTCCATTTAGCAACAATTTTCAAATTCCCCACAGATTAGTACAGTTTTACGTTTCCACGTCCTGTCCTTCTGGATTCCGATGAATCCGAGGCAGCAACTTCAAACTACAATAACTCTCAACTTGTAAGTCCGTTTTAATAACTCTTTATCTATATCTGTCCGTAACAGAGAGATTTACAACCATTAAATTTTCATATAATTCTAATAAGTAAAACTCAATAAAAACAGTCCGTAATTATGCCTTTCCGAATTTCGACCAAATCTAAGACAGGAACTTTGAACTATGATAACTTTCAAACCGTATGTCCATTTTACCTCATTTTTGGTTCTATATGATCATATTAGAGAGGTGTACCACTCTTCCGAATTTCATCAAATTCTAACAATTATAACTCAGTGAGAACAGTTCGTAAAGTTCATGACGCAACTAGTCGTCTAAACAATCAAAAGTTCAATATTTCTTTTCAACACTAAATTCTTATTCTAACATGTATTGAACTAAAAATAAAGGATGTTACCAAGAATTTCTGAGTGAGAAAACTCACCTTGTAAGTGTGAAGATTATTGTTGTGTGGTTGCTAAAATTATCCTTACTCTCTAGTATTTTGCTTCTTGTTCTTCTTGCCCTCTTGGTATTTTTTTCCTCTTCTTTTCCCTTGTTTTTTTCTGATTTTTTAACATTTATGTTATGTACTTTGTTTGTGTGTAAATACAATGTATAAGTGGAGAGTTTTCTATAACCTATGGGAGGTGGAATGACAAGAGTTGGAGGAGAAATGAAAAAGGGGGGAAGGGGTAAAGGGAAGACGTGCATGGTGCATGTTTTTTTTTTTCTTCTTCTTTTGTTTTTTTTGTTTTCTTATTTTCATTTCATCTATCTATTTATCCAACTTTAACACTAACTCTATCCCATGCAATTTATTCTTTGTTTTCTTATATATATATATATATTTATTAATTCAACCACAACTATATATTTTTTTTTTCCGGATTTCACAAGATTGATATGAAGCTTTTTGAAGATCTCTAAAAATTTGGAAAACTCTTTGTCTAAGGACTTCTTTTGCAGTCTTAGAGGGTAAGGAATTTTGTCTACATATTATCTCATGAATGCTGGTGGAGCTTTCTCTACAATAGGGTGGTCCTCAGTAACCCCCTCTTTCTCTGCCTCAACTGCTTTCTCCTGTTCAACCACTGGCTGGGGTGCAACCTGCTCTAACTGCTTCCCACTGCTCAAGCTAATTGCTTGGCACCGTTCTCTTGGGTTCACCACACTATTGCTGGGAATATTCCTTTGCTCTCTATTGTTCAACATGTTAGCTAGTTATCCCACCTGCATCTCCAAATTCCTGATGGATGATCTGGTTTCTGTCATGAACTGAGTCTGAGAATTTGTCAGGGTCAACAAAGCTGCTTGCAACTCATTTTGCTTCTCTTGTGGGTCTGGTGAGCTGAACTGTTGTGAGGATGATGCCTGAAATTGTGGTTGCTGCCCTTGTTTATTCTTTCATGAAAAGTTTGGGTGATTTTCCCCCCGGATTATATGTGTTTGAGAATGGATTGTTGTAGGGCCTCTGAAAATTCCACACTGCCTGAACCTGCTCCATGAGCATATTATTTGGGTCCACTGATGTACACCTATCAAAAGTATAGGGATCCTGTTACACCCCGTATTTTCAGCAGTTGAGATAAGAACGTACGTAAGAAATTGAGAATTGAATTTTAGAAAGAATGAAAAATTCCGAAAATTTCTCCGAACCTTGTAAAGGAAAAGGGTTTATTAGTTGAATTTAATTTCGAAATTTGGTCATGTGGGACCACCCGAGAAATTTTGTATGTGTTGGGGAGTTTGGGAAGGTAAAACGCAGAACAAAAAAATACCAAAACGTGTATGAACAGTGAAAACCCGTCCATGAACAGTGTCGTTCGATGAACAGTGTTCGGAAAAACGCCATTTTCGGCCAAACCAGGAATCCGCCGAGGGCGAGACATATACCAAAAGCTTCATCCCGTCGAGCCCGTTAAATCCATACCAACCGCCACCGTGGATTCTCCCGGAATCGCCGGCAATTTCAGATCAAAGTTTCGGTCACTGTTCATCCATCTTCCCCGTTCGGTTTTTCTGATTTTCCGGCCAACTGAGGTACAATCGACGGGAGTGGAGTATACCATCAGAACCACCATCTCCTTGCCGTCATTTCCAAGTAAACCAGGACCCTCGATTCTTGCTCAAACTCGCCGTCGACCAGATCGATCTCCGCCGAAATCCTAGGTCGCCGACGAGCATTTTTCCGGCCACCACAGGTAGAGTCGACGATCGTGGCTAGTGTAGAAAGATTCAGGGTGGAAAGGCCGACATTTTGGCACCATCCACGACCTCCAATTCAACCCAGATCGTCGGGTCGACCAAATCATATTTTCCGATCGGAAGTTGGAAAATTCGATCGATTCCGGTACAGTTGAGGGCTAAGGCGTATACCGTTGTGTTCGTATTGATCTTAGCTACGTTTTGCAACCAATCTCGATCCTCAATTCTCAGTATTTCGTAACCCGCCATTGACGCCGCCTTGAGCTCGCCGGCAAAATTGATTTTCCTCCATTAATTCATCCACGTAATAACAATTCGATGAATTCACTTCCAACGGATCAAAAATGGAATTTTCCGACGAACAATTCCGGTCGTAGCGCGTTGGGGAATTCTCGCCACCAATGGCGGCAGCTCAGCCGCTCAACCACCCGAAATGTTCCACAATACTCGGGTAGTCCGACAAAGAATTTCCAATCACCGGCGTTGTCTACTTAGCGTGTGGATTAGCCGAAAAGGTATGTGAACTTCTTCTTTTATAAACATGAGTATATTTGAAGTATACTTGTCTTGTGATTAGGAGTATACTTGCCTTGATATTTGAAGTATACTTGTCTTGTTGTTAGGGGTATACAAGACTTGTTCTTGAGTATATTTTCCTTGTCATAAGAAGTATTCCTGTTATTGATTTTATGTTAAAGACATGTCTAGAATATTCCTAAGTTCTTACCAAGTCTTATGGGGATGTTGGTAAGAGTCATTAGGAAGTATTGGAGTCTAGTTGACCTTGCTAACTTACTTCACTAATGAAAAAAAAGGACCGAACAAGCCATTGCAGTGTTAATGAAAATGTATCTGTAATCAATTACATTGAAATGAGTAGAATCTTCCATCTGCATAGAAACTAAGATGAGACAAAATTGTACTACATTTTCTAGATCATGGCTCAATGGAAAAGATCGTTATAAACGAGTATAACCTATTCACGACTCATAAAAGTATTAATTTGGAAAGTACGTGAGACTTGAATTTCAAAAGTATGTATTAAATTGATTTTGAAAATATATAAGTCTTGATTATGAAAGTATAGTAACTCGAATTACTAAAAGGTTATGAGACTTTATTTTTCAAGTTACGGGACTTGATTCTTAAAGGAAGAATGACTTGATTTAATTGAAGTAAGTGAAGTGATTTTAAAGAATTATGTTATGAAGTTTTAAGACTATGAACCTTGATTTCCTAAAAGGTTATGAGACTTTATTTTTCAAGTTATGGGACTTGATTCTTAAAGGAAGAATGACTTGATTTAATTGAAGTAAGTGAAGTGATTTTAAAGAATTTATGTTATGAAGTTTTAAGACTATGAACCTTGATTTCCTTAAAGGCTATGAGACTTTATTTTTCAAGTTATGGGACTTGATTTTTAAAAGAAGGAATGACTTGATTTAAAAAGTATGACTTCTTGATTTATTTCAAGAGTTAAGAAGAATGATTTCAAAAGAGTATGTAACTTGAGTTTTAAAAGTATACGTTTGTTGATTTAAGGAAAAGGAGTTGCATGATTCTTTTTAAGTATGTATGTACGTAGTACTTTTGGGTTTAGTTTCCCCAATGTGATAAGAAATAAAAGTGCCTTAAGTTCTCTAAAATGAAAGGTTGTTATAATAGATTTATGAGAAGTTGTTATAACGACTTAAGAAGAAGTGAAAAGACGGTTTAAAATATTATGTTATGAGACACACCGAGCCTACACATATGTCGGGTTATGTTATGAGATTATGATAGCCGGTTGTGCTTATGTTATGAGATTATGATAGTCGGTTGTGCTTATGTTATGAGATTATGATAGCCGATTGTACTTATGTTACGTGATTATGTTAACCGGTTGTGTCTGTGATATATTATTCATTATGGGGTCATTCCCCGGACTTGTGGCATTTGCATATTCCGTGGATTTGCTCCCCACAATGCGAGGAATACCTCATGTGAGTCCGTAGGGCTCATGCGGGTGAAATAGTCCCATGCGGGCGATCACCCTATGCGGCGAGATTACCTCACGCGGGTCCACGCGCCTATCGCGCGGACACACTTACGCGGCGAGATTACCTCATACGGGTCCATACGGCCTATGCGGGTGAAATAGTCCCAGGAGTAGGATTGCATAATGATACTACGGGCGAATGACCCTAGGTTAATCATAAGCTTCCTATTTTAAATCGGCAAAGTTTATTCTTGTTCACTCTCTTTGTTAAAAAGGCATAGTGTACTGGTAGGGTACATTATATTTGTTACATGGTGACGGTGATGTTGTATTCCACGAGCATGCTTCTGTGATATTATATGCTGAGGGCAGGTATTCCGGATTTGTGACATGAATTTCATATGTGAGAGTGGTACGGTGTTACAATAGTACAGTGATACAAGGTACAGTTGGCTCTGATTGATATATGACACGGTAGGATCTAATATTTGATTTTCATACTTGCCCCTGTCATTCTTTTGTACAGTTATGATCTTGTTTACTGTACTGTATTTCCGTTTCATACTTGGTACTTGTTGTACTGACCTCCTTCGGGGGGTTGCGTTCATGTCCGCAGGTCTAGGTACACAGTTGTGGATCCGTGAGCTTAGGATCCTTGTTCAGCATTTTGGGATAGCTCCAATGTTCTGGAGCTGGTCATTATGGATAAGTATATTCAGAGGTACGACGGGGAATTGTACGTCACAGTAGTTATGTCAAAAATTCTGTAGGTCCGTATTCATACGCTGGCCGGATCACAGAGTTATATTACGTTATTGTACAGTGTAGACTCATTCGGGTATGATGTATATGATGGCAGTCTTATCGGCCTTTCCTTTGTTTTTTTATTTTATAAAAATGAGTGTTATTTATCTTCCGCGTGTTACTCCCGACGATGTATGGTGCCCGTGTAGGGCACCATGCGTCGACTTCGGGCGTGACAGACTTCACAAATTTCATACCATCGTGTCTGAATCGCTTAATCGACATGGTATCACTCAGACCGCTTTGTCAAAGTAGCTACCTGCGCATTCAATGCAGTGATAACATCTAGCTCATGAATCCCAGCCATTTTCCTACTGTTCATTGCTCTCTCATCGGCCCCCTGATGGTTGTTTGTGGTCATATCATCTAGCAAATCATGTGCCTCATTGACACTCTTTCTCATGAACGTACCTCCTGCTGCAGCATCAATGATGGTACGAGTTGTACCACACATCCCATTGTAAAATATGTGGACTAGCATCCACTTCTCAATCCCATTATGTTGGTACTTCCTCTGCAAATCTTTAAACCGCTCTCATGCATCATATAGTGATTCTCCCTCCAGCTGATAAAAATTATTCAACTCACCTCTGAGCTTCGCTGCCTTAGCTGGGGGGGAAGAACTTGACAAGAAATTTCTGGGCTAAGTCTTGCCATGTAGTGATGGAGTTCGCCTGTAATGAGTTCAACCAGCACTTTGCTCTATCCCTGAGTGAGAATGGGAAGAGTCTCAACTGAATGGCGTCATCAGTAACACCATTGTACTTGAAAGTTGCACACATCTCCAGGAAATTTGCTAGATGCAAATGAGGATCTTCAGACGGTAATTCTCCAAACTGAACTGAGCTTTGAACCATGTGCAATATGGCTGGTTTGATTTCAAAATTATTCGCTTCAACAATACCGGAAGCTTGACGCAAGTCTCGCACTCGTAATAGTCGGCATCACATAGTCCCACAAGCTCCTTTCTGCAGGGACTTGTCTTAAGACAGACGGTAACTCATCATTCACCAAATTGTTGTTTCGCTGATCTCCCATTTCTGCGGAATCAGCCGCTCTTTTCTCTTTTCTGTTCTGTCTACACAATCTCTCAATATCAGGGTTCAGAGGGATAGGAATGTCAGCTCCTCTCCTACTTCGCATAAACCAAGTTACTGAGACTAATAAAAAACAACACAGATCACGACAAACAGCACTAAAACAAAATAAAAAATAAAAATAAAAATAAATAAAGACGGAAAATAAAAAACCAAATTAGAAATAAGAATAGATAAATCGATATTAACAGTATGCCAGTCCCCGGTAACGATGCCAAAAACTTGTTAGCCGATTTTCCAAATGCTTAACGCAAGTGTAAGTATCGTTACAAGTAATATAGTCTGTAAGACCGAATATCGTCCACAGAGACTGGTTTTCAATTACCGAACATCTACTCTATGTTATCTATTTGGCTAACGATAGTTTGTTTGGATTTTATCTATGAACTAGCTAGAGTAATTGCAAGAATTAAACTAAGTAAGTTTTGGTTTAAATCAGTTATGGTGGAAATAAGGCTTCCAATCTCGTCAACTATCCACTCTTTACAATGCTAATGATTCTTTTTCTTATTAAGATAGCAGGTTAACTAATCTGTCATCATATTCCGGTTAGGATATACGTGAGCTCAACCTTGTGCAGAAACCTTCTATATTTCTATGATAGATTTTACCATACAGGAGGATTAAGAATAATAACCTTAAATACTACACAAGTATCGGGGTACTTTCGTCCACGATTTTAACATATGTCTAGACAACTACAGCATATTCAAATCTCCCCTCTTTGATCTCAATTCGAAATCATATAAGTGATGACAATTAATGGCCAGTTAATTATCAAGCAATCAAAACAATATTGAATAGATCTTAATTTGCTGAAGAAGAAATCAATAACTATGCATTAACTATATGAAAGAGTTTCAAGAAAATTTAATTGGAAAACCCTACTAAAGTAATTAGCTCCTAAACATTGTCATGTCAAGAACTAATACAAAATCCAACATAAACTGAATTGAAATAAAGAAAGGAAAAGAACTTGAATGTAGTCTCCAATTATGTTCTCCAATTCTTGTCTTGTGATGTGTCTTCTCCCGTATAAAATCTATCTCAAGGGTTTAAATATGTCAGAAAATCGCGGTGCTCAACCTTTCTCGCTCGCCAATTTCGCCGGATCCAATTTTTCTGACGGCGCCGCCTAAGTCCCGAGCAAAAATCACTCGCAGATCTTTAACACAGCGCTACTGGCAGCGCCGTGGTCGCCTGTGACGTCTTCAGCTAGTTTTTCCAAATTTTTGTTATTTTCTCGTCTGGACTTCGTTAGATTTCTTCTATGCTTCCCGAGACTTCTTAGACTTCATTTCTTGGCATTTCTTGTGCAATTACGCCTCAATTAAGCTCATTTCATCTTCTTTTTTGTCATTTCTCCATTTAGGACCGTCGTGACTCAAAAGAAGGAAAAACATACCTAATACTATACTAAACACAAACGAAATGAGTAAAATACTAACTAAAAATGACTCAAAAAGTGTATACAAAATATGTCTAACACATTGGAAATTAAAAATCACCCTGTTTCAAGAGAGGAATAAATAAGTTGTTCAAAATAAAAAAGGTTATTTTAATCATAAGAAGCCCACATGGGCGTAGCTCAGTTGGTTCCAAGGTGGTAGATTGCCCCAAGTAGGCAGGTTCGAGCCCTGACAGCCGCAATGTGGGAGTTTCATTCCTCCTTTGTGGGCGCCAGACACTGTGCCTCTCACCTAGTGGACCGCTGAGTCACCATGATTTACCTCCTCCACCAATTTCTGTCGGGCCGGGGGGTGGGGTCCCTATGGGCGAGGGATTTCACCTTTTGCCCCCAAATCATAAGAAATGATTTTTGCTTATATTTCATTTAAAAAAATTAGCCTATTTTTGCTTATAAATTATTCCGGAGGGAGTACTTGGTAGTATTCCACATACTACAAGTTACCCAAATGTTTAATCACAGAGAACCACAATCAAGACATGAACAGAGACACGGGTTTAATGCTCATATATTTTCAGCACATTCAGATAGCATTCATTCCATACATGATAAGTTGGCAAAATACCAAACTTAATTATACTTGCCTTTTTCTTGAGTTGTAAAAGTGTAATTTAATAACCTAAACTAACTTAAGTTGGTGAATTTCCAAGACTTGGAACTCAAGAAAGGCAATCAATGAAGAATTTGATCAAGGATGATTAAAAAGATGGAAATTGGAGCAAAATATTGGGAAAAGAGAAGATACAAAAATTGTGGCCACTTTTTGCTTCCGTGGAGCCATTTCTGATGGTAGAAGAACTTCAATTTGGCTAAAGTCTGAGAATGAGAAAGTTTGTCTCAGTAAATGGCTAGACGAAAATAAATGTCGAAATTGAGAAATCTGAAGCTTGCTGAGAAACGTGGAGACGAAGCAAAAAACGTCTTCATAAAATTGGCAGTGAAAAGGGTATTTTTGTCTCGATCTTCAGACACCTTTAAATAGAAATTAGGTCATTTTCTTTCATCTTTGAGGAGCAGCCATAACTTAGTTTTGAAGGATTTAGAGGTTTTTCACCATAGAGTTTGCATTTTCTTCCCTTTTTAGCTTTAATTATGTTTATCATTACATTTCATCTTTTATTTTTCATTTTTAGTATGAGTAGCGTTGTGATTCTTATGACATTAATGTGAATAGGTATTTGATTATCTTGCTTATTAATACTTGGATTGAGATTATCTGCTTGTCTTTATGCTTTATTGTTAATTTGGTGATTGCAAACAATAAATTATGTTCATTTCTTGCTTGAAAAATTTGAAATTGATTTAGGTATTGAACAAGTAGCAAGGAATTGAGCTTATTAAGGAATTAATGAAATCAAACTAGGGCATTCAATTGAGTTTTGATATAGTCCTTTCGGTTTGGAAAGTTTCTTGTGAAAAATCTTGCTAGAATTGAATTTTTTAGTGAGTAGTAATTAATTGGATCATAATCGCTAATTCAAAGTAGTTAAGTAAGATACTTATGCTCACGAACTAACTATGTCGTATTGAGGTCACAGCCCCGGTCCTTGTCAATATTTGAAAACAAACAAAATATTTTGCATTCTAAGTGTTTGATGAAAGTCCTAGCTTAGTATAATAGTCAAGTTTTAAAAGTGATTGTTCAATCACTCTTTTATTCGAAGAGTACTTTAGGAATTGCTAAATTCTCACACCTTTTAACATCTTAACACACACATACGCACTCCTCGTGGGATCAACCCCAACCTTAGTTGGATTTATATTGCTATGACCGTACTACATTTCACATAGAAGTGCAGAATTGGACGTTACCAATACACTAATTTGCCTAAAACTTGTGAACTTTGCAAAATAAATTTGCAGTCTTCCTAGTACCTGTTCTAAGCAAGTGGAAAAGGGAAAGAGCAAAATCAATGAATGCAATCGGAAGTTTGCTATACATAACAACCAGATTCTTGATTTTTTGTTTTTTTAAGTGTGCACATATTTTTAAAAAGGTGGTTTTGGGGTACTTCTCAAAGAAAAGTCTTTCTTCCAGTCACAAATCACTAACAAATCTTTAAGAAAAACTACAAATATCCAAACATGTTACCCTTTTGCATAAATTTTCTTCAAATAAGTTTAATGCCCGTGTTGTGCAAACGGCTCCTATTATCTCACATTTGGTTTTCCTAGAAAATGAATCAATCTAATTGAAATGCATTATTGACATTACAATTGTAACCTTAATACAGAAAGGAAATTAGAGGGGATCAATGGATGAAAGCAAGCAGTTATTCCTAGCTACTATCTGTTGAAAGCTGACTCATATATTGGACTTCTCATCTCAAAACCTCTCACAACATTTGCATCTGGTCAAGCTAGAAAATCTCAGAAAGTTCTTGTCTGAATATGTGCCAAAAATTCACAACCTCGCTGCTTTGCAATAATTTGTATTGCCAGTAGTGGCGAAGCTAACTTAAGGCTTCTCCTTCTTATGTATTTCTCTATACAAGATGATTGTCTTATTTTCCTCATCGAAAGATTTCTCTTTTGAGTTTTTACTCCAGTTGCTAGCCAATTGATTTCTACAGATCTACAGACTGCTCCCCCATTGACCTATTGCTTCATCACCTCAACTAGTTGAGCCCTTAATGAATGAGGCTAATCTTCCAATCGCCCTTCGATCCTCATGTTAATTATAACTTATCAAATTATCACTGTTTATCACATTTAACACACTTAAAGGTCACAGTTAAAACGGAACCAAATGATACTTAAAGGTTGACTGATTTCTAAGGGTATACTCAAAACATATAACTCTGATCGTGGTAATACTTTTTTCTCAGGTGGCCAAAATTGTATCTTGTTTGCCTCCTGGTTTCCATGAGACATATTTCATCAGTCTCAAAATCAGTTGGACAAAAATTCCTTCATCCAGACGACTTTCTGAAGAAGCCTATTGGAGCAACATACAAGGTTTTATTGGTCAAAAGGATTCTGGATTAGTGTCTCCACTACGCCAATCCTTAACAATCTCCAATGTCATGATTTTGTCATTTATTTCCTTGTCCAACAATTTGACATGCTCAAAGTAAAGCAGGTCATTCCATGGTTTACAAACATTCTTCTTATGCTAACATATGTCTTAGATATTAAGGTGGCACAATCTAACCATGGTATTGTTACATTGCAAAAGAACTATGCATTGGATATACTGGAAAATACTAGTACGGTGGATTGTAAACACACAAATCATGGAGAAAGGGAGCCTCTAAAAGATCCCGGTCAATAATGATTAGTTGTTGATGAATTCATTTGTCCTATAATCACGACTTCATATCTCTTTTTCAATTACAGTAGCTAGTCAATTCTTCTAACTCTCTGTGAGAGTCATTTGAAATGCAATGATTCACGCTTCTAGAAATATCAAAGAATCTCGGGAACAAAATATATTGTATCAAGGCAAGGAAAATGCATAAACTATTTGGTAATTTCGAGCGAACTGGGCGAAATCTCCTACTAAGAGATGATCAACTTTTAATTGGAATTGATCTAATATCTTTTGAAAGTAGGAAAGAAGATATGATGATCAAATCATTAGCAAAAGAAAATACGATGGTCAAACATAATGAAGAAAGTATCAAGTGGCTCTAGCAGCTTATATAGTTTAGAGAGCTTATGCACAAGATGAAATGTAATAGAGATGAATATATGAAACTGATTTGTGATATTCAAACAGGTCCACATATTGCTTCAAATTCTACGTTTTACGAAAGAGCGAAACACTAACACAAATGTAGCCAACTTTTTAGAAAAAAATTGGGACAGATATGTTGCTACCAATTTTAGCCACTCAAATGACCAACTAGTAGATATCCTTATAAAATCTTTTGGACGTACCATAATTGGTTATTTAATAATAACAAGTAGGACAATATAGACATGTGTACTTTAACTTGAGGTTAGTCAAAGGATTTGTAACAAACGTGTTGATGTAAAGATTGCATCAATTTTATGAAATTATGGTTTAGTTCAGTAGATATTATAATGAATGACCTAGAAAGATTTTGTTGTATATATATGTATATATATTTTCCTCATTTAGACCCAATATAAGAACTATATAAAACCTCCAAAGCTTGACGGAATAATCGAATTGAACATTCTCAAAATCTCCTTTTCTTTTTCTACCCCTCTAAAAGACATTAGTTCACAATTGATAACAATGAAAATGATATAAATGAGATATGTTTCGAAATGCACGAGATAACTTCCAAACAAAGTAGAAAACCAAAATAACATTTATCAAACGGAAATTTCCATTGTACAATCATGAACGTTAATCAAATGTGTAGAGAACAAGCAGATAGAAGTCATACAGGTTCTTAACAAAAGTACCTAATACATGCAGCAACAGTTAATTATTTGCTGAGGAAGCCTCCTAACAAGCAATTTCACCATGCTAGTGAATTCCAAAATTAGAAGAAGCTAAATATGATGTTGATATACACTTCCAACAGGAGTCAGGGGCAATGCTGATACTTTGTTGATATTTGGGAATTGTTTCTACCCAAGCCGCGTTAGAGTTGGCAATAAACACGATGGAATGAAAGTGACAAGCATTGCCAAGGAGACATAATTGAGTAGAGAGAAGAACTGGGAAACTATACCTTATTCATGCAAAGGCCTTCAATTCAATCTTCTCCTTCTAGATTCACGGAAATCTACATCAGAAAGCCTCGACAAAAGGCTTCTTCTCCTGGAAGCCAAGGAAGATCGAATCGCAGGCAGATTACCAGTATCAGTTGTAAGATTTTCCAACTGAACAGCAGTGTCAGAAACTTCATTTGCTTGAGAAGAGGACGGAACAGATGCAGTGGAACCTGTCCCCGCTACTGCATCCAGAGTCCGATAATTTGACTGTATGAGAGCAGCATCTCTTCTGAAAGAATCACTGTCACCTGTTGCTCCATGAACGGCTGGTAGAACATCCGCATTAGTACTTCTTTGAAGAAGCCGATCAGTGAGTGATGCTGCAAGGTCCTCAAACATCCGTTGTGCATTATCTAACTCAGATGAAAGAGACGCAGCACCTTCTGACAACACCCTTGAGAAAATACGGGAACGTAGTCTCCGGCTGCTTAAGGTATCAGCATTTTGCAACACATTAGAGTTGGTCGCGAAACTCAAATTAACTCCACCACTATCCTGTTGCAATCCAATACTAGTCCTAATTCTCCTTAGTGCTTCTGCAACTGGGATGTGAGACAAACCCTGATTTACACGCTGCTGCCTAACACTCTCTATTCGACGTGCCTTTGGCCGTGGTGGTATTTTCAGACCAGACTCCAATTCCGTTATGCTTTCACCATCTCCATTACCATAAATGGGAGTAACATTTGCATCTGCAACCTCTCCCTTGCAGACAGGACATTCCTTTGTAGTTGAATTAACATAAGGTAACTGATAAAAACATGGCCAGCAATATAGGTGACCGCAACAGGTCAAGATAGGTTCTTTTGCCATATCCAAGCATATATTACAATCGAAAAAACTCCCACCATCATCATCTACCTTATTGACCACTAAATCCATCTCTAGCGCCTTTGCTACCAAATGAGAACTATCCCTTTTGCATCCAATAGTCCTTTCCCCCATATCCAAATTGCTCACCCTATTCTGACCTTGCATCTCACTATCCACATTGACTACCCCGTCAACCGAAACATTACCAGTATCAGAAGTACTCCGAGCCTGACGCCACCTATGGCGCTGCAAAGCTCTAGCAGTGACATCCTCAAGCTGCCTAATTCTCTCCTCTATCCTATTGTGAGCAGTTTCTAAATCACTCAACAAAGACCCTAATCCTAAAGGTGAACCAGAAGATGGGTCCATAGGTTCTTGGTTCAAATCCAGATCCATCACCATATCATCCATCAAATTATCAGACATCCAGTTTAGTCCTACTTACTTAATTCCCAAGATACCCTTTTTCAAGAACAATAAAACACAGCTCTTTTCTATGCTTGATGTTGCCTAAAGAAAACATGAAAAAAGCCAAGCATTAAATCACAAGATAGGGTATACAGGGACAAATTTGAAACATCAAATAATGAAATGGAAACCCAATTCAAGAATTGATTAAATACCTGCAGGAAAGATAAAATTCAGGCATCTTGTGGTTGTACAAAGGGAAATGGTCAGGTCTGGAGAAAGAGAAAAAGAGAAGGCATTATATCTAAGACTTTAGAAAGAGTATCCGAGGGAGAAGAAAGAAAGAAGAAATAAATGGGGAAAGCAAGAGCCAAACAAGAAGAAAAGGTCCAATTGGTTTGGTTCGATGGGTCATGGGTTTCGAGTAACTTTGGGTGTAGCGAGTGGATTTGGCACCTGTCTAGTGTGTTGTGACTTGTGACATGTGAGGGTTGCGGGAAATCAAGAATCGTTATGGTAAGTTAGGGGGGAAATTGCTTTGGTACGTCCGGAAAATAATCATTTTTTTGAGCGAATACGGACTGCTCTTTAATTTTTGCTCCTCAATCAATGGTCTATATTTTTATGTTTGTGCTTCTCATTTAATAAAATTTGTAGGTAAACTCTTAATTGCTGGTCTAAAAAAAATACCCCTTCCGTCTAAAAAGATTGTCTTACATTTTTTATTAATTTATCATAAAAAGATTGACACATTTTTATATTTAGCAATAATTTAACTTTATGAAATGATTTACGGCCACATACATATCAAAAGCTTGTTTTGAATCATGAATTTCAAAAGTCTTCCGTTATTTCTTAAACTTCGTGTCAAATCAAACTGAGACATTTTTTTTGGAACGAAGGGAGTAATCTCAAGATAAAGTTTCTATTTGTTGGAAAATTTGTCTTTTCCAACATAAATTCTGTAGAAATGAAGTCTGCCTTGCGAAATTAGGTCATAAAGATAGATCGAATTTCTTTTTTTTTGTTTTTCGATGCCATATATATTTTCTATCATTTTTTTACTTAGAGTGCCGAAGGAAAAAAATTAAAGAGCAATACTTTTATGGGCAAAAGTTAAAGATCACCCCAAAATAGAGTCATTCGTGCGAATTACCCAAAAATAATTTGTAGGGTTTTGTCAGGTTCGTGTACGCAGCGGAATTTCAAAATTTTTGTTTCACACCTAACAAACGACGAACTGTTGGATGATTATATAATAATGTAAAACATGCAGTTCACATAACATGTTTGTATAACTGTAATGCATCGATAGAATACTTACGGTTTAATATATCTGGAGTCTTTTAGTATAATCTCCGAGGGTGCGCACGCAATTGATCCTCGACTGCAAGTTCCTAAAACTCCGATGTAATCTTCTTTCGAACAACTAGGAAATTCGGCAGAGGTTCGAGAGAGTACTTTTAATTCTAGGTCTCTAAGACTTAGAATAATATAAATGAATTAAGTGTATTGAATAATGAAATGAAACCACTATTTATAGCTCCATTTTAAGGTTAAAACGCATCTTAGGGGTTTTCGTGCGCCAGGCCCAGAAAATGAGGCGCAATGGGTCGGTCAGACTTGTTACACCTCGTGGTTTTAAGGCGATGATTAGAGAACGTAATTAATAAAATAGGATTCGAATATTGGATATAAAGTATGTTTATATATGCTAATCCGGAAGTTAGTATACGAAGAATGTGATTCCGGAGAAAATTTTGGTTACAACGAGCGTGAAAATGGAAATTGAAAATGATAGTTGTATATTCCCGCTATGGACTAGTATCGTATTATAAGAATTATGACATTGAGAATACGATGCCTTATAAAAATTTTGGGATTTAAAAGAAGTGGGGTTTAAGATTTATTTTTATGAATTGAGGGATTAAATTAAGTAGGATCCAAGATTAATTAATTGTGGGAACTTGGACTAAGTGTGCAAATATAATTTTTAGCACACATTAAACCTTAAAACATTTCACCTCCCCACTATTTTCGAAAATCCCCATCTCACGCTCCCTTCTCTCTTCTCCAACATCTCTCATCTTCCACCACAAATTTTAAAGTTTTCCTCACCTTCCATAGCCAAGTTAGAGACCAAACCAACTCTCCCTTCCAAGATTAAGTCATTATACTAAGTCTAAGCCATGGTGACTCCCCAAGACAATGAAATCGTCACTGCTGGCCGAGAAAATCTGCCAAAAAACGTGAGCATTGAGATGAGCTTTTGGAAGAAAAACATGTAAGGAAGATAGATTTTGATTGGTAGAATACATGCATGTCATTTGGAGTTGAAGAAATGGTGCCAAATTTGGAGCAGCTGCACCGTGACATTTAGGGATTGTTTTGACAAGATTAAGGTAAGAAATTCTTCATCTTATGGTGTAATTGGAGTTGCATGTTGTTATAGACTAAGAAATAAACTTGTGTTAAGAGAAACTTGGAATTTAGACAATGCATGTGGATATTTTTGGGGTGTTGTAGCCGATTGGGACTGTTTTGGCTACATTGGCTTTGATTGTTGTTGTTGTTATTATCGTCACTAATTGCATGTGAAAATTGAAGGAAACCCATGATGTTTAAGTTATAATTGGTTATATGAAGTGTTGAAACATGAATTGGATTTTAAGTAGTTAAGAAAAGAACTTTGGAAATTAAGCCTTGTTGGCCGAGACTTGTATGGCATTTTTGAACATGTTGTGTTGTGTTTTAGGGGCTGTTTTGGTGGTGTTATAATGCTGGAAAAATTAGTTACAATTATGCATGTTCAATGTTGTAATTGTGGATATATGTCTTAAGGAATTAAGGTGTAGAAAGATGTTATTTTGCATTCTTGAAACTCTCGATTGTGTTAGTATATGGACTGTTTTGGGGGCTGATTTGATATGGATTAAGAGGATGGATTAACATGAGAAATAGGTGTGTAAATCACCTTGGTTGTTGTCTTCCATGAACATAAAGGAAAGGAATGTATGATGATGGAGTATTTTGGATTGTTTGGTTATATCTTTAAGTTGTGACTTGTTATTGGTATTGTTGGCATTATTTATGAGTTGTGGATATGTATATAAATAGGGGAAGTGTTGTCCAAATTTTTATAGAAAAGAAAGTCGTCATTCGATATAAAGTATGCTAGTAATCATAAAATTGATGGACGTATTATCATTATTATAGGTTGAAGTACTAGACGAGACATATTCTAATATTGAGTTGGTTAGTTTGACTAAAAGGTATGTGAAACTATCTTTTCTTCTTTTGGCATGATTTATATAAAATGAGTGTACGGCGGACGTACATAATTCTATTGAATCCTAATTCTTAAGGAAACATGATATGATAGTGCCTTGATTTTATAAGTACAAGTTCATTTTATTTATTTTATTGAGAGTCAAGTGATGATTTAATATGTATAAAGTTACTTCTGATATTCTATTCGTGCTGATGTGATTATATCATTTTACCGCGTCATGGGCTGGGCAATTTCATGCACAATACCTTATATGACCTTATCGCGTCCCAGAATGAGTCGGGCTATATATGATTTCACCGCGTCCTTCACTAGAGGGTCGGACAGTGTATATGACTCATTTTATATGGACAAGTCTTGACTCTCATTTTTATAAGGCACAGTTGACTCTCATTTTTATAAGGCACAGTTGACTCTCATTTCATAAGGCACGGTTGTATTGATATTTGGGTTATTATGTTTGTCTCCTGACATCTCTTGACCCGTTATGATATTATTTACAGTACTTCATGTTTTACATACTCAGTACATTATTTCGTACTGACCCCTTTTCCTCGGGGGCTGCGTTTCATGCCCGCAGGTTGTAGCACCTCGTAATTTCGGGTAATGATTTGAGTACTTTAACGAAGGAAATAGACCCAAGTGTTTGAAATTTTTTGTTATACATATGCTAATAGGAGATTAATATATAAAAGGATGTGATCCAAAATAATTTTAGATGTAACAAGTGTGACGACGAGAGTGGGAATAAATTTGGTGTGTGTATAAGGAAGTTATGGACTAGTGTCATATTACAAGAATTATGACATTGAGTATACGAAAGTCTTATGAGTTTTTAGAATATAATTGAAGTGAGATGTAGAATTAAGTATGTGTATAATTGATTAATTAGTGGAAGACAAATCTCTCAATTGCGGAGTACACATGGTACTACTAGAATTTGCAAATATGTAACTCTTACATGTGTATGTATACGTAGCTTCTTATAGCCAAGGCTTTCCTTAATCAGATGATGATTATGTAGGCTCCACAATCAAATAAGTAAGCAGGTCATATGAGATTTCATTTAGCATAGTAATTTCTCTTGTCAAAAACGTACCAGCCCCCATGTTTGGCTAAGCATAAACTCTTACAAATGCAGAAACCATTTTATATCCATGAAATTGAATTGGAGGAAGCTAAAAACATTCCTATAGCATTGAACTACTTTGGTAAAATTACATGAACAACCAAAATATTCTACACACGATAATACTTCCACTTAGAGAAGAGAAGTAGTCATTAAGGGTGGGGTGCTATTTGTATAGGCTTGGGAATTTATTCTTAATTCGTTGACATAGAAGAAGCAACATTTCAACAAACATTTTGAAACTTTGGTTTCATTTTGGGAAAAAGAGAATTGGCCAGTACGTTTTTGAAAGCAGAAACCGTAGGCAAATTGTTGCAAAGCAACGACTCCAGCGAGCAGATATTAAGAGAATTGATTCGAGGTATGTTAAGACAAATTCTTCTTTCTCTTGGCATGTTATGCGTACGAAATATAACTGTGGTATTGTTCCATAAATTATTCTACTCTTAGAAGTTAAGGAATATTCGTGTTATTGATTCTATGCTAAAAGCATGTCTAAGTTGTTCCTAAGTCTTTATTAATACATATGTGAAAGATGTTGGTATTCATGAGAGTTTTTAGTAAGCACTAGAGCCAATTTGACTCTGCTAATCTAAAATAACTAATAAGTATTAAGTGCTGGATCTGATTTAATAAATAAGTGGGTATATTTTTAGTAGATGTGTTAAAATAAGTCCCGTGGGCCACACATGACCAAATTCGAGACTTCAAAATCCAAAACTAATTCCGTGACTCCAATTAGGAGAATTGAACTCCGATAATCAAATTGGCAAAGTATAGAATTATTTTGTGAAAAAATTATTTTGGACCAATAGGAGGGTGACATGTGTCACCCCCCACTTGTCTTGCAAGACTTTGACTCACATTAGATATTTTGAGACTTGAGGACAAGTGGACATGGATCCCACTCCACTTGGCATTACAGTCTTGTAAGACTTGGATATTATACACTTATCAATTTAGCTCTCATCTTCTCTCTTTGAGCTCCATTTTCGAAAATCTCCATAGCCAAAGATCAACAAGTGTTGACAAGTTTATTTCTCCAAGATTAGTTCCTAAACCAAGTGCTAAAACAAGTTAACTCTCCAAACCCTTCAAATCTTGTGTTGGTCGAAAATGATGGTGAAACCCTAGCTTGATTCGTCGATTTTTTGGAGGTAAAACGTGAAGGGAAGTTGATCTAGAGATGGTGTTTATCAACATTATGGTGCTTATCAACATGATGTAGAGACCTTGTAATTGCAAGAGTTGCCACGCAAAAAAAAACTGCAATGGTAGCATAGACAAAACTGCTTACAATTATGCAGAAATTTTTTTTAAAAAAAATTAAGAAAGAAGAACGGCAGCTCGGTGCAATAAGCTACCGCTATGCGCGGAGTCTTAAATAATAAGAAGCTTGTAATAACAGTGCAAACTATTGCACTTATAGAAGCTCATTAACAGTGCAAAGACAGACATTCATATTCATTCATTACCTGGTGTAAAAGATCCCAAAAGCTAACATAAAATGAGTACTTAGTAAAAAAAATTAAAAAAAAGTAAAAAACTGGTGGTGCAATTGCACCACCATGTTTATAGTATGTCCGCCAATGCATCCCACCACCCCCAAACACCTACTCTCCACACATCCCATCCCATAGTATTTTGGTAGATTATCGGTGTGTTTGGCACGAAGGAAAATATTTTCCATTGAAAATGTTTTCTTGGAAAACAAGTAAATTTCTTACTTATTTTTAGTGTTTGGTATGTAAACAAAAAATATTATCCTAAGAGTATTTTTATGTAATCTACCTAAATATTATGGGAGTAAGATGAGTTGTATTCGAGGATGGTGGGGGTTGTGGTGGGATGGTCAAGGTGGTGGGGTTTGATGGGGAGGAGACAATAAACGTAGAATGTCACTTATAGACTTATTTTTCTTACTTCCATTAGGGAAGTCATTTTCCTTATTTTTAAGAAACTTATTTTTCTAGAAAAATATTTCCAAGACATTTAGACCTACCAAACATGAGAAAATTGAAAAAACATTTTTCAAAAAATGTTTTCCTTCACACCAAACACACCATATATATAAAATAATAAGGAAATTTGATAAAATAAAATAATGAGTCGAAACGGATAAGATTGAAGAGTAATTCATCTTGGGACATTGAAAACTGCATCCGCAGAGGTTTTTGTGTTTTATACTTCAAATTCATTAAATTCGGCGGGGGATTTAGACCTTTCATTACTTGCGAAAAGACTAGTCAAATTTAAGGTGCGATTTATTTAAAGAAATCTTCAAAAAAGTATATTTGTATGTCTCGATGAGATCCCTGGGATTAATGAGGAGCAGGGCGTCTTCGGACTCGTGCAACGCATGCTATCGCATAAGGCCCCCAAAAACAAAAAAAAATTAGGGTCTATTTTATTATTTTTTATTAAGTAGTATTGGCCAAAATTTACTGTAAATGCTCATAATTCACAGGTCTTAGCCCAATTAAGAGTCCACTTTTACGAATTAAAACAGGATCCCAAAATGTTTGAGACGACCTGATAAGGATATTTGCTAAAAATCCAAAAATCAAATTAAATAAAAATAATAATAAGCTTTTTAAAAAATAGTTGATTTGATTTAGTTTGTGTTAATGTTAGGATTGATGTTATGACATTTTTCCTAACATATCATTTTTTCAGAAAATGTCAGAGCAAATGTCTTGACATTTGGGCTGACATTCGTGTAACAATTTTGCCTATCTTCATGGACAGTTTTCAGGAAACTGTGATTTATTTATCACATGACAAATTGACTTAGCAAGGAGTCTTCAAAGCAGATTTAGGATCGATGAAGACCAAGTCCAAGAGGTTGCATAGCTTGAGGAGCAAGACGTGGAAGAAACAGTCCACACAGTTGGAGATTTTTCAGCCTTAAGCTACTGTCCACGTGCTCCATATTTAGCTCAACCTACACAACTAATCAAGGAGTCTTTCAAGGGAACTCTCCACTATAAATAGAGATGTCACTTCAAGGATTCGATATCCGAAAAAATAGAAGAGAAAAGATCGAGAGAGCTCTCCAGATTTTAAGATCGAAAACTGGATCAACAAGTGTTGCATGTATTTGTGACGACATTATGTACGACATTACAAGTGCTGCCTAGATTCTAGATTTGTTCTTTCATTGGAACAATTGTAATGAGGTGTTGATCACTTCTATTTTAGATAGATTTTTCAGGCATAAGTCATCTGCGACTTAACCTTTTATTCATTTTGTATCTTCTTGTAACATTGTAAAGAAGGAATATTTCAATTGTGTATATATATAATACATTTGGTCATTGACCATCATGGGTTATATTAATATATAACCTATGAAAATTAAACCTTTGTGTTCTTTATTTTATTCCGCTGCATTTTAAACTCTTTCAAAGATTTTCTTAAGTTTTATCTTAGTGTCGCCACTTGTGTCAAACGACATTTCTGTTGACATTCGACACTGTTTCAGCATACTGTTTTTATCTGTTTTGCTGTTTGGTTAATTTAATCCATAGTGTAATCCACGGGACCCAACAAGTGGTATCAAAGCCGACACTTAACATAATAAGTGCTAAGGTCCTTTTACTTTAACTATGGATCCGGCTAATCCAAATATTGGTAGACTTCCTATTTTAGATGGATCAAATTATCCTTATTGGAAAATTCGCCTACGTTCTCATATCAAATCCATTGATGTGAGAGCATGGGGATCTATTACAAATGGATATACTGTTCCTATGCTCCCACCGGACGAGGAAGACGACATATTACCTAAGCATGAGGCCGAATGGAGTGTGGAAGGAACCAATAGTGCAGTCTTCAATGAAAAGGCTATTAATGTTATTTTTGGATGGGTAAATCTTTATATGTTCAAACTTATCCAAAATTGCTCAACTGCCAAGGATGTTTGTGATACCCTACAAATCCATTATGAAGGTAGCTCAAGTGTTCGTAGAACGAAGCTCCGCATGCTCATGAGTAAGTACGAACGTTTAAGGATGGAAGAGACGGAGGATATCAAAACTTATTTTGAAAAGTTGATCGACATTTCTAATGAATGTCAAGTACTTGGGTCTCCATTGACCAACAATCAACTTGTGGAAAAGGCACTCCGCTTTCTTCCTCCTGAAAAGTTCAATATTAAGATATATGCGATTGAAGAAGTCCACAACCTTGCTACAATGGACCTCCATACGCTAATGAGCATTCTAAAAACATATGAGATGACTATGGAAAACCAAAGGACATTGTATAGAGGCAAATATGTTGCACTTCAAGAAAAATTCTTAGAGATGCAAGTCAATGAAGATGACAAAAATCTTGAAAAAATCGGGGATGGTGCTAACGTTGCCCTTCTCACTCGAAAATTCAATACGATGTTAAGAAGGTTCAACGGTGACAATAATAAATCTAAACCCAAAGAGCACCAAAATCAAGACTTCAATCCACGATTCACTAAAAGAAAACCAACTTAGGAAAACCAGCTCAGACCGAACCAGGTTTGATCCCAAACAGCTCGAAAGTGTACAATGTCATGCGTGCTAGGGATGGGGCCATTATGCCAACGAGTGCGCAAACACGTTAAGAAAAACTGGGAAAAGTCTATGAATTTCTCTAAGTGACGATGAATGTGAAGAGGAAGAGGATCCAGAAATGGAGTCACAAGCTATCTTGGCATTTGCTTTGAGCGATCGCATCACATGATGAAAATGTTGCTGACTGTGTTGTCCCGAATGTCACAACATTTTCGGCAACATCAGCGATGACATCTTCAGATCCAGTAACATCCGATATGTATGAATTTTTTAACTATTCCGATGTTAACTGCTTTAGTGGTTTTATGTCTAATTGTGAATCTGACCCTGAGACTCAAGTCGATTCAAAGGACGACATGATTAAGGAATTGTAAAAACTTTGCAAGGAATTAATTGTTGAATCCAAACTACTTGACTCAAAGGTAAAATCTTTAATTCTTGAGAATGCATGTTTGAAAGGCACAATAACCCGACTAGAGGTTACCCTTACCAAAAATGATCTTGAATTTGGTAAGATCGGTCACGAAATCGATCCGCCGGCTACCTTCCGAAAAGTCAACACGTACTTTCAAACTAGATGAAATCCTAAGTGTTAGTCAACCACAGCATGCAGGTTTGGGCTACAAGAACTACCTCAATATGATGTGCTCCAACTTGTTTGACAAAAATGAGACAATGGGCTTCATAAGAGAAAAGAATTACGTGTGCCATCACTGTAAGAAAGCTGGCCATTTAAAACCTTACTGCTTTAAATTGATCAAGTCCAGGAGTAGAATGTCGTCGAGAATGCTGTCCAACATTCCTGACAGCACTCGATGCGACATTCCAGAATCGAGAAACCGTAAAAATATAAAGAAAGTGTGGAGTCCCAGAATAAATGTGCGATGTAATGTTGCTTTAACTGCTTTAAGGACTAACATTTCAGGATCATGGTACTTCGACAGTGGATGTTCTCGACATATGCCAGGGACAAAAGAGTGTCTAAAAGACTACGAGACTCTAAATGGAAGTAATGTTACTTATGGATGAGGTGGCAAAAGTAAAATCATAGGCAGAGGAACTTTGAATGTTCCAGGAATTCTGGCCTTGAAGAATGTCTTGCACGTCGATGGTTTAATGGCTAACCTTGTTAATATAAGTCAATTGTGTGATGACGATCTAGAGGTAAAGTTCAATAAGTATGAGAGATTGTCTGTGCTTCAAAAGCTGAAAGGTTGAAGTTATCTCGGGCCCTCACAATGTACAGTTACAAATAAATCTAACCAATGTGTAATGTCAGGTACAAGAACAGGCGATAATTGTTATCTTGTTGGAGAACAAGAGATTTGCAATAATGTTAGGATGAATGACACGACCTTGTGGCATAAAAAATTAGGGCATGTTAACTACCGTAACCTTGAGAGATTAATCTCTTATGAGGCTATACAAGGAATCCCTAAAATCAGTCCTAAAGATAAAATAATGGTTTGTGAAGACTGTCTCAAAGGTAAGCAAACCCGTGTCTCCCATAATGTTGTTCAAAATGACGGACAACATTCAAGCACGTCTCACTGTTTTCAACTTTTACACATGGATCTAATGGTTCCAATTGAGGTGGACATCCTAGGAGGTATGCGATATTCTTATGTAATTGTGGATGACTTTTTCAGGTACTCATGGATATTCTTTTTAAAGGAAAAGTCTCAAATATTTGACATGTTTAAAGTACTACACTCTAGAATAAGAAATCTATATCATTCCTCTATTTTTCGGATTAGATCCGACCATGGAAAAGAATTTGAGAATAATCAGTTCTCTACATTTTGTGAGAAAAAAGAAATTTTCCATGAGTTTTCTGCTCCCAAAACCCCACAGCAAAATGATGTAGCAGAGAGGAAGAATAGGACTTTACAAGAGATGGCTAGAGTCTTGCTTAGTTCTAAAAAGTTGTCTAAACGTTTTTGGGCAGAAGCTCTAAATACTGCAAATCACATCACCAATAGAGTCTATCTTAGGTCATGAACTAAAATGACACCCTATGAGATACTTAATGGAAAGAAGTCCACTGTGCGCTATTTTCATGTTTTTGGGTGTGTGTGCTACATCTTGAATGATAGAGAACACCTAGCTAAGTTTGACTCCAAAAGTGATAAGGGGATTTTTGTAGGTTATTCACAAAATAGCCATGCTTACTGAGTGTATAATCTTCGAACCAAAACCGAGCAAGAGTCTGTTAACATTATTTTTTATGATTATGCTGATCTTACAGGAAACAATTCTGATAATAATGTTATAATTACTGTGGAAGAAGCGCAGAATGCATGAAATTCAGATGTTGCCCAAATGTCACGACATCTAACTGCACGCAAGCGAGAACTAGAGAACAGCTGCGATTTGGATGAGAAACGAAGCTGAAATTCACGACCCAGTACGTCGGGAACCCTCATACAAGATCAGGAAAAATCATCCAACTAGCCAAGTAATAGGAGAAGTGTATGAAGGAATGAGAACGAGAAGGATAGAACCACTGAATTACCGAGACATGGTGAGATATGTGTGTATGTCTATCATATATCATAAGGTAAGTCTTTCTTGTTATATATCTACTTTGGAACCTGAATATCAATGAAGCACTAAAGGATATTTAGTGGATACAAGCTATGCAAGAAGAATTAGAACAGTTCACTAGAAATGAAGTTTGGGATTAGTTCCTCGCTCCAAAGATACTAATGTTATTGGAACTAAATGGATCTTTAAAAACAAATCTGATGAATCTGGAACTGTTGTGAGAAATAAGGCTAGACTAGTTGCTCAAGGATACTCTCAAGTGGAAGGGATTGACTATGAGGAAACATTCGCTCCAGTTGCTAGAATTGAGTCAATTAGATTGTTGCTTGTCATAACTTGTTGTTTGAAGATCACTCTCCATCAAATGGATGTAAAATGTGATTTCTTGAATGGATATATTGATAAGGAAGTTTATGTTGAACAACCTAAAGGATTCGAAGATCCCCACCATCCACAATTTGTATACAAGCTGAAAAAGGCCTTGTATGGATTAAAACAAGCTCCACGTGCATAGTATGGTCGTTTAACTCAATTTTTTCTTGAATTTGGTTTCAAACGTGGTGTAGCTGATTGTACTTTGTTTATAAAACACCATTGAGTAGATATGGTCATTGCTCAAATCTATGTAGATGACATAGTTTTTTGTTCGACGTCACAGTCCCATCTTAAGACTTTTGTCGAAGTTATATCCTCAACATTTGAGATGAGCATGATAGGGGAATTAACTTTTTTCTTAGGCTTGCAGATAAAGCAAAATGAGGAGGGAATCTTCATCTCCCAAAGCAAGTATGCCAAGAATTTGGTCAAGAAGTTTGGATTGGAGAATGCTAAACATATGAATACTCCAATGGGATCAACACAGACTATATGCAAAGATGATGTTGGGGAAAATGTCGACCCAACTTTGTATCGTTCTATGATAGGTAGTCTATTGTATCTCACCGCGAGTCGTCATGATCTAATGTTTAGTGTGTGTGTGTGCTCGATTCCAAGCCTGTCCCAAAATCTCCCACTTAAATGTCGTGAAACGTGTCATCATATATGTCGTCGGCACATGTGAGTTGGGAATTTGGTATTCCAAAGACACTAATCCTAATCTAATAGGATATAGTGACTCGGATTGGGCTGGTGATGTGGAGGACAGAAAGAGTACTAGTGGAGGATGTTTTTACCTTGACAATAATTTGGTTTCTTGGTATAGTCGCAAACAAAACTGTCTCTCTCAACTGCTGAATCTGAATATGTAGCAGCTGGGAGTTGTTGTTCTCAATTAATATGGTTAAGACACATGTTAGACGACTATGAGTTTTCAAACAATATCTTGGTTTTGTATTGTGATAACATGAGTGCCATTAATATTTCTAAAAATCCAGCTCAACACTCTCGTACAAAACATATAGATATTAGACATCATTTTCTAAGAGATTTAGTTGAAAAACAGCTAGTGCTAGCTGATATCTTTACAAAAGCTTTAGATCATGAGAGATTTTTCAACTTGAAAAGCTCTCTTGGTCTCTGCTCGCCTAATTTCAAGCCTTCGTTGGGCGAATGTAAATGCGAAATGTCGCTAACATTTCAGGTGACATTTACTCTTGTAATATCAGAATCTGATTTTCAGTATATTGTAATGGCTGATTTTTGTTCACACATGCGTCTTTTTAAGTAAGAACATGGTTTTAATGTGATAACGTTCTCTGCGATGATATTATCATAAAAAGGGAGTATAAAAAATAAGGCAAAGCTTTTGTTCAAGTCTCGACAACTGGAAAAAAAATTGGGCAAAGCCCTTGAGAGTTGATACCGTTTCTATTCTATAGGAGTATCAAAGTGTTTAATCAAAAGATATTATGAGGATGCTAAATAAGTATTTTTGTATTTTTGGCAAGAAAATTATTTTGTATGTATTTTGTGATTAGATTTAGGACTCAATGGGAAAATGTTACATTGGTCTGAAGATTAAACTCACAAAATCATGTATGAAGCGTGTCTTGATTTGTTGCCGATAGAAATGTGTTCTTAAGAAATAATTATACCCGTGTTGTCCAAAATGTTGCCAACATTACTGTTGACATTTTCAGATTATGATATTTTTGGGATGCAGTGTGTCACTGATTTTTAAAATTCAGTTATTTTTCCCTGTAGATGTGCCGTTGTTTTCTTAAAAAAATGCTTTTGTTGATAATTATAAAATCACGATGTCTATCATTTTATCTCTAAAATTTAGGAACAAGTATTTGAAGAATTCAAATTCCTAAATTCAGGGAACAAAATTAGTTTGCCAAGTGTATAAATGTATCTTCATGTGTTAATTTTTCTAGTCTAAGTTTTTCCTTCCAAAAACAAAAACAAAAAAATTGGGGGAAATCAGCATCTCGGTTGTTAAAGAAACCGATGGGAGTCATTTGATAAGTCTCAAAGCACCCAATACACTCCACTTTCCCAAATTCTCAAAAACCCTAATCTCAATCCTCCTTCATCTTCATCACATTTCTCTCCAATGGATACATCTCCAATGTCATCAAAAATGTCTCCCAACATTCCAGAACCAACCCCAATGAGCACAAGTCCCCCACAATGCACAGTCATTGTGTTGAGTGAGTTTCAAGAACCACTCGACACTGCCAACCCAGGAGACACCAACAACCCGATTGATCTGGAAAACACTCCAGATGTCACTGTATTACCGAAAAGAGAAGGCACATCCAAGTTTCCCACTCGGAAGTCCACTCGAAATTTTGAAAGAGATTTCGGCAGTGCTGAATCAGCTACAAAACGACCAAAGGTCGATACCACTGCCTCTGTCGTATCAAGCAATGATTGGAGTGAGTCAGACCTCAATCTGTCCACTGATGATGATGCTGAGAGGACTCTATCAGTTGAACTACCTACAGAATCCCCAGCATCACCGTCATAATAAAATCTTTTTGTTCCTAATATTGTGGATTCAAGTGAAGAGAAGAAAATCCCAGATGATACACCACGTAAGAGATTTTGCCCCAGAAAAGTAGTGAAAAAAACAGTGACTGCAGAAACCTCAGAAGACACACCAAATGTTGTAAAAAATGTCACAACATCTCCTGTGACATCACATCCTGTGACTAAAGAGTCAAGTTCTTCAACCTCATCGAGCAAAACTGCAACAGAATCAAAGAATGAGGTAAGTCCTTTCTCAGACAAGTTTCTGAACCAAGAAAAATCTACACATTGATCTTGGTACAATAATAGGATTATAAGAAATGAAAAAGTTTTGGACATTGCCTCTTGTACTGAATATGGCCTGATGGACTTCTTCACCGAAAGAAATCTACTAGGCTTTGTTAATAACAAATATCCATATGCTGAAGATATTGTGAGGTTGTTTTATGCAAATCTAGAAACGAAAATAATTTGGCCAGATTTATCTGTATAACAAGGTTTACAGCTTTACACCTACCATAATAAACCAATGTATGAGTCTGAGTGAAGGATGGAAGGATAAAGAAGAGAAGGATGTTATTGTAAAATCCGAAAAAAATAAAAATAATATATAGTTGTGGTTGGGTTAATAAAAATATATATATATAAGAAAACAAAGAATAAATTGAATGGGATAGAGTTAGTGTTAAAGTTGGATAAATAGATAGATAGAATGAAAATAAAAAAAAAAAAAAAAAAAAAAAAAAAAAAAGAAAAAAGGGATGCATGCGTGATGCACGTCCCTTCCCCCCCTCCCCCCCCCCTTTCATTTCCCCTCCAACTCTTGTCATTTCACCTCCCATAGGTTATAGAAAACTCTTCTACTTATACATTGTACATGACACAAATAAAATACCTAGCACAAAGAATAGAAAATCAGAAAAAAACAAGTGAAAAAAAGAGGAAAAAATCTGGAAAAAATACCAAGAGGGCAAGAAGAACCAGAATTAAAATACTAGAGAGTAAGGATAATTTTAGCAACCACACAACAATAATCTTTACACTTACAAGGTGAGTTTTCTCACTCAGAAATTCTTGGTAACATCCTTTATTTTAAGTTCAATACATGTTAGAATAAGAATTGAGTGTTGAAAATAAATAATGAGCTTTTGATTGTTTAAACAACTAGTTGCGTCATGAACTTTATGAACTGATTTCACTGAGTTATAATTGTTAGAATTTGATGAAATTCGAAAGAATGGTACACCTCTCTACTATGATCATATAGGACCAAAAATGAGGTAAAATGGACATACAGTTTGAAAGTTATCATAGTTCAAAGTTGCTGCCTTAGATTTGGCCGAAATTCGGAAAGACATAATTACGAACTGATTTCACTGAGTTATAATTGTTAGAATTTGATGAAATTCGGAAGAATGGTACACCTCTCTACTATGATCATATATAACCAAAAATGAGGTAACATGGACATACGGTTTGAAAGTTATCATAGTTCAAAGTTCTTGCCTTAGATTTGGCCGAAATTCGGAAAGGCATAATTACAGACGGTTTTAATTAAGTTTTATTTATTAGAATTATATGAAAATTTACATGGTTGTAAATCTCTCTGTTACGGACAGATATAGATAAAGAGTTGTTAAAACGGACTTATGAGTTGAGAGTTATTGTAGTTTAAAGTTGCTGCCTCGGATTCATCGGAATCCAGAAGGGCAGGACGTTGAAACGTAAAACTGTACTAATCCGTGGGAAATATGAAGATTGGTGATAAATGAAAGTTCTATATCTCTCTGTTGTGGACATTTTGAGACCTTACGTAGGTCTATCAGACTTACAGATTGAGAGTTATCGCTGTTTAAAGTTTCTGCCTCGGATCTATCGAGATCCAGAAAGGGCAGCGAATAAAAGTATAAAACTGTACCAAATGGTACAGAATATGAAAGGATGGTTCACATGGAGACGTGTAGCTCTATGTTCTCGTCGTTTTGAGATTTTATGGGGCTTGAACTGGTTTACGGATTAGGAGTTATGACTATTCTAAGATTTGGTTCTGTTTAATAAAAATTCTGCCGAAACAAATTTCATGTGGCTGTTTTGAGGATAAATTTGTGTTAGTTACCTAAAGTAGTTTTAAATGAAATTTGGTACAGTTTAAGATCCACGTCTTACCTTAGTTTCCGCTTGAGAAACACCTTAGTTGGAGTTATGATTAAAAAGTTATAATCGTTACAAGTATGAATGACAGAATGTTGGGAAAGGGGATATTATTTATTCGATCTTCTGAAAAATATGAAAAGTGAATACGTGTTCACATAAATATATATATATATATATATATATATATATAATCATAATGGATCGGGTTGTACGCCGCAACAAAACGTAAAGTGAATACGTGTTCACAAATACGTAAACATAATGGATCGGGTTGCACGCCGCAACAAAACGTAAAGTGAATACGTGTTCACAAATACGTAAATATAATGGATCGGGCTGCACGCCGCAACAAAACGTAAAGTGAATACGCGTTCACAAATACGTAAACATAATGGATCGGGTTGCACGCCGCAACAAAACGTAAAGTAAATACGTGTTCACAAATACGTAAGTATAATGGATCGGGTTGCACGCCACAACAAATATGAAAGATGAATACATATTCACCTATATATAAATATATGAAAAGTGAATACGCGTTTACAAATATATAAATGTAATAAACATATGGAAATGCAGGAGAATGTCTTAACGTATAATACGAGATAAAATGAAGTGTTAGTTAAACCGAGAATTTTCTATGAGGAGTTGTTGCATATTTAAAAATGTTGTAACCTGATATGTTTTTGTAATATGCTTATTACGTTATAATGTGATTGCACTTGGAATATTGTGGTGTTACTTTGAATTGCAGGGTAAGGTTCTCACTCAGCCCCAGATGGTAGGGCTGACTCTTTATTTAACATGTTTCAGGAAAACGTGATAGAGGAAAGGCTCCACGCCAAGGCTAGCGATCGTCCCGCAGCCACTTGTCATACCAAGTCCATTGCTTAGGGCTTGGTACTCGTCAGGTTCAGAATGTCAGTTCCAGTGTCTCGAAAAATGCCCGTGTGGAATGGTTTCCCTTCCAACTTAGAATAATCTTTGTCAGTATGTCTATGTAGAAACAATATTTGCACAAGCATGGGCTCGCGTTATGTTTTCAATAAAGTCATAAACAGATTTTTTTTATGTTTTTTTTATTAATAGCTCCGTATTTGAATATAAGTTCAAATTTCTAAATAAAGAGAATTAAATGGTGCTCCTGGTGGGAAATAATTGTCCAGGTGCCATCACGCCCTAAGTAAAGGCTTAGGAAAAGTCGGGGCGTGACAAGTTGGTATCAGAGCTAAACCAGGTTAGGAGATTCTAGGAAGTTTCTTCGAGTTTGGTGTTTGAACGGTTACTTATTGCGACGGTGTGCGCGCCACCCTAGTAATAAGTGAACGGAATAACATCCTAAAGTTTCCCTTCTTCCATACTCCTCTCGTGCCTATCTTGAGTCTTTTTCAAGACTTGATTCTTGTATTACATCTTTCACGCGGGTTAGGAAGAAGATTGTACAACGTTATACTGACCAATAATTGTTGTGTAGATGGTGATTATAAGACGAGTTCCAACAAAGAAGGAAGTACTCGAGGAACAGGCAAAGGAAATGCAAGCGCAGAAGGAATTCATGCATCGTAAGATGAACTCGGGAGATGATTTTAACGAGTATATGTGCGACACAATCATACTTTGTGCGTATTTGCTTAGGAGTAGACAGAAGAGGCGTTCTTACGACCCGACCTTCTTCAACTTTCCGATTGGAGTCATATTACAGATAATATTCAACTCTGTCCCGGAAAAATTCCGATCCTCATTCAGAGGGGCAAAGATGCTAAGAGGAGATGTTACAGAAGGTTCCTGGACCAAATTTCTATTTCAGGTAATAGTAGTAAGGGAAAGAATGAGCGAAATGGAAAGGGAAGCAAGGAAGAAGGTTCACAAGGAGTTGAATGCCAATCGCCAATAGGCGAATTATGCGGTTAAGCCCTTTAGAACGTGTTGTAGTAGGTGCGTAGTCGAGTAAGAGAGAGCTATAGGGAATGACATAGAATGACATGCTCGATGTATTGTAATGTCATGAAATATTTTCAAATATGAGAATGAAACATTATTAATGCAAGTTATGAGTTGTCATTATTGTTTAGTTAATCTGCGTTTTCTTGTGGTGTTGCGTACTTATGAACTATAAGAAAATTTTAAGAGCTAGAAGTAGACATTCCGCTTCTAAAATATGAGTGTGTTTGTCTTCACGAGAAAATGGTGAATTCACAAATCCGGGGATCAAGAGGAGGTTCATCACGAAGCTCACGTACCTCAGATTGACGTAGTGGTATGCGAAGGAGCGGAGAAAATGTCGGAGAAAATGTTGGAAGTCAAATGGCCCAAGAAACGGTGGGACAAAACTAGATAGACTCATAGAGTTAATGATAGCTGCGATTCCACATGGTTCCGCCCGCACCTAGTGTCTCTGTCGCCAGCCGAACTAGAACAGACGGCCCAGGGGACCGATGCATTGCGCACGGACCGAGAGTGTAGAAGCTCAAGCAGTACCTGATAGGCTATGAGAAAAATTTATGAGGAGAAGAGAACCACTTTACTAAGGGAAGGACCCCAAGGCCGACCCGATAGTATTCCTCGATGAAGTTGAAGACTTAATGTTCACATTGGGATGCGTGGAGACGCAGGCGCCAACTTGGTAGCGCGCGACTAGTGGATGACGCAGGTGTGGTGGAGGAATTTTAGGAAAAATCGTCCTCCGATGTCACCACCAATGACTTGGGAGGTTGAGCGACATTCATCGAGAAATGTATGCCTAATCTGCGCAAGATGCGCTCGGGCGGGAGTTTGAACAATTGAAGCAAGGTGACGCGATGTACAAGAATATGATACACAGTTCGTGAGGTTATCGGCATACAACACACATGTCGTCCCTACAGAAATGGATAGAGTCAAGCGATTTGTAGAGGGTTTAAACCCGAACATAGCAGAGAAGGTGGCGTTAGCCAATGATCGAACTTATCTTCAGATTGTCGATATGGCTTTGAGGGTAGAAGGTTTCGCTAAAGCAAAAAGAGAATATTCGCAGAAGAGATTTCAGACGTCAGGATCATTTAACCAAAGTCAAAATCAGAAGCAAGAGTTTAGTAAGGGATCTTCAGGACCGAACCAATCTGTGGGCCAGTCTTATTTCAAGTCTAAGGGGCACAGTTGGTCTAATTACCAAGGTAGAAAGGACAAGGCCACCAACTCTAACACAGGAGGCGACAAACCGATTTATAAGATTTGTCAAAGGAAACACAATGGAGAATGTCGGCTCTTAACGAAGACATGTTATAACTGTGGAGAGTCATGCCACTATGCCAGAGATTGCAAGAAGAGGATCCAAACTCAATCTATTCAGGGGAGGTCAGAAGCAACCACAACTGCCTACAGGAAATCGAAACCAACCCGCGAGTCGGGAGGTCAACAACCCAACAATTCTAATCGGCTACACTTTGCCCCGGAGGAATGAGGCGAAGCATCTAATGCGGTGGTCACAGGTATTTTGCTAGTCTCGAGTATTCCTGCATTTGTATTATACGATCCCGGCTCTACATTTTCATATGTGTCAATGGGCTTTGCTAAGAATTTACACGTAGAACCTTCTTATTTAAGTGAACCTTTTGAGGTTATGACACCAGTAGGGGCCTCAATTTGGGCCTCTCGGGTGGTAAATAATTTCCCATTAGAAGTGAATGGTAGGGGAACAATGGTGAACCTAGTACTACTTGATATGGTAGACTTCGACGTCATGTTTGGTATGGATTGGTTGTCGGCATGTTATGCCATGTTAGATTGTCGGCGAAAGATAGTGAGATTAACTTTTTCCGGAGAACCAGAAGTTGTTATAAGGGGTAGGGTTGGAATATCCTCAGGTCAGTTTATTTCCAACCTTGGGGCTCAAAAGTTATTGAGAAGTCACAGAGTGGAGTATGCATATATGGCTAATATAGTGGATACCCAAAAAGAATCCCCAGCAGTGAATGATGTTCCTATTGTTCGAAATTTTCCGGAGGTTTTTCCTGAAGATCTTCTAAGGCCTTCCTCCGGATAGAGAAGTGGAGTTTGCTATAGAGTTAATTCCGGGTACAAGACCCATTTCTATTCCCCCATATCGAATGGCCCCAACTGAATTGAGGGAGTTAAAAGAACAATTGAAGGATCTTCTGGATAAAAGCTTTATAAGGCCTAGTGTTTCCTCAGGTGCACGATCTGTTTGTGAAAAAGAAAGATGGGTCGCTCCGAATGTGCATCGATTATCGGCAGCTCAATAAGGTCACGATCAAGAACCGATACCCATTACCAAGAATCGATGATCTTTTTGACCAACTTCAGGGAGCTAGCTATTTTTCCAAGATAGGAAAGAGAATTGCTTTTGTAAATAAGCTCTTGCTCACGAATCCTCGATGCAGATGATGAATATCTTCTTTCAGGACTGTGGGGCTTATGATCCTTCTCCTTAACTGAGAACAAAAATAACAAAGAGCTCTCCTAACCTAAGTAGCGGAGTCAGAGTCGCAATCATTTAAAGACGGGATGGAATCTTTCTTTGATCCTTGAACTCACGGTCAAACGGCATATCATCACCAAAATAAATCCGGATGATATATCCAAAACAGCCTTTAGAACCCGATAGGCCATTATGAGTTCTTGGTCATGTCTTTTGGGTTAACCAATGCCCCAACAACTTTTATGGATTTAATGAACAGAATCTTCAAACCATTCCTAGATTTGTTCGTGATTGTGTTCATAGATGATATCCTAATCTACAAGAGAGTGTTGAAGAACACACGAAGAGCATAGGTAGTGCTCAAGTCTTGAAACAGAGAAACTATATTCTAAATTTTCAAAGTGTGAATTTTGGTTGTAATATGTATCGTTTTTGGGACATGTTTTGTCATGTGATGGAATTATGGTAGAAACCCATAAGATAGAAGCGGTGAAGAATCGACCAAACCGACCACTCAAACGGAGGTTAGAGGTTTCTTGGGTTTGGTGGGTATTATAGAAGATTCGTAAAGGTTTTTCTAGTCTTCGCTCCATCGACCGGTTGACTCAAAAAGCGGTTAAGTACCAATGGTCGAAGCATGTGAAACAAGTTTTGAAACTAAAGGAATTGTTGACTCTGCGATCCTAACCTTACCATCGGGACAAGAAGGGTTCACAGTCTATTGCGATGCCTCTAGAGTTGGGTTAGGATGTGTCTTGATGCAGTTTGGAAAGGTTATTGCGTATGCATCTAGACAGTTGAAGATACATGAGAAGAATTATCCAACTCATGACTTGGAATTAGCTGCGGTGGTGTTTGCCTTACGAATATGGAGATATTATTTGTGTGGTGTGCATGTGGACATATTTACAGATCATAAGAGTTTGCAGTACATAACCACGCATAAGGATTTGAATCTTCGACAAAGAAAATGATTAGAGTTGCTTAAGGATTATGACCTTAGTATTCTTTACCATCCTGAGAAAGCCAATGTGGTGGCTGACGATTCAAGAGAGATCAACGGGCGGCAGCCCGTTTGGCAATACAAAAGAGGGGTATTGTTCGTGAGGTACACAGATTGGGAAACCTCGGGGTTAGCTTAACTGAGATCGGTGAAGGTAGGGTGGTGGTACATGATACCTCGCAGTCTGTCTTAGCTTCAGAAATAAAAGAAAGTCAGCTTGAGGATACAGAGTTTGTTGGATTTCGGGAGAGGATCCAACAGGGAAAACCTTCACAGTTTACATTGGGAGATAATGACGGAACCCTTCGGTATAAGGGTAGGTTATGTGTTCCTAAGGTAAAGGATCTAAGAAGGAAGATCTTAGATTAGGGTCACAACACAAGATATTCCATTCATCCAGGGTCAACAAAAATGTATCAGGACCTCAAGGCAAATTACTGGTGGGACGGGATGAAGAAAGACGTTGCGGAGTTTGTCGGGAGGTGTCTTATATGTCAGCAGGTGAAAGCGGAACATCAAAAGCCTGACGGATTACTTCAGGAAATTGGAGTCCCCATGTGGAAATGGGAGGCGATTCATATGGATTTCGTAACTGGTCTACCGAAAACTCAAGAAAAGGTATGATTCTATTTGGGTGATTGTTGATTGGCTTACAAAGTCAGCCCATTTCTTACCGGTCAAGACTACGTATCGCACACCACAGTACACACAGATTTATTTGAAGGAGATTGTGCGGTTACACGAGATTCTCTTACAAATTATTTCAGATAGGAGTTCCCAGTTCACCTCACACTTTTGGCAAAGTTTCCAGCAGGGTCTCGGGACAAAAGTTAAGTTAAGCACGGCTTTCCACCCGCAAACAGATGGGTAAGCTGAGCGAACAATTCAAACACTTGAGGACATGTTGTGATCTTGTGTGTTAGATTTTCAGGGAAGCTGGTTAGACCATCTATGTCTAATTGAGTTCACCTACAACAATAGTTTTCACTCTAGCATACAAATGGCCCCGTTTGAAGCATTATATGGACAAAAATGTAGGTCTCCACTTGGATGGTTCGAGGTGGGTGACGCCTTATCGTTCGGACTGAAGTCATTCAAGAAACAAATGATAAGGTCAGATGATTCGAGCGGATCAAAACAACTCATAAGCGTCATAAGTCCTATGCGGATCATCGGAAAAGAGATTTTGAATTCCAAGAGGAGAAAGTATTTTTAAAAGTGTCCCCAATGAAGGAGTGATGCGCTTTGGTAAGAAAGGAAATTGAGCCCAAGGTTTGTTGGGCCATATGAGATCTTTGCGAAGAGTGGGAATGTGGCTTACAATTAGCACTTCCACAAGAAGTAGGCGGTGCATCCGGTATTTCATGTGTCAATGTTACGAAAATACTTACGATCCAAGTCACGCCATCCTTCCCGGAGATAGTTCTTAATAAAGAGCTTGATATGAAGAGGCTCGGTGAAATACTTGATAGAAAGGTCCAACTCCTTAGAAATAAAGATATTGCTTCCGTGAAAGTCCTATGGAGGAATCACACCACAGAGGAAGCCACCTGGGAAGCTGAAGAGGCGATGAAAGTCAAATATTCATTCCTATTTGACTAAGGTAATAAAAAAAAATGCGTTACATAGTACTTCATATGTGTGTCATTTACGTGTCTATATGCATGTGTTACAACCTTATTCTCATTCGAGGACGAATGCTTCTTAAGGAAGGGAGAATGTGAAGCCCCAAATTTGTTACAATAACAATAAACATTATTGTGTCTATGTGATTATGTTACGACCTTATTCACATTCGAGGGCGAATGTTGCTTAAGGAGGAGAGAATGTAAAATCCGGAAAAAAAATAAATAATATATAGTTGTAGTTGGGTTAATAAAAATATATATATATATAAGAAAACAAAGAATAAATTGCATGGGATAGAGAGTTAGTGTTAAAGTTGGATAAATAGATAGATAAAATGAAAATAAGAAAAAAAAAAAGGATGCATGCATGCTGCACGTCCCTTCCCTTCCTTCTCTCCCCCCTCCCTTTTCATTTCCCCTCCAACTCTTGTCATTCCACCTCCCATAGGTTATAGAAAACTCTTCTACTTATACATTGTACATAACACAAATAAAATACATAGCACAAAGAATAGAAAATCAGAAAAAAACAAGTGAAAAGAAGAGGAAAAAATCTGAAAAAAATACCAAGAGGACAAGAAGAACAAGAATCAAAATACTAGAGAGTAAGGATAATTTTAGCAACCACACAACAATAATATTCACACTTACAAGGTGAGTTTTCTCACTCAGAAATTCTTGGTAACATCCTTTATTTTAAGTTCAATACATGTTAGAATAAGAATTGAGTGTTGAAAATAAATAATGAGCTTTTGATTGTTTAAACAACTAGTTGCGTCATGAACTTTACGAACTGATTTCACTGAGTTATAATTGTTAGAATTTGATGAAATTCGGAAGAATGGTACACCTCTCTAATATGATCATATAGGACCAAAAATGAGGTAAAATGGACATACGGTTTGAAAGTTATCATAGTTCAAAGTTTCTGCCTTAGATTTGTCCGAAATTCAGAAAGGCATAATTACGAACTGATTTCACTGAGTTATAATTGTTAGAATTTGATGAAATTAGGAAGAATGGTACACCTCTCTACTATGATCATATAGAACAAAAAATGAGGTAAAATAGACATACGGTTTGAAAGTTATCATAGTTCAAAGTTTCTGCCTTAGATTTGGCCGAAATTCAGAAAGGCATAATTACGGACGGTTTTTATTGAGTTTTACTTATTAGAATTATATGAAATTTTACATGGTTGTAAATCTCTCTGTTACGGACAAATATAGATAAAGAGTTGTTAAAAAAGACTTACGAGTTGAGAGTTATTGTAGTTTGAAGTTGCTGCCTCGGATTCATCGGAATCCAGAAGGGCAGGACGTTGAAACGTAAAACTGTACTAATCCGTGGGAAATATGAAAATTGGTGCTAAATTAAAGTTCTATATCTCTATGTTGTGGACATTTTGAGACCTTACGGAGGTCTATCAGATTTACGGATTGAGAGTTATCGCTGTTTAAAGTTTCTGCCTCGGATCTATCGAGATCCAGAAAGGGCAGCGAATAAAAGTGTAAAACTGTACCAAATGGTACATAATATGAAAGGATGGTTCACATGGAGACGTGTAGCTCTCTGTTCTCGTCGTTTTGAGATTTTATGGGGCTTGAACGGGTTTACGGATTAGAAGTTATGACTATTCTAAGATTTGGTTCTGTTTAATAAAAATTCTGCCGAAACATATTTCATGTGACTGTTTTGAGGATAAATTTGTGTTAGTTACCTAATGTAGTTTTAAATGAAATTTGGTACAGTGAAAGATCCCCGTCTTACTTTAGTTTCCGCTTGAGAAACACCTTAGTTGGAGTTATGGTTAAAAAGTTATAATCGTTACAAATATGAATGACAGAATGTTGGGAAAGGAGATATTATTTATTCGATCTTCTGAAAAATATGAAAAGTGAATACGTGTTCACATAAATATATATATATAAACATAATGGATCGGGTTGCACGCCGCAACAAAACGTAAAGTGAATACGTGTTCACAAATACGTAAACATAATGGATCGGATTGCACGCCGCAACAAAACGTAAAGTGAATACGTGTTCACAAATACGTAAATATAATGGATCGGGTTGCACGCCGCAACAAAACGTAAAGTGAATATGCGTTCACAAATACGTAAACATAATGGATCGGGTTGCACGCCGCAACAAAACGTAAAGTGAATACGTGTTCACAAATACGTAAGTATAATGGATCGGGTTGCACGCCGCAACAAATATGAAAGATGAATACATATTCACCTATATATAAATATGAAACGTGAATACGTGTTCACAAATATATAAATGTAATAAACATATGGAAATGCAGGAGAATGTCTTAACGTATAATACGAGATAAAATGAAGTGTTAGTTAAACCGAGAATTTCCTATGAGGAGTTGTTGCATATTTAAAAATGTTGTAACCTGATATGTTTTTGCAATATGCTTATTACGTTATAATGTGATTGCACTTGGAATATTGTGGTGTTACTTTGAATTGCAGGGTAAGGTTCCCACTTAGCCCCAGATGGTAGGGCTGACTTATTTAACATGTTTCAGGAAAGCGTGATAGAGGAAAGGCTCCACGCCAAGGCTAGCGATCGTCCCGCAGCCTCTTGTCATACCAAGTCCATTGCTTCGGGCTTGATACTCGTCAGGTTCAGAATGTCAGTTTCAGTGTCTCGGGAAATGCCCGTGTGAAATAGTCTCCCTTCCAACTTAGAATAATCTTTGTCAATATGTCTATGTAGAAACAATATTTGCACGAGCATGGGCGCGCGTTATGTTTTCAATATAGTCATAAACAGATTTCTTTAATGTTTTTTTTATTAATAGCTCCGTATTTGAATATAAGTTCAAATTTCTAAATAAAGAGAATTAAATGGTACTCCTGGTGAGAAATAATTGTCCAGGTGTCATCACGCCCTAAGTAAAGGCTTAGGAAAAGTCGGGGCGTGACAGTTATAAACAACAGGGATGAAGTGATTGACTATCTAACTGGTGGTATGTTCACTAAATGAGTTTCTAGAGTTCCCGCATCGAAGCTTACATCATTGTTTACAATTGTACACAAGATACTTATATACAATTGACTCCCCTCGATGAACGAGTCGATTGCTACAATAGAGCAAGAAATCCTGTTGTATAAGATAGGAAAGGGGCTACGCGATTATTTAGGAAAAACAATCTTCCAACAGGTGGTGAACTTAGCTGGAAAAAACTCAAGCTTGACCCTACCATTTCCCTCATTGATCTTTAAAGTCCTTACATATCAAGGGTTCAAACCACCAAGAAAAGATATGCTAATCAAAGAACCTGAGGTGTACAACAGAGTAATTGATCTTCCCTGGAAGCTGGAAGACAGTAGTAAAGAAAATGTTGGGAACATTTTTTGCAACACTGAATCAGGACTGCCTCCTATGACAGCTGATTGGATTGTGAGACAAATTGCTAAAATCAATGAACAGCTGTTTGAAATTGACAATGTGAGACTAGCTCTGATCCAAGCTAGGGATCATTTTCTATCTTTGCTTGTTTTCCAAAAAGGGGGAGATGATGATGGAGTTGAACAAATGAAAGAAGGAGAGGAAGCAGGGGTGGCGTGATGCAGACGAAGAACGAGAAGCGGCGAGCGATTACGCGAAAAGAAGTTCGTCGAAGACACAGGTTGGTGCAGGGAGAGCAAAGAAGTGAAGTTGGAAGAAGTAGAAAAAGGCTGGTTATCTACTACTTCTATCGAAATTTTGTTGATACTGCTGCCGACGATGTGTTGATCTTTGAGCTCTTTGTGATCTTTGAAATGTAGTTCTTTGGAAAAGTGTCCAGTAGTGATGGGACAATGGGATAATGTTTTGATGATGTGATAATGTTTTTCAATGTTTGAATTGAATGTAAATGACACTAATTTGTTTTTATTTATTTTGCTTGGATGATGATCCGTGTTGATTATATAAGTTGACATATATGTGGATATTGTCTATTTTGGTTGTATGCCAATTTCAGATTGAGGGGGAGCAGTTGTGAAATTTTTTCATTGTTAGATCACCTATACTTAGTTGTTTAAGTTTTGTGAAGAAAGACAAAAAGGGGGATAATGTTAATGTTAGGATTGGTGTTATGACATTTTCCCTAACATATAATTTTTCCAGAAAATGTCAGAGCAAATGTCTTGACATTTGGGCTGACATTCATGTAACAGTTTTGCCTATCTTCATGAATAGTTTTCAGGAAACTGTGATTTATTTATCACATGACAAATTGACTTAGCAAGGAGTCTTCAAAGAAGATTTAAGATCGATGAAGACCAAGTACAAGAGGTTGCATAACTTGAGGAGCAAGACGTGGAAGAAACAGTCCATACAGTTGGAGATTTTCCAGCCTTAAGCTATTGCCCACGTGCTTCATATTTAGCTCAACCTACACAACTAATCAAGGAGTCTTTCAAGTGAACTCTCCACTATAAATAGAGAGGTCACTTCAAGGATTCGATATCCAGAAAATTAGAAGAGAAAAGATCGAGAGAGCTCTCCCGATTTTAAGATCGAAAACTGGATCAACAAGTGTTGCCTGTATTTGTGACGACATTTTGTACGACATTACAAGTGCTGCCTAAATTCTAGATTTATTCTTTCATTGAAGCAATTGTAATGAGGTGTTGATCACTTCTATTTTAGATAGATTTTTCAGGCATAAGTCATCTGCGACTTAACCTTTTTATTTCTTTTGTATCTTCTTGTAACATTGTAAAGAAGGAATATTTCAACTGTATATATATATATATATATATACAATACCTTTGGTCATTGACCATCATGGGTTATATTAATATATAACCTATGAAAATTAAACATTTGTGTTTTTTTTTGTTCCGCTGCATTTTAAACTCTTTCAAAGGGTTTCTTACGTTTTATCTTAATGTCGCCACTTGTGTCAGACGACATTTCTGCTGACATTCGACACTGTTTCAGCATACTATTTTTATCTGTTTTATTATTTGGTTAATTTAGTCCATAGTGTAATCCACGGGACCCAATAGTTTGTAATCTTAAAAATCTGATAAAAATTTGGTGAATCTTATATTAATCTAGACACAAGATACATTTTTAGTAATCTACCACCCTTGGAAACGTTTAAAAGCTGATTTATGTCAACTGCCAAAGTCGTCGGAGTTATCCAAATGTATGTCAATCGTGCTGAAGTCTTCAGTCTTATTACAATGACACGCGACAACTTGTCAGCTACATATTGTGAAAGATATCATAATTGGTCCACAATTTCTGCATCCACTATTCTTGAGAATCGACATTATTGCTTATTCAAACTTCACAAAAAGTTGGATATAACTAAGGGCAATTTGATTGGAGGAATTAGGGAAAAGACGTTAGAACATTCATAATAATATTGTTAGGACATTAATAAGAAACATGCTCGGTTTAGAGCCACGTGAATACACTTCTAACAGATGTTGAAGTCTATTCCAGGAATAACTGAAAAATAAAGATAATGTTATCATCTTAAATTAAATTAAGTCGCAGAACCTAAAATAAATTCAACAATGAATTTCAAATAGATTTTTCAAATTCATTTTCGAGATTGATGAACTACTTTGATAACCCAAAAGCTTTAAAATTAAAGTATTTAATAAAATTCATTATTTGAAAATTATTTGAGACGTTATCTAATAATCCTCCACTTGTTTAAATTTTTTGAAAATCATAGATAATTGTGTTGGAAATTTGTCTTTGGTGGAGGTTGGGTCCGTCCATCTTCAATGACTTAAACATCATGGTTTCACATATTGGAGAATCTGGTTCTTCACACGTGTTTAATCTACTAAGTGAGTAGATGACCGTAGGGCCAAAAATCGTCAAATGCCATTGAGAAATGGAAGAGATATTGGTCCACGAAATTAGGTGTTTGAGACATGGAAGAGTGGTGTGAGACAATCTACCACATAATGGGAAATAGAAGAATTGTTCATGTTTATTCCATTCCTTTAGAACCACTAATTCTTTGCCTAGTCCTTTAGTTAATGGGATTGGCTATATTTGATTTAGACTTCGTTAGAATTCATATTATTTATGAATCCTTGTACGGTAATAACAAAAGTAAAGAAAAGAGAAAAAAACTATTATTGATAATGAATTGGTAAGTAAAAGAAAAGCAACTACATCCATTTATATAGGGGAAATACAGAAGTCAAAAGGAAGAGTAATCGATGTGGGACAATCAATGTTAGCAAATGCTAACAGTAACGATGTGGGACAATATTTCTTCACAAATGCTAACATCCCCTCTCAACCCCGCGATGGTGTAGAGAGACACATCGAGAGTTTTCCAAGAAAGAACTGGTGACGCTGTAAGGTATATGTCTTTGTGAAGAAATCTGCAAGTTGCATCGAAGATGAGACAAATGGCAAAGATAGAGTGCCTTGTTGAAGATGGTATCAAATAATATGACAATCAATCTCAATATGTTTGGTACGTTCATGAAAGAATGTGTTGTGTGCAATCTGAATAGAACTCTTATTATCGTAGTACATCGGTGTCGGTGAGAAAATAGAGACACCCATATCAGCCAAAAACCAACGTATCTGTTACACCTCGTAAGTTAAGACGATAATTAAGAACGTCATTAAGGAAGTAAGATTCGAATATTGAATATAAAGAGTACTTACATATGTTAATACGGAAATTAGTGTACAAACGGATGTTATCCCGGAATAGTTCTTTTTTTAATACTATAAATGTGACGACGAGAATTAATCTTAGTAGTTAAATTTGTTTTAATGGAGTTATGAAATAGTATTGTATTATAAAATTTTGGCATTAAGAATACGAGATTTTATAAAATTCTCGAAAATTAAAGGAAGCGGGATTTAAGCTTTAATTATTACTTGAGGGATTAATTTATGAAGACAATTAGGGGAGTGTACCAAAGTGTAATAAACTTTTTTCAGAATTTTCTTTTATTTAACCTTATTAGCTCTCTTAACCACCATTTCTTCATTGTTCCAACTAAAAAAAAAAAAACCCTCCTCCTCTCTCCCTCCCAGTCGAGAACCACCCTCCCTCACTTAGCAACAATTGTAGATTTTCATTCCTCCTTTCTAGGTCAGTTGTTCATCTAAATTAGAAGCCAATTTTGCACACAAAAACAACGGCAATCGTTTTCACTGCTGGGCCGAAATTGGGCAGTTTTTGGACGAAATTTTTGGAAGAAAATGTGTAAGGAATGATGGATTAAAATGGTGGAACACATGTATGTCAATTTGGAGTTGAAAAGTGAAAAATTGGGAAAAGAAATCGATAAAACAGTGCCGAAATTCCATGGACTATTTTGGGCTTCGTTTAAGGTAAAAATCCTCCTTTTCATTGAGTATTTGGAAGATAATTGATGTTGTGATTAAGGAATGAACTCTTGATAAGAGAAATTGGAAATGAGATTGCATGTGATGTAGTAATTACCAATTTTTGGGGACTGATTTTATGTACATTGAATTCGATTATGTTATTGCTATTATCGCCGCTAATCGCATGATGGAATTGAAGGAAATCTTGATAATTAAAGGTATAGTTGTTCATAAGAAATTATTGGAACATGAATTGGATTTTAAGAAGTTAAGAAAAGAGTATGGAATTATGTTGTCGTTGGCCGAAACTTACATGGAATTATTGGACGTTGTTGTGAGGTATTAAGGGCTGATTTTGTAGAGTTTAAATGTTGGGATTTTGATTATGAACATGTAAATACGTTGTGGTAATTATTAATACACGTCTTAAAGGAATTAAGGTATGAAAAAAAAATGTATAAAAGCTCCACGCTTCACTCTTGTTGTTGGTTGGATTATGGACTGTTTTAATGGGCTATTTTAACATGATTAAAAGGCTGGATTAACATAAGAAATAAGTGTATGAATTCTCTTGGTTGTTAGAGTTGTTGTTTTCCATAAACAAAAAGGAAAGGAATGTATTATGATGGCGTTACGGAGTATTTGAAATTGTTATGATTATACCTTTAAGTTGCATATTATTATTTGGTATTGCTGGCTTGAATTGTAAGTTATGGATATGCACATAAATATGGGATGTGCTGTCCGAATTTCTATAGAAAAGAGAGTCTTCTTTCGATATAAAGTACGCTAGAAATCATAGAATTGACGGATGTGTTACCCATTATTATAGGTTGAAGTACTAGACGAGACGTATTCTATGTCACGACCCAAACCGGAGGGTCGCGACAGGCAGCCGTATTCCACCCGTCGGGTACCCCTTATCACCTAACCATAAATAAGCACAGATTAAGCCAAAAAGGTTTTGAAAACATTTAATCAAAAATTTAACTTATACATATATACCTACCCATATCAAGACCGACGAGGCCATACAAAACCACCATCCACAGAACACCTGTCTACAAGCCTCTAAAGGGTATACAACAATAAAATATCATACCAAAACTAGACTGCAACTCTGGAACAAATAGAGTGCTCCGACATCACCGACCTAAGAACCTACCAGGTGAACTATCACTCTTTAATCGAACTGCGGGCATGAAACGCAGCCTTCCGAAAAAGGGTCGATTTAAATAATGTCGAGTATGTAAAACATGGCATCAGAAATAAGATCATAACTGGCTAAAAGATAACAGGAGACAATGTAATAATAAAAAATACCAATACAACTGTGTCATATAAAAATACCAATACAACTGTGTCATATAAAAATGAGATTCATATCAAAATCATGAATGCATGTAACGTGTCCTGACCCTTTAGTGAGGGACTCGGTGGAATCATCATAATCATGGATGTATGTCCATATAACGTATCCCGGCCCATTCTGGGACTCGGTGAGCTCATCATCATCATGGATGCATGTCCATGTAATCATCATATATATACATATAACGTATCTCGGCCCTCTAGTGACGGACTCGATGGAACAATGCAAGGCTGTGCACGAACATAGACCGACCCGGGACTCGGTGAAATGATATAATCACATCAAGCACGAATAGAGTATCATGAGAAACCATATGCAATTTAAATCATCATTTGACTCAATGAAATAAATAAAATGCATTATCATGTCATGTATCATTTTGAAACCATCATTTGGAAAATCAAGGTACTATATATCATGTATCATTTTAAATCATCATTAGGAATTAGGATTCATTATAACTATATACGTTCGTCGTACACTCATTTATGAAAATCATGTCAAAAGGAAGAAATGATAGTTTCACATATCTTATTGTCGAATTAACCTAAGTTCAGCGTATCCTTGTAAGCTCTATGAATGAGTATTCATACCCTATGAACGATTTAAATCACACACAAATCAATATATTGAGGACAGATTTCATTAGGGCATTCTAGCTATACGGGTAGAATCTATGCTTCTTCTATGTGAAGTTCTATACGTGTAGCAACAAAGTCACCCTTTTTCAATTTTCCCCCTTACTGTGTCATTGTCTGAAACAACCCAACAACATCACATGCAATCACCAATTTATACACGGACAACTCGAATAACCCATCAACTTAGCATTTTCGATAATCTCCCTAGAACTTAGTAAGAATCATGCTTTATGATAGGTATAAACTTATGAATAAGAAAGGTTACCTCTGTTAGAAGCTGCGACGAGCGTCATCGAACAATCCTTTATCAATACCGGCCTTCGACAAGCAAAAACAGGGCTCAAATGTCGATTCCAAGAATTGTTCGAAACTTCAAGGTCTCAACTTGATTTACTTGTATTCAAACTTGCTTAATGTCTCGATAATACTGTAATTAAAGTCTAGAACACCATGCATTATCCCTTTTTGGTTGTACGAAAATTTATAAAAAAAATCCCCCAATTTGTTTTCGAGCAAGATTCACGAAAATCCCTAATTTGACCGAGAATCTCAGAGGTTGATTACTGGGATTACTCCTTCTGCTTCGAGGTGACTAATCTCTTCTTTTAGGGAAAGGATTTACATAGATTTGTCTTAACATACCTTGATCATGTAAGGAGGAGGTGGAGAGAACTAGAGAGTTTTCTAAAAAATCTGCCCACGGAAAATGTTTAAATGAAATCCCAAGTCTAACCTTTAAACATATAAAGCACCACCATCACACTCAAAGGGAGACACCCAAAGTAGCAACGTTATTGTGCTGCAAATCCTTGACTAAGTAGAGCTTTATAATCCTTTGATTTATCAACTACACTTTTACTTTCCTCTATGTCATCAGATAACGAAGACATCACAAAGAGAAGAAAATCATAATGTCCTTTTAATTGTCCTCCTTTTTTCGCCAATCATGATAAGTCAGTATTAGGAGGTGAATTCTTCATTTGGCATTTTGACGAACTCGCAATTTTTCTCTTCTTCGATTATAAAAAGAGTAGTTATAGGTCTTTATTTCAGTACCTATCCTTTGATCCAATCTTATCTATTGCAAAGGCCCTTTATAATGAAATTCCAATAATGCCCCTTTTATGTTTCTTTGCCTAGCATATATCAAATGACATGACCCATAATGTAGCCTTAGACAATATGAGTTTGTCTTAATCAGCAACCCTATTTAGCTCAATTACTTTTAATAGTTACACGTTCAGAATCCCATTTTATCAATTAAATGACCGGTCTCCATATAATTTATCAATCGCATTTCTGTATACTAATTTCTTTATTAGCATATGTAAATATAATTAAAAAAAAAATCCCCCACACTCGGGTCTATTTCCTTCATTTACGTGCTCAATTTATTGCCCAAAAGTATGAGACGTTACATTCTAATATTGAGTTGACTAGTTCGACTAAAAGGTATGTGAAACTCTTTCTTCTTTTGACATGATTTATATTAAGTGAACGTATGGCGGACGTACATGATTTCTACACAGTCTAAATCCTAGTAATATGAGTTATGAGAAGTACCTTGATTTTCTAGTAAAAAGTTCATTTTAATGATTTTATTGAGAGTCAAAAGATGATTTAAATAGAATATGGTTGCTCATGATATCTACTCGTGCAAAGTGTTACCATTCCATTTCACCGCGCCCCTCACTAGAGGGTCGGGAAGTCTAGGTATATATGATACTTCACCGCGTCCAGGGCCGGGCAGATACGCGCGTAGATACCTTATATGACTTTACCGCGTCTCAGAATGGGCCCGACAGTATACCTTACACGACTTTACCGCATCCCAAAATGGGTCAGAAAGTATACCTTATATGTTCACTGCGTCCTTCCGTGGAGGGCCGGGCAATTTATGTACATATGATGTTGGTACAAATACCCAGGCTAGTATATTTCACTGCGTCCCTCACCGGAGGGTCGGGTAGTTTATGTAAATATGATGATTTTATATGGACATACATGACTCTCACTTTATAATGCACAGTTGACTCTCATTCGTATATGACATAGTTGAAATGATAATTTGATTATTGTACTTGTATCATGATATCCTTTGGTCAGTTATGATCTTTTTCTGATGCCATGTTTTACATACTCGAGACATTATTTACGTCGACCCCTTTCCTGGTGTGTTAAATGCCGCAGGTACATATATTCAGTTCGGCGATCCTCCGACTTAGGATTTCTGCTCAGCTATTTTCTTGGGAGCTCCATTGTTCTGGAGTTAGTCATTTTGGTACAGATTCACTATTATATACTTATGCATATTTAGGGGTACGACGGGGCCCTGTCCCGTCATATTTCATTATCGTATTCTTAGAGGTCTGTAGACAGTTATGGGTGGTAGATATGCTTTTGTATATGTGTTTTAGCCAGCTTTACGGTTGTACTCTGTTTTGAAATATTCCCGTATATAGTGGCAGCCTTGTCGGCTCGCCTATTTGATATACTTGATTTAGATGTGACTCTTCAGGAGACAGGATATTTATGGGTAAAGGCAGCCTTGTCGGCTTGCCTAATCAGACGTATATTATGATTGCGGCGTTATGCTGTCGGATTTTATATTGTATTTAGTGACAGTCTGGTTACGTGACATGTTAGTATAATGGCGTCATTAGGGCGCTTAGTCGCGGTCCGTCGGGTCGGATCGTGACAGTAACCATACAATCTCACACGTAGTAGAAGTCATAGCACGATACTCTGCCTCGGTTGAAGAGCGAGAAACAACATCTTGTTTCTTACTTTTCCATGAAATGAGTGAATCTCCTAAAAATACACAATAACCAGTAGTGGATTTTCGATCAGTCGGGTTACTAGCCCAATCTGCATCAGAAAATGCACGAAGCTCTAATGACGAGGTTGATAGAAATAAGAGGCTTTGATAAATCGTTTCTCTGAGATAGCGAAGAATACGCATAACCGCAACCCAATGTACAGATGTAGGAGAACAAACAAACTGACTGACGATGTGAACAACATATGCAATGTCAGTGCGAGTAATAGTAAGGTACACCAGGCTACCTGATCGGTGTATTTTATATACATTTTTTGAGTCAGTTTTAGTTAGTCTTTTGTCCCATTTTGCACATATAAGTGTCGTATTAGGATAGTTTTTCTTTCTTTTGAGTCAAAGTGGTTAAAATGGCCAAATGGCGGAAAAAGAGCAAAAAGAGGCAAAAGAGGAGATGCAGTGGAATCGCAGAAAGTGGCGAACGAGGAAAAATCAAGACCAGTGGCCATGCCGCCACTATCCGCAGAGGTCGAAGACTGTGTCGCGCGCTACCGAGCAAAAATCGGGCCACGACGCCTAAACATCCAGGAAGCTACGAAGATACAGTGCGGCTACCGACAGCGAGATATCGGCGCGGCGCCAAACACCCGACGGATTGCAGAACTTACGCGGGCCACATCTGCGAACGCGGCAACGCGGAAAAATTAGGTCTTTGACGAAATTAGGCGGGCACGAAGGAAAGAGGAGGCGGTTTGCGGCTATAAAAGGAGAACCCTAGGCGCTTTTAAGGGTTCCCTTCGCACAACACAAGACTTTGCTTGGAGATTGGATACCATTAGTTTAGTAATTTCTTTTCCTTTTCTTTACTTTATTTCAGTTTTATGATGAACTTTGAATTAGTTCTGTCATATTTATGGCTAGGAACTAATTCTCTTATAAGCTTTCCATGTTGAATTGCTAGAAACTTATGTTATAAATTAATGCATGCTTATGGTTATTTTTCTTATTGTGAGATCTATCCAATAATTGAGTTGAATTCTTGGTAATTAATTGACAACTAATTATCACTATATGATTTCTAATCAGATTCTGAAAAGGGGGGATTGTGAATATGTTGTAAGTTGGGTAGACATTCTTGGATTGGGGATGAAAATACCTCAATTATTTATGTAGCGTTGATGAGAGGCTTAACAACCCTAATTTTGCGCATTGTGCGTGCGATTCGACTATGTTTTGTTCTTAATCCTCCTATAAAGTTATCCTTATCACCGAAAGGTAGGTAAGGCGCGATCTTTGAGGTTGAGTGTTTATATAACCCTAACGGGAGTATAAAACGATTTCGTAAACCTGCTTTCTCCTAAAGAAGAATACCATAAGTTAATGCATTAGTAAGTAGCATAAGCGGATAGTAAGGATATATGGAAGCCCTATTCTCATCATCACTGAAGTAAATCTTTATATTAAAATAGCTTGCATAATTCGTAGTTATAAACAACAAATCAATCATAAATTCACCAAATAGATACTAGAAAATAGATAGTTGGTACTTGAACCCTAATCCTAGAGGACGATATTCAGTCTTATCAAGACTATACTACTTGTCACGATAACGTGCACTTGCGTTTAAAGTGTGTGCATCTTTTCGCGCATCACTACCCACAACTGAATGATATAAAGTGGGATTAGAAAGATGATCCCCGTCAGTAGGGGTATAACAAACATTGACCTCAAGAGGAGAGTTAACAATACGAGTATTTGTGAGACGAGCCCGCTCAAGAATATCTTCAACGTACTTAGACTGAGAGAGAAGACTGAGAGTTAACAATACGAGTAGGCATAGTTCAATATCAAATTTATCTATTTTTAATTTCTAATTTGGGTTTTATGTATAGTTTTTCTAATCTTTTTTGTTTTATGTATTTATTGTGTGAAAACAAGGGTGCCGTGATCCTTTGTTGGTTTTGATGTATCTCAGGGATCCTGAAGATATGGAGTACTACAGTCAATATGATCGAGCTCCAACCGTAGAGGAAGAGAGAGAGGAATTGCGAGAAGTCATACTCAGTCTCACCAAGTATCAAGCGCAGTTCATGAACGAGATGAGATTGGCCATAAAGAAGCTGGAACTGCAAATAGGAGAACTCGCGATCATATTTGGCAGCGAAATGCAAGAAAATCAATCAGCACCTATGGGGGGTGACAAGCAACTTGAAGGGCCTGAACCACACCCAACTATTGAGGAATCTGGCAAGGTAGTTAGTGTAGAGAAGGAAAAGATTTCAGGATCAATTATCGCCTTCTTGATTACGTGGAAATTCTTTTTCCTGCACCTATCACAGAAGAAACACCACTAGCTATCACTAATGGCTCCCAAATAGGAATTACATATCATCAAGGGCAACCCCCAGAGTTAAGAGATGTAGAGAATTTCACGGATTCCTACACTATAAAAAGCCTAAAAGACAAACCTATCTTGTGTACTTGGGGGATACTTATATGTTTAAGGCTCTTGTTTGAACAAATAGCTATAGGGAAATTGAGACCTATAGCAATAAATCTGTGGATTGCAAGCAGTTCGCAGAAGGGTCCAATGAGCACTCGTACTGGTTAACTGCGTCCGGCTCAAAGACGTTAAAGACATCGCTTGTTGGGAGGCAACCCAATGTTTTCAATTATGTTATTTTAATTTCTGTCTTTAGTTTATTTTATTTTATCTAGAACAATCTCACGGTCTTGGGTTCTTGTGTCTGTGCTATGATTGATAGGTGCAGGGAAATAAATTGAAGGACGAAAAGCTGAACGAAGCCGATTTCGAAGCGGAGTAACGCCATGCGCCCAGGAAGCGAAGCGGCGCGAGCGAGGCGCGCGCCAAAATCGAAAAATTTGCCAAGTTTAGCCGCCTTATTTCCATGCCGCGCGCGAGAAAATCGAAGGCGCGCAGTTGGCCGCGGCTGAAGCGGAATCGACTTAAAACGCCCAGAATCAGATTTTCCCCAAATCCAATTTCAAAAACCTAACCCTTCCTCTCCAAAAACCCACGAAATTCCGAAAAATCGCCCACAAATCCTCCATAAATCCAACCCAACCACAATCAAAACTCTTAGATTCCTAAAAACCCTCAGCCATCTCAACCAACAAAGCTCCATTCCATAGCCTCAACCCACCATTAGAAACAAGAACAAGCTTGAAGCCTCTCATAAAAAGGTAATCTTTTTCTGTTCTTGATTCCTTTACTAAAGTCACAGGAGGTAGTAGTTCGAAGGAGTGTTGTAGTCGAAGTAATTGGGTACTGAAAAGTTGATTGTGAAGTGTAGAGAAAAGAGTAGAAAAGGAGTGTGGGTATTGGGTAGAAAAGTTGAAGTTTGGGGGTGTTGTGTTCGCTGCTAGTTGTCAATTGTGTAGGAAACATTTGTGCCACTAAATTGAAAAGCTCCATAAAACTATTTTAAACCATGGCCACCAGGAAAAGAAGAGGCTCCACATCCACCCCAACCCCACAATACGATGAAAATAGGTTTGTGAGCTACCAAGCCTTCCAAAGATACAAAAAGCGATACTGCACTCCATAATACGAGAAGGGAATGGACTACCGCAGAGTCATATGGGGAAGAAGATGTTTATGAGCCCATTCGCGATGATTGAGTTAAGGGATTGGAGAAAATTTGTGAACCGGAGAAGATAGCACCGGAAAACACAACACTGGTGCGTGAATTTTATGCCAATTTTCCGAAGAAGGTGGAAAGGGGATGCTTTGTAAGGGGACGCTATGTGCCTGTGACAACAGAAGATATCAATATACAATTGAAAACAGTTGATGTTGAAGGAGGAATTGGTGATCGGAGCAATTTTAGAACATGGTCTAGGCACCGACAACATAAAGCGGGATATCGTCGCAAACACCGCAGCTACTGCGAGCTTTTTGATATGGGAAGAAATGGGTCAAGAGCACCGAACAAAGCATTCAACAAAGTAGCCAAAGGTTGGCTATATTTGTCGGCGCCGCGTGATTCCATCCACGCACTTCACCAGAGTGCGGAGGATGGATCAAACCGATATATGGAATTATGAGGGTTGGCGATTGATGTGAGGAAAGAAATAGTGCAGAGCATTGAAGAAATAAGCGTGTTGGTAACAAGCGGATTGGGACATGGCTCAGTTATCACCAAGCTATGTCACATGAGTGCGGTTCCAAACCTACCCACTGACACTCATGAAAGAAACCAACTGCCCGTATCCTATGGGATAGTGCACTCTTTCCCAGACCCAAGCCCCCCAGCAGCCAGACGGAGAGTACAACCAGCAGCAGCAGCAGCAGCAGAGGCCGCCATGGACGAAGATGAGCCTGAAATAGGGGCTCAATATGAGGCAGGACCTAGCCACAGGCCAACCACAGGAGCAGAACCTCCAACGCCCACAATGGAGCAATTGTATCAGAATCAGATGAGGATGATGCAGACCTTGGACACAGTAGAACAAGGACAGCAAGAAACAAGGCAACAAATCAACGAGCTGAGTTCTTGTTCAACCAATGGTCGATGCATTATCCACCGCCACCACCACCATTTTAACCAAAGTTTGTAAGTGTCTATTTCTTTTACTGTCTTTGAGTCTACACACATTGGGGACAATGTGTGTTTTAAGTTTGGGGGTGTTTATTTGTGTTTTGTTTTATTTGTGTCATGTTATGTTTTATTTAAGTCTTTTTGATTGTTTTTATGTTTATTTTGAGTCACCAAAATTTTTTCTTTTTGAGTCATAATTGTCTGTCAAAGATCATAAATGCTGTAGTTGCTAGAAACACCTAGTGAAGTAAGGTGGAATAATGTAAAGGAATTGAAGCAACTATCTAAACACCTAAGTTAGATATGCCAAAACTCACGTAACTGCCTATTTGGAGTTTCTTGCTTGAGTTATGCATGCTAAATGATAAATACTTATGTGTTATGATTGCTTGCTATTTGAGGCGAAATAGTTAGGATATGCATGTTAGGGAGATGACTCAGGCATTTCTTTGATATTCAATTCTTACCATTCTTTTCTATCCCGTACTTTAAAAATATCCCTAGTCAGCCCCATTGAGCCTAAATTTGAAATTTCTTCTTTGACACCCTATATTCCCACAAATTGTACCATAAGTGAAAATATGAAATAGTGGAATACATTGTGTTAAAAAAAAAAGACAAAAAGAGTGAATAAGTCTGTTGCACCCCAATATAAAAGTAATAAGAAATAGTAGCCTAAGTTTGAAGTCTTTGTCATTATTATTATACACTTTACTCTCCCAAAACAAAAGAGTGAAAAGGTAGAATCGAAGTGAAGGAAAGAACAAAAAGAAAAAGGGAAATATTGAAAAGCTAAAAAGCTTATGGTACACGAAATGAGCCTAAATTACCTATTTTTACCTACCCCTACCTAAGCCTACATTACAACCCTTAAAGTCCTGAAGATCTCTTTTATGCATATCCAGAATTAGTGGAGAATAGCAAGTAAGCATGCCATAGGAATTCTTGAATTTACATGCATGATTTAGTATATTGACTTTCATTAAGCATGATGAATATGAGTTTGCGAAATATCTAGCTTCATGTGCTTAGTGTGCTGAAATTTCATGCTATATGTTCCTGCACATTATTTTGCTAACCTTCATGTTTTTCTAGTTAACACTAATGCAGCAAAAGTGATCAATGGCAGTGAGTCTTTTTATTTTTTTGTTCTTTGAGTCTTTTATTTTATTTCTTTCTATCTTTGCTCGAGGGCGAGCAAATGTTAAGTTTGGGGGTATTTGATCGGTGTATTTGATATACACTTTTTGAGTCAGTTTTAGTTAGTCTTTTGTCCCATTTTGCACATATAAGTGTCGTATTAGGATAATTTTTCTTTCTTTTGAGTCAAAGTGGTTAAAATGGCCAAATGGCGGAAAGAGAGCAAAAAGAGGGCAAAAGAGGAGATGCCAGAGCTGAAATCAGAGAAAGTGGCGAACGAGGGAAAAATCAAGACCAGCGCCGCGGCTCTCCTGCGATCAGAAGGGCGACGCCCACTATCGAGAGGTCGAAGACTCAGTACCGCGGCTCGCGAACAAAATCGGGCGCGCGCTAAACATCCGGCGAGCTCTACGAAGATACAGTACGCGCCTCGAACAGCCAGATATCGGCCGGCGCCAAAACACCCGGACGGATTGCGAACTTCCGCGCCGCGCAGCGCGCGGCGACGCGGAAAAATTAGGTCTTTTGACGAATTGCAGGCCAGCTCAAGGAAAGAGGAGGCGGTTTTGCGGCTATAAAGGAGAACCCTAGGCAGTTTTTAAGGGTTCCCCTTCTTGCACACCACAAGACTTTTGCTTGGAGATTGGATACCATTAGTTTAGTAATTTCTTTTCCTTTTCTTTACTTTACTTTATTTCAGTTTTTATGATGAACTTTGAATTAGTTCTTGTCATATTTATGGCTAGGAACTAATTCTCTTATAGGGCTTTCCATGTTGAATTGCTAGAAACTTATGTTATAAATTAATGCATGCTTATGGTTATTTTTCTTATTGTGAGATCTATCCAATAATTGAGTTGAATTCTTGGTAATTAATTGACAATTAATTATCACTATATGATTTCTAATCAGATTCTGAAAAGGGGGGATTGTGAATATGCTGTAAGTTGGGTAGACATTCTTGGATTGGGGATGAAAATACCTCAATTATTTATGTAGCGTTGATGAGAGGCTTAACAACCCTAATTTTGCGCATTGTGCGTGACGGTCAACTAGGTTTTTGTTCTTAATCCTCCTATAAAGTTATCCTTATCACCGAAAGGTAGGTAAGGTGCGATACTGGGGTTGAGTGTTTATATAACCCTAACGAGAGTATAAAACGATTTCGTAAACCTGCTTTCTCCTAAAGAAGAATATCATAAGTTAATGTATTAGTAAGTAGCATAAGCGGATAGTAAGGATATATGGAAGCCCTATTCTCATCATCACTGAAGTAAATCTTTATATTAAAATAGCTTGCATAATTCGTAGTTATAAACAACAAATCAATCATAAATTCACCAAATAGATACTAGAAAATAGATAGTTGGTACTTGAACCCTAATCCTAGAGGACGATATTCGGTCTTATCAAGACTATACTACTTGTCACGATAACGTGCACTTGCGTTTAAAGTGTGTGCATCTTTTCGCGCATCACTACCCACAACTGAATGATATAAAGTGGGATTAGAAAGATGATCCCCGTCAGTAGGGGTATAACAAACATTGACCTCAAGAGGAGAGTTAACAATACGAGTATTTGTGAGACGAGCCCGCTAAAGAATATCTGCAACGTACTTAGACTGAGAGAGAAGATACCCCTTCTCAGAATAAGCTACCTCAATGCCTAAAAAGTAACGTAGATGACATAAATCTTTCATCTCAAAACGGATAGACAAAATAGATTTTAGATTTGCAATACCATAAATATCATCACCTGTAATGATCATGTCATCAACGTACAACACAAGCAAAATAAGACCTGCAGGGGATGATTTAACAAATAACGCTGAATCATGAAAGCTGGAAATAAACCCAAGAGATGATACTACAGTGGAGAACTTGTCGAACCAAGCTCTTGGAGCTTGTTTGAGACCATACAAAGCTTTCTTAAGCCTGCACACCTGTCCTGGACTATGTGAAATGTCAGGTGGAGGGACCATGTAGACTTCTTCTTGAAGATCCCCATTCAAAAAGACATTTTTAACATCCATTTGTGAAATATGCCAATGACAAACAGAGGTCACTGCAATAAGAACCCGGACAGATGTCATCTTTGCAACAGGTGCAAAAGTCTCTTCATAATCTATACCATATTCTTGAGCAAAACCCTTTGCAACCAAACGAGCTTTATATCGCTCAATAGAACCATCAGACTTGGTCTTAATATTGTATACCCATCGAGAACCAATAGTTTTATTACCAGCCGGTAGAAAAATCAAATCCCAAGTACCAGTTTTGTTCAAAGCAGTCAGTTCCTCATTCATAGCCTCTTGCCAAAGAGGATAATGAGCTGCCTCAGAGTAGGAGGTATGCTCACAGAGAGAATTAATAGAAACTAGAAAGGAAGCGAATGATGGAGCATAGCAAGAATAATCAAAATCGGATACCTGAGTAGATCGTAGAGTGCGTTTAGGATAGCGAGGTGGATCTGGATCTGCAACCACAAGAGGTTCTGAAATAGGCGTAGGAGGGGGCTGAGTATCAATGTCATGGGACCTGCCAGAAGACTGAGAAGGAACAGATGATATAGATGTAAAATCAGATGGGCAATCAACATCAAATGGATCAATATCAATAATGTCAGATTTTGTCATGTCATGTGAGGTAAGTGAGATAGAAAAGAAAGGAACATGCTCAATAAAGGAAATATTACGAGACGCATACAATTATCCAGAGACTGGATCATGACAACGATAACCTTTCTGCCCAACCTCATATCCAAGAAAAACACAAATGGCGACACGAGAAGATAACTTAGTACGATTTGTATGTGGACGTAGAACAAAATATGGAGAACCAAAAACTTTCAAATGAGAATATAGTGGGGTGTGACCAAATAGTCTAGCATACGGAGAAATCCCAGAATTATGAGAGGTAGGGATCCTATTAATAAGATAAACATATGTAAGGACAGCTTCTCCCCAAAATTCACTAGGTACACTAGCGGACAAAAACATAGATATAGCGGTCTCAACAATATGCCTATGCTTTCTCTCGGCTATCCCATTTTGTTGTGGTATATCAGTACAAGAAGACTGATGTATTGTACCATCAGCTTTGAAAATACCAGAAAGATCCTCACTAGTGTATTCACCTCCTAAATCAGCCCGAAAACATTTAATACTGGTAGAATATTGATTTTTCACATAGGTTTGAAACTCAACATAAGTATGAACAAAATCAGAACGTTTTTTTCAACAAATAAACCCAACAATAACAAGTATAATCATCAATAAATGAAACATAATATCTTGAGTCTTCCTTAGAGGGATAGATGTTGGCCCCCAAACATCTGAATGAACTAGTAAATTGTGCAGAAGAAGTAGAAGTACTAAGATTAAAAGGCAAAGCAGAAAATTTTCCAAGTTTACATCCACTACAGTCAGAAATATTATTGGATTGTAAATCACCAAGAACACCAGTACTACACATAAAGCGCAGACGAGAGCCTGATACATGATCAAGTCTAGAGTGCCACAAACAAAACTTCGAAGAGGAAGGTGTTAAATGAAAAGAAGATAAATGAACAGGCATAGCTGCTGCATGAATAGAAAAATACAGCTCATCCAAAACATATAGACATTTCCCCTTCATACGCCCTTTCCCAATCACTCTCTTGGATTTTAGATCATGCACATAACAAGAATAGGGAAAAAGGTCAATAAAACAGTCAGAGTCACATATTTGACCAACAGAAACAAGATTCATATGTAATTTTGGAATGCAATAAACATCAGGTAATGATATAGTAGATGTATGAATGGTGTCAATGCATGTCAATGACATAGGTGTGCCATCAGCAGTCACAACAGAAGTGGAAGGGGTCAGAAGACATAGATACAAAGACAGAAGAATCAGGAAACATATGATTTTCAGCTCCAGAGTCCAAGATCCAAGAAGACGAAATGATACCTGAACCAATAGATGGTGATGAGCCGGAAGGAGTAGAAAAAGCATAAGACTGAGAATTCTTTTGAAACTGTTGGAAGGCGAGGAACTTTTGAAATTGGTTAGCTACAGAATCAGTACTGTGACTCACGGAGGCTCTTGAAGCCGAGTGATCAAGAGAGGGCACAAAGGCAGCATGTGTCGGTGGATACGAGTTCTGGAATTGACCTCCAGAATATGACTTCTGTTGAGAAGGCTTTTGTCCTTGTCCCGAATATGGAGGTTTAGAACCTAACGTCTTTCGTAGCTCAGGACATTGATTCTTCCAGTGTCCTGGTTTCTTGCAATAATTACAATTACCAATGACAGATGTTTATACTGGTGTGCAGGGTTTAGGGTTTAGGGCTTGCAAGAGCCGGTGCAGATGAATGAGCTGCCAATACGGAAGTAGAAGCTTTATGTACCCCTTTTAGAGTCTTCAAACATGTTTCTTCGGCCATAAGTTCATTTACCACATCTTCAACAGATGGTAAGGGTTTGTGTTGCAACAAGCCTGAACGACAATTCTCAAAATCTGACCGAAGACCCATCAATAGTTGAACAAGATGATCTTCATCTCTGCATTTAATATAAGCATCGCATGCTTGCAATTCATTAGATTCCGTCATAGCTAACTGATCCCACAAAGTGGTTATTGCACAAAAATAATCTTGAATGCCCAAATCATTTTGTACTAGTGCATGAATTTCAGATGTTAACTGATATTTAACAGCAAAATTATTATGCACAAACAATCTTGACAAATAGTCTCAAATCTCTTTAGCAGTTTTGAATTTAGCCAATTGAACACCAATTTTTTATTCAACAGAGTTATTAATCCAAGTAATAATCTTTGAATTATTGGTCTTCCAAGTCTTAAATACTTCATCAAATTTTCATCTCCAATTTTAGGACATTTGGATTTTCCAGACATATAATCCCAAAACCCCTTTCCCTTCAAAAAAATTACCATGACATAACTCCAATAGGAATAATTTTTTCCATTTAACCGAACACCAATATATTGCAAATAATCATCACCTCCAGCCATTATGAATTTTAAACAGAAAAAAAATCACAAATAACAAACAACAATTTCAATCTGATTACAGTCTTCTAAGACCTCTCTAATATAGTATTATAGCAGTAACTAAAATAATGTTTCTATTACAGTCAAACCTCTTTATAATTGTCATTCGTTATAATAACAGTTTACTATAACAATCTGATTTTCTCTGAAATCAATTTTTCATGTTATATTTTACTTCTCTATAATAGCATTCTACAAATAAGAACAATGACATTACTTATAGTGGTGCACTCTTTATAAAGTTACATCTCTCTAGCAGTCATACTCAGAAATTGTGTAATAGTATTTTGTAAGAATATATTATGTTAAAAAATAAAATTATTAAAATATTAATGTTAAGCTCTTAGACAGTCTTCAAGAGAAAGCTATTGAATTTTCTTTTGCTGAAAATTTGGATAAATTTTTTCGTCAATTCAAGCTTTATATTATCATTAAGAGACTGAAATTTACGGAACAACCTACAATTGTAGAATTCTTATGTCAAATTTGAAATACTTCAATTCTTAATTAATTTTAAATGCATATGTTCCTTAGATTTTAATTCTTTATCAGTACAACTAATTATGAATTTATTAGTAATTTATTAGTCTTTTTAGTTTTTAATTAATGAGATATGAAAATCAATTGAGGTTTTAAAATTAACAAGGATATTATTTTCGTTTGTAACATAAAAAATACATAAAAATAATTATTTACGTACTTTTGTTTATAACAGCTAAATGAGATCTAAATAACAAATGTCAATATACATATATAACAACATCTTACTATAGCAATCCTGAAATATTCGGACAAACACTGTCAATATAGAAAGGTTTAACTTTATATACTTTATTATCTTTGCATCATCCAAATTAAATTATCTTGTAGATCTAACTTTTTAATCGATCTCTTGAGCCTGGAATGGCACAAAAATTAATAAATATCAAACTAAAAAGAAAGAGTCAAAGTCGAATTTACCTAGCTAAAAGAAGACAAACTGAATTAAAATCGAACTAGCCGTTTCCTGTTTGCGACATACAAACTTGAATTAAATATTTTTCGAGCATAAGATAAGATATAAGAATAATGAAAGGTTAATACTTCAAACTTTTAAGAACATTTCCCCTAGACAAGGTTGACTTAGTCAAACAAAATTGTCACCTTCACATAAATGCAAAGGAGTTGGGTCACAACTATGCCAGTTCCTTGTGAAAAAGGGAACAGAAGAAAAAACAATTCAATTGAAAACTAATATAAGGAAATATTATTAATCTCGGTCCCTTAATTATTAAATTTTCAGTCTGGCCCCTGTAATATCTAACTAAATATATTAACTAGCCCACTAACAAATTTTCAAGGTTCCAACCACAGAATGAAAATAGTAGCAACTATATCTTCTTATAGTAACATAAAAGACGAGCATTCACATGATTTTACATTGAAAAGATTTATTAATTTAACAGAAATATGTTAGTGGATGGACTAAAACCCGCAAAAATACATTAATTGAAGGTAACATATATTTATTCTAGTATTAAAAGGACCAAACTTTGAACATGTTAACGATTAAGGGATGAAAAATGTAACTCTCCCCTAATATAAATACACAACATGGTTTGACTTTGTAATTAGATCACACAAACAAGAAAGAATAGGTAACAACTCCAATGGAAGAGTTCAGCCATTTCAGCCATCGCCACCCATTAAAGATCTCCGATATTGTCGATGAAGAAGATCAAGTCATCTGCTCCGGCTGCGAGCACGATCTCTCCGACGGGTCTGCCTACACGTGCACAAAAAATAATTGCAACTTCATCCTCCACGACTCTTGTTACGAGTTGCCTAGGCAAATTAAACACAAGTCTCACCCGAATCACACTTTAAGTCTCTGCTTTTTTCCTCCTTATAACGACGGGGAATTCACGTGCGACGCATGTGGGAATTCGGGCCACGCGTTTACGTTTCATTGTGAGAAATGTAAGTTTGATCTTCATGTTGAATGTGCTTCCTTGCCGGAGAATGAAGAGAGGGAAGATCATCAACATCCTCTTACGTTGTGTTATAGTAACTTGTTTTTAGGGAAGGGGGATGAAGTGGATGTGATGTGTTATGTTTGTAAAAGAGGTGTTGGTAAGAGTTGTTGGTTTTATTATTGTTTGGCTTGTAAATGTGGTGCACATTTGGATTGTGTGGCTAATCAAGAAATTGTAGTGTCAGAAATTTGAGAAACTTGGAATTTTCTATTGTTGAGTGCAAATTTAAGAAGAAAAATATGCTCTTGTAGAAATCCAATGCTCCTCTAACGACAGCTGCCTTTTGATGTTAATTAATCTACCGTTTCAACTAAGTCTTCGATGTATACTAGTCATTTGTTTGTTATACATATTACCATCTTTTTGGTTCTATTCATTGAACCTTGTTGAGTATATTCATTTTCTTGCTTGGATTTATAGCAGATTAAAGTCTGTGATATTTATTGCTAATAAGATGGATTAAGATGACACCCAATATGCGGTTTAATGGTCAATGAAATGATTTGTGTTTAGTACAAAAAATGATTTGTAAATTATGGTCTAATCATATTCAAATCTCAACAAACATAAAAATAGCAGGTGATTGTTAGTCATTTATCTATGCCTTGATGAACATAGTTATCTAATAATACCTTTACAGGTAGCTATTATAAAAAGATGGATAAAGTGATATATAGGTTAACCATCTCATTTAATGTGCTTTTGGGTTAACGTACATATTGTGTTAGTGAAAGTACAACTACAGTTGAAATAATAATAATTTTTAGGCTAAGGCGGGGAGATAGAAAGTAAGAAGATTCCAGCTCACTCCAACAAAATCTTCACTTGTTCAATAATAGTCCTTTTGGCCTATCTTCTCCAAAATACAATAGTGCGATAATGTCGTATGATTTGAACAAACTATGTACAAGTTATTGAGATCAAAGCTTTGTTAATAAGAATTCCTTCTTCCATGAAATAAAATTATTTTTTCCACGACTCTAACCTTACTTTTTCATACATTGGACACTAGTTTTTTAACATGATCACAAAGTAGAATAACACATATTTATAGGTGTGACAACCTTTCCATAAAATAAAATTATGAGTTAATGAGATAATAAAGTTAATGAACATGGGAGAACATGCATGGCTTGGTGCATGATTTAGTGTTTTCGTATTTATCTTGTGGCTATTGTTAGGTACTAGTCACAATTTTTAAAACTGTAACTAAGATTATTAAATATCAATTTTGTTGGTGGCCCAACTTGGAAAGGGCAGGACAGGTCCTCCGACGGGATTGGCCGGATCCGCCGATGTCCCGTCCCATTTTCGATCCCGTCGGAAAAGGAGATCGGTCTTAGCGGGGCTGGGTCGGTATCAGATTTTCAATTTTTTGGCACTTAATTTTAAAAAAACAATATATATAAAAAAACCTCAATAATTGAACAAGATATTTTAATAAAAACATCTCAAGGATTTTTTTTTTTTGCATCTTATATTATTTAATAGAATTGTGATTTTTTTGTAATACAATTTCAAAATTGCAACTTTGTGGTGTTGTTCAAAAGTTGCAAATCACATAGTAAAATTACAATTAAAAAAATTTATATAGTTAAAACACCTTTTCTAATTTCTTCACAATGTCTTGTGGTTCTTCGGTTGAAATTATAAGTTGTTGGTCAAATTGGTCGACGCCGCTTCCAGTTCTGTCGGACAAGCTTTCGTTGTAGTTTAAATCGTCTTCTTCGTTGATCTCTGGTTGACCGCACCTTCTACGCTCCGCTCGTATCCAATCTCTGAATAAAACTGCAATATTCAAGCTGTCTCCCGCTAATGAGTGTCTCTGCTCTCCTATTTGAAATCTTCCGGCAGAAAAAGTTCTTTCAGACGCTGTTGATGACGCTTGAATGTTCATCAACACATCTCGGGCCATCTTTGCTAGTGTTCGAAATGTCTTCTCATTTTCCCTCCAGTATTTAAGCAAGTGTTCACGTCCTTCTTTATTGAGAACTGTTTGGTACGGTACAACACCCTGCAAAATAAAAACATCAAACTCGCTAACTTGATTAGTAGTGGTACAACTAAACATTATATTTCTAATGCTTTAAATACTAGTCACATGTCTTTTATAAGGTTGCACTGAAGAAGAAGAAGATGATGATGATATATAAGTCGGTTGGTTGCTAGCGCTTTCTTATTGGTAATGCGTATATACTTTTTTGTATCCATCGTGTATGCTAGACAAAATTTCTTCTTTAGTTGGTTCCTTAGGTGGTTGCTCATTTGAATTTTTTTGAGTTGGAGGTGGAAGTAGTGCTATACAATCATAAATAGTTTCAATAAGTGTTTTACAACCGTATATTTTAATAGTCGGATTTAATACAACACCAATAATATAAATAGTGGGAATAAGATTTTTTTTTTTAATTTGATAAATATTTTTTTAATAGGTGCCCTATAAGATGGGTTTTCCATATATTCACTAAGTAACAAAAATATTAGAGCTATATAAAATAACATAGTTGAAATAGTATGATAATATATACCAGAAAATTCTTTAGTTGCTTAAAAAATTTCTCTAAAATTACAATAAGTTCTGAATTTTTTCTCAATCGTTATGTACAAGCATATCAGTTGAATTTCGATTATGGGCGTTAAAAAATAAAGTTATAGGTCTTCTATAATCATAAGCAACAAGTAATTGTTCATATAGAGAATTTCACCTAGTCGCTACTTCTTCGAATTTTTTTCTATAAGGTAGTCCACAATCGTAACAAGTTTTTTTATATTCTTTTTTTCTTTGTATTCTATTACTTCTAAAAATAAAGTTTATAGCTAGTTGTACTTTATTAAAAATGTCTTCAAAAAGTGATAGATCATCCTTTACAACTAAGTTATAAATATGATACGCACATTTTATATGAAAATGATTAAGAAAAGATGGAGTTAAAATATCTTTTAAAAGTATAATAACATAATTATTAGAAGAAGCATTATCTAATGTAACAATCATTGTTTTGTCAGTTATACCATAATAATCGCAAACTTGATGAATATTTTCTGCAATAGAACTTCCAGTGTGTCTATCATCAATATATCTATATGCTAAAATACGTTTTTTACATAGACCATTTATAATCTATCCAATGACATGTTACAGTTAAATAATCATGACCGTTAATACTACATATTATATCATACATGATAAATACTTTGCCAGGAAAATGATTTAATGAATAACATAAATATTATTGATATTCGTGTACAAATTTAAAAACGTCTATCCTAACAGTTGATCTAGGAAAACCGTTAAAAGCAGGATTATATATATCTCTAATGTAATGAGTAAAAAGAAGGAAATGAAAAAGGCAAATCCTCCACCGCAACTAATTTTGCTATTGCTTCCATATCTTTATGTTTATCGTATTTATGGCCTACAATTCCCCCCGTCATCGACTTAATTTGATCTTGTACTTGATCTAGGACACTATGTGAACCTTGTCCCGACTGAGAGCGCATTGGCGCACCCGACTTTGTGTTGGGCCTCGTCTCATACTAGGGGGAATATGAGACATTCCAGTTTCAGTTTGAGGTGCACTAGTGGGTGTGTCATCTAGATTAGTGGGCGTGTCATCTAGATTATCTTCTAAATTAAAGTTTGGTTCAGTTGCAGAATATATCTCATCATCTAATGGTATATCATTAAAAAAATCAGTTTCATCTATATGAGTGTAATCAATCAAACCATCCTGTCTAAGAATAGGATGAAAGAAGTACCTCTGCCCTTGTTACCCCTACTAGAAGAAACACTTGCACCCTTACCCTTAAATATACTTCTTAATCCTCCATTTTAATTATGCAAATAAATAATTAAAGATAATGAAATTAAGTGCGATAATTAAAATAAAGTAACAATAATAATATAAAGAAGGAACGAAGGTACCAAACGCCGACTTGTAATCGAGGTTGAAAATTGAAAATTTGCTCGATGGATGATCCTCAAGTTAGTTGTCAACTTCACTCTCAATTTTTGAACTTTGATACAATTATACAAATGAATAAATAAAATATAATATTTAATAGACAATGTAGACTTGTAGAGATAGATTGAGAGATTCGAGTCCCATTTCCGTTTTTTAGGAGGACCGGGGTTGGGTCGGGACCGGGTCGGGACGGGACCGGGCCGACCCGTCCCACTGGCCAGCCTTATGTTCTATTTAAAGATCTCTTGTATACCTAGGTGAAGTTCTTGCTAATGTATCTTGTCTTTATAGTTATTTTGTACCATAACTAGTTGTCTACTTATGTGTGATTAAATATGCAGGAAAGCTAATAATTCAGTTAATGATTATGTTTAAATAAATGATCCCTTATGTTTTGTTTTATGATCTCTTATGTTTAAAGTTAAATCTCTTATGTTTTGTTGTGAGATCTCTTGTATAACTAGTTGAAGTTCTTGCTACTGTATCTAGTCTATAGTTTGTATCATATAAGAGTCTTTACTATTGTGTGATCGAATATGCACAAAAACTAATAATTCAGTTAATGATCATTGTGTTTAAATAAGTGATCTCTTATGTTTTGTTCTAAGATCTCTTGTATAGTTGAAGTTGTAGCTATTGTATCTAGTATACAGTTCGTACAATAACCAGTTAAAAGTCTTTATTGATGTGTGCTTAAATATACAGAAAAACTTGCATGGCGATCCACCACCTACACCTATGAAATTGAAATTCATTTTATAAAAACAGTTCAAGATGAAATTGATTATTTTTCAGGTAGAGTGACGGTTAAGTGTAGGATAAGATTTGCTATAGAAAATTTGAGAAATCCCCTTGAAAGGTTAGTCCCAACAAAAGACGTCATTAAAGCCCTGCTTAGATCAATTCTTTGACATAAATGTTGATTGTTGGAAAAATAGCTTTCACGGTCTCTTGTGTCATTATTTGTTGCTGAGGGAAATCAAGACAGAGAAAACCTATCCGCTTTGGAATGAAGGATTTCTGTCTTGTTACTGGATTGAATTGTGGTCTTTTTTCAAGGAGGGCGATGATAAGAAAAATAGTTTGATGGGTGAAGATATTTTATAACTTTTGAACGTGAAATCAAAGTTACTTACCAAAGCGGGAAAAAAATGGTATTATTGCCTTATACAGAAAAGGTTTAGTAGAAGTAGTTACTCCAACTGCCTTTCATGATGATTGTTTATAATCATGCATGGCTCAAGAGATCATTGCATTTCCATAAGAGATCAAGATCATAATGTACTCATTCTATGTCTTTCATGGTATGTTATAGTTATTACGGATGACTACCTATAAAATATGACCGCGCTTGAAAAATCAAGTAGGCACATGATTGTTCGTCAGGTAAGTTAGTATTGAGACGTTGCAATAACCACTCCAACATCCGATACAGATTAGAACAAGTCTAAGGGTGTGTTTGGTATGAAGATTTTTTTAATTTTTTCATGTTTGATTGGTCAAATTTTTTGAAAAAAACATTTTTTTTAGGAAAACAAGTTCCTTAAAAATGAGGAAAATAACTTCCCTAATGAAAGTATATGAAAAACAAGTCTCACAAGTGTCATTCAAACAATTACTCCACCACCACCCCAATCACCCAGCCCCCATCACCCCCGAACACCCACTCCCCACCCATCTCACTCCCATAGTATTTAGGTAGATTACATATAAATGCTTTTAGGATAATATTTTTTTGTTTACATACCAAACATGCACTAGAAAATAAATAAGAAACTCACTTGTTTTTCAAGAAAACATTTTCATTTATACCAAACACACCCTAAATGAATTATTAGTCGACCAGCACTAGGAAAATAATTGATGAAATGCCAACTTGCAAGAGCAACAAGTCTATCGAAAATTCCATGGACCTCAACAGAGTTGACTTGTGAATACATCCTTTACTAATCACGCTTCTTCAAGCATTAGCTTCAAAAACAAACAAGAAGGTAACGTTTTTAGTCAAAGTCAACATACAAAGATGCTAGCTATTTTAGTAGCCCATTGGATAACAGCAAAGTCAGTCAATATAAAACGGTTGTTTAAATATGCTTTTACATTGCAATTGGCCAGATTGTCTTTGGAGACAGACGACTTAGTAAACGAAAAATAAAATATGAAAGCTAGCAAAGTCATCGAAGGAAACAGCGTGGCCAAGTTAATTATCATATATATGAGTAGTTAAATTAATACCTACAAATATCACTGGACTTGCAGCTAGCTCTCTAATATATATCCATTGCACAATCCCTTATTGATTACTTGTTTAACAACAAAGTTACAAGGAAAATCCAATGGGAAGACAGAACCGGAGTACACATGCGGCATCTCAAGGTAAACAACACTTCAGCCATCCTCACAACTTGAAACTTGTGAATCCATCTGATCAAGCCAAAACACTCACTTGCAATGCCTGTGAGCAACCAGATAACAATAAGCCTAATTTCCATGGCTGCAGTAGCTGCCAATATTTCATCCACGAGAACTGCTTCAACGCTCCGCGTTTTCTCGTTCATTCATCTCATCCTTCCCACCCTTTAACCCTTCTCCAAACTCCGACTTACTCGAGTCGTTCCTATACTTGCAAGGCTTGTGGCTCTGCTGGAAATGGATTTTGCTTTAGCTGTGCTTGTTGTGAATTCGATATTCACTTGCAATGTGCATCTTTCCCTAGCTCGATACTTGTTGACAAACACCCGCATCAATTGGAGCTCCACTTCGGTTCTCCTTACGAAGATAAGAGTATCGAATACGTTTGTGATATGTGTAATGTGATAATGAACAGGGACGAATGGTTGTACTATTGTGCTAGTTGTGATTTCGCATCACACTTGAAGTGTGCGATAATTAGTCCTGAAGTTGGTGTTTTTCTCAAACAACAACGTCCAATTCCAAACTCAAATCTAAATTCAAACCCAAATCGAAATCCAAATTCAACATTGGAGATGATAAATGCAGCAAATGAAGCTCATGAGCAGATTATTGCAGCTCAAATTAGTGCTCAGATTGCGGCACGAGGAAGAGAGGCATGTCTGGACTTGGTCGGGCCACCACGAAGATACAGTTACTATTAACTGAAACGTGATAAAAAAAAGTTAAATTTCACCTTATGGCTTATATTGTGACGTTCGTTTTTTATTTCAAAATAAATGCTTTGGTGTGTTATTTCTCTTCAGATCACTCTCTTCAAAGTCAATTTTTATTCACTATCACAAAACAAAACAAAATTACTGAGCATCATGTAAAATTGTTTATGATAATTCAAATAAAATATAATGTAAATAAATATAGGTGGATCCTGAATTTGAACTTTATAAGTTCGACATGTCATTGAATCCACTAACTATTTGAGTTACTGGATTTGAAATTTGTTGAGTTTTGCCCCACATCAATTGTGAGATGAAATTTTGGTTTCCTTATATGATCATGGCCACGCTCACCTCATTAGCTAGCTATCACAATCATGAAATAAATGTCCTTAACATCAATGGAGGACTCAAGATTTGAAGTTAAGGTGCTCTTCTGTATGAACCTAACACTAATTGGTCTGTTAAGGTGCTCTTCTGTATGAACCTAACACTAACTGATTTCCTCTTGAATCTCATATAATTTTACTCCATTGGTCTGTTCATATCTATCCTCTAACTCTTTCCATAGCTCCACATAGTCATTGACATATTCAACACTATCTGATATCTCTTTTGACAAAGAATTCAAAATCCACGAAGTCACTGTGTTATCACACATCTCCCACTGTCGTAATTGAGGTGAATTAGCAGTAGGTTTTCTACACTCTCCATTAATAAACCTAATTTATTCTTCACCGACAAATTTCTCAACACACTTCTTCTCCAAGACCTATATCCAACTCCATCAAAGGGAATTGGAACCAACATTATTCCATAATAAACTGAAGAGTAATTGAGGATCGGTTGGTGAGCTTACACCACTGCAGCTTGAGAGAAGGGAAAGAGAGTGAGAGAGAAGGAGAGATCGTGGAGAATGAAATGAGAAAATAAGAATCCTTGCTTTCTCATGTGATGATTACAATGTTATATACATGGATGAAAAACAACTAACTAACCATGACAACTAAGCATGAGCTAAGATAATTACTCTCTAACTAATTGTAACAAACTTATAACTAACTCTCAACAAACTTAACTAACTACCTACCAATGAATAATGTAGATACAAGAATATATTAAGCAAATCTCAATACCCCTCAAGTTGGAAGTGAGGTTCTCACAGCTAACTTTCCTAAGACTGTAGACTGTTTTACTCCAGTAAGGGCCTTAGTAAGCACATCTGCAAGCTGATCTCCCCTGGCAATATGATGTAGTGAAATTAGGCCTTCCTGAAGCTTGTCCTTTACAAAGTGATAGTCAACTTCAATCTCATGAAAGACATGATTTTTGGCTATGTGCAAGGCTGATTGACTGTCACAAAATACTGCTATTGGTAGAGGGATAAATAAGTGTCATTTCCTTGAATAATCTATCAAGCCAAACCAACTCTCCTACTACTTTTCTCAAAGACATATATTCTGCCTCAGTTGATGATAATGACACTGTCTCTTGCTTATTAGATTTCCAACTCACAGGGCAATCACCAAGTAAGACCAAAAAGCCACTTACAGACCTTCTTGAATCTGGGAGAGCAGCGTAGTCTGAGTAACAATAAGCTCTTATGGTGCAATCTGGATTTCTGAATACAAATATCCCTAAGGTAGGATCTTTCTTCAAATATCTAAGCAAATTATAAGCAACCTGCAAATGTGGGTTCTGGGGTCTTGCATGAATTGACTCAGATGCTGAACACTAAGCTATGTCTAGTCTAGTGTTTGTAAAGAAATTGAATTTGCCAATCAATTTCCTATAGAAAGTGGGATCAGACAGTGGTGTTCCCTTCTTAGCTCGCAGTTTGACATTAGGATCAAGGGGGATGTCATGATGCTATGATGCTAAGGTTAAAGCAATCATACTCTTTCAGGTATACCGTATATATATATATAACCATAATCAAGAAAATAATAACTTTACAAGGTACTAAAATATTATAAAAGAACAAATAAAACAGTTAAAATTGATAAGAATTAGGAGGGGTTGGGTTATGACCCGCATTTTAATCCATTTCGGCCCAACCCGTTTCAGCCCAAGTAACTTTTGGGCTGGTCAATAACTTATGTCATTTATTAATTCAACTCATTTTGACTAACTCAAATTCAGCCCAATCCGTTCATTTGACACCTAACAATCCCTTATTTATCACTACATTAATAATATTCCATACATTATAGTCGTGCATTACTAACACTACAAGATATTTTGTCAACAATATTTTTGTGGTTATATGTTGGATGTTGTTCTTGAAATCTTTCATGATAACAAAAGTTGTTGCATGTCGTTCATAATACATTGCGAAAAATTTCACCACAAGGCATTTTTTTTACCATTTACGTTTTTTAGCAATAAAATATTAATTTTTTGTTGTCATTTATGTTTTTTATTTATTGTTACTACAACTTTTTTTTTGCAAATTTTATACTTTTTTGTAGGGTAACATATGAACCAAACGACCCCGAAAGGAATTGGATCATTCGGGAGGAAATTACAGTTAATGCAAAGGAGAGTGCTCGTTATAGAAACCATCCCTTTTCTCTAGGCTCAAAAGTATTTATATATGGACTTTCCAATCCTTATTTCATTAATCTCTATTGTTTGTATATATATGATCTAGTTAAAGAAATCGGCACCTGTTTAAGGGTCTAGCAAAGGTGTAAAGAGGCGTTAGAGGAAATATCTTTATATGAATTCAAGGTTTGTAGCTTATAGTTACAGTTAGTTGATTCAATTAAAGAGTAAAATATATACTCATATCTTATAGGGAACATAACCATCCAACTTTAGAACATTCGGTCCCACTAGCAAAAGGAGCGATCAAAGGATATTAATTAGCCAAACATATACTATATAATATTTAATTATCAATCAAACGCAGGAGGATAACCAAGTTGGTATAGAAGTAAAGTGCGGGACCGCAAGGTCACGAGTTTGATCCCCTGCATAAATCTTCTTGGTTGAATCATCGCACATGAGCATCGAGTGTGGTTAATTAGTAGCGTGATTTGCGGTATTGCGTCGGTCGGGGTTTCTGCATGTCTTTCGAAGAGTAGCGGTGCGCTTCTTAAGTCAACAAAAAAAAAGGGACGCATATCGTCTTGAAATGTTGGGATAATCAAACTTTGACGTTTAGAAGATGAATACCGATTAGAACAAAATCAAAACGAATTACGTGTTGTTCAGCAATAAGATAATGAATGATGAAATGCCAACTTGCAAGAGCAAAAAGTCTTAACAGCGGAACTGTTACCGCAACATCCATGAACCTTAGTACAGTTGACTTCCAAATGTTATCAATATGCCGAAATCGGTGGATCTTATTTTACACACAGAACGACGACCACCTATAAATCCAGATAGAGTGTTTTATTTTTATTTTTTTGTTGGTTTTTTGTTTTTTCACTCGGTATCTGATATATGTATTGGAGTCTGACTAAATTCGGAGTCGCAGTGTGAAGTCTCACATTGGGAGTAAACACTCCTAACAAAAGTGGTTCCATAGCCAAGACTTAAACCCGATACTTCGATAAAGATGAAAGAATATTTATTACTGAGTACTGATCACCGCTACCTTTATTGATTAGATAGACGCATAGAGCTTATAAGCGAGAGAAAAAAATGAACCAGAAAACTAACTTCAGGAAACCAACAAGAAGGCAACGTTTAGTCTATATCAAAATACAAAGATGCTCGCCATTATTTTATCTTAAGTCAGTCAATATGCTTACAGATGTTTAAATATACTTTTGAATATCAAATTGTTGATAAAGGGGGAAAAACGTGAATGCAAAGTCGTCGAAGGAAACAACGTGGCCATATGAGTACTTACTATCATTGCAAAATAAGTATCTATAAATACCGTAAAGAATGGATGGATCTTGAGCCTAATTCAATCCCAAAAGCTAGCTTGTAGGGTTAGAATTGTCCAAATTCATATAAGGAGTCCATGTTCTCATTCCGATGTGGAACTCTTAACACTCTCTCGCACGTCCAGACCTTGTTAACTGGATTGTGGATAGTATAATTTGGGGGCCCAACATCGGTGAATAAAGAATTAAAATGTTTCTATGTAAAAATACAAAGATACTCGCCATTATTTGACATACAAAGATACTCGCCATTATTTTAGTAGCAATTGGATAACAGCGCTAAGTCAGTCAATACGCTTACAGAGGTTTAAATACACTTTTAAATATCAATTGGCCAAATTGTTGTTAACAAAGGGAAAAACGTGAATACAAAAGGAAACAACGTAGCAAGTTATTAGGAGTAACTTATTATCATACCTAAATTAGTATCTATAAATAGAATTACAAATTAGTGTAATTCACTGAACTTGCTAGCTCTGCAAAATATCTTCTGTACTCCCTTGTTGATTACTGAGTTGAACAAAATTCCAAAGGAAAATCAATGGGAAGACAGGACCAGAGTACAAATGCGGCATGTCAAGCTAAACAACATTTCAGTCATCCCCACATCTTGAAACTAATTGTCAATTCAGCTGAAAGTGATACTCTCACTTGCAATGCTTGTGAGCAACAAAACATTACTAACAAGCCTAATTTTTATGGTTGCAATAGCTGCCAACATTTCCTCCACGAAAACTGCCTCAATGCTCCTCGTTTTCTCGATCATTCATCTCATCCACTCCACCACTTGACCCTTCTCCCAATTCCGACTTACTCGAGTCGTTCCTATACTTGCAATGCTTGTAGCTCTACTGGAAACGGATTCAGCTTTAGCTGTGCCCCTTGCCAATTCGATATCCACATGCAATGTGCATTTTGTCCTAGCTCGATACTTGTTGACAAACACCAACATCATTTGGGGCTCCACTTTGGTTCTCCTTACGAAGATAAGAATATCCAATATAATTGTGATATATGTACTGTAATAATGAACAAGGACGATTGGCTGTACTATTGTGCTGAATGTGATTTCGGGTCACACTTACAATGTGCAATACTTAGTCCTGAAGTTTGTGTTTTCCCGAGACAGCAGGGTTCAAATCCAAATCCAGCAGTGGAAACGATAAATGCAGTGAATGAAGCTCATGAACAGATAATTGCAGCTCAAATTCGTGCTCTTATTGAGGCACGAGGAAGAGAGGCCGCTCTGGACTTAATCTGACCATCACGAGTTATATCTACTGTACGTATGTATACGTGATCATCAAAACACATCCGCTTTGAGACGTCAGTTTTTATTCCAAAATAAATACTACTTTATTGTGAAGTTATTTCTCTTTCAAGTACACTCTCATTCAACTTTATAGTTGTGATGCTGATGATCAAGTTTCTCCATTTTCGTTTTGGTTCCTATATTTATCTATTCCAGCTGTTTGATTTTCGTGTTTTTTGTTCTTTTTGTTGGGTCGAAAATTAGTGCCTTTGTCAAATCAATGATACTACAAATGCTTCAATTTATTTGAAGGTTGACCAGTTTTGAGAGTTAAACAATTTTTTCTTTGACTTAATTTTAAACATAGATTCTTCGAATATTTTATAATAAATTTCACATATTTAAAAACTACATAAAAAGAATTCCCTCCGTCTCAATTTGTTTGAAGCAATAAATAATGCAAGTAAATAAGACAAGCAAAATACACAAAACATCATAAATCAAACGACAAGTGACTATAATGCAATATTGTGTCTACTAGTATGCTAGGTTAAGCGAGCCTACAATAATAGTATTACAACTACCATTTTGTAAGCTTAGGCAGGACAATGTTGGACTACCTACTACCCTAATACGTGTCCTCCATAACCCCCTATCCAAGGTCATGTCCTCAGTGAGTTGCACTTGCGTCATGTCCTGTCTAATCACCTCTCCCTAATACTTCCTCGGCCTACCTCTACCCCTCATGTACCCGTCCATAGTCAGCCTCTCACACCTCCGCACTGGGGCATGTGTGTCTCTCCTCTGCACGTGCATGAACCATCTCAACTTCGCTTCTCGCATCTTATCCTCCACTGAGGCCACTCTCACTCTGTCTCGGATATCATCATTTCTAACTATATCCCTCTTGTATGACCACACATCCATCTTAGTATCCTCATCTCCGCAACTTTCATCTTTTGGGTGTGCGAAGTCTTGACCGACCAACACTCCGCCATATACAACATAGTCAGTCTAACCACCACCCTATATAACTTGCATTTAAGTTTTGGTGGCACCTTTTTATCTCACAAGAATCCATATGTGAGCCTTCATTTCATCCACCCTAGCTCAATACGATGTGTGACATCATCAGCAATTTCTACATTCCCTTGGATAATAGACCCGAGGTACTTGAAGCTCCTTTTCTTTGGAATGACCTGAGTACCAAGCCTCACCTCCACGCTTGTCTCAATGTCGCTTCTATTACTGAATTTGCACTCTAAGTATTATGTCTTGGTCCTACTCAGCCTGAACCCTTTAGACTCTAGAGTCTGTCTCCAAACCTCCAGCTTAGCGTTCACTCCGTTGCGAGTCTCATCAATCAGAACTATGTCATCTGCGAATAACATACACCATGGCACCTCCCCTTGGATTTGCCACGTCAGTACATCCATCACCAATGCAAATAGGAATGAGATAAGAGTTAATCCATGGTGCAACCCAATTATCACTAGAAAGAACTCCGAGTCTCCTCCTACTGTCTGTACCCTGGTCTTGGCTCCATCATACATATCATTGATTGCCCTAGTGTATGCCACAGGTACATCTCTAACCTCCAAATATCTCCATAGAACCTCCATATGGATTTTATCGTATGCCTTCTCGAGGTCGATGAACACCATATGTAGGTCTCTCTTCCTCTCCCTATACTGCTCCACCAACCTCCTAATAAGATAAATGGCTTATGTAGTCTAATACCTCGGCATGAATCCAAACCGATTCTCAGAGATAGACACACCTCTTTTCACTCTCATCTCTACGACTCTTTTCCAAACTTTCATAGTGTGGCTTAACATCTTGATACCCCTATAGTTATTGCAACTTTGGATATCACCTTTGTTATAGTACAAAGGAATCATTGTACTCCACCTCCATTCTTTGGGCATCCTCGTCGTCTTAAAAATGACGTTAAACAACTCTGTCAGCCACTCCAAACCTGCCTTACCTGCGCTCTTCCAAAATTCAACCGGGATCTCATCAGGCCCGGTCGCTCGTCCCCTACACATCCTTCCAACAACACTCTGAACATCTTCAATCTTAATATTTTCACAATACCCAAAATCCTGGTACTTACCAAAGTGCTCCAGATCTTCCAGCACAATGTCTCTATTTTTTTCGTTAAGAGTTTATGGAGGTAAGTATGCCACCTTCGTCTAATATGTGTGTCCTCCACCAGTACTTTGTCATCCTCGTCATTGATGCACCTCACGTTATCAAAGTCTCGTGCCCTCCTCTCTCTCGTTTTAGATTTTTTGTATTTCCTCCATGTCTATGTGGAGCGAAACTTCTCGTTCTAGGATTATGGTTCTTTCATGAATGTTGTTATTCAGATATTGATTTTAATTAACTAGTTATCGTATTGGTTTATTTATTTAATCCTGAACTTAATTATTTGGTTGCTTGATCACCAATCGAATGTTATATTTTATTCTTAGATTGAACTGGATAGAGGAATACTATGATAGAATTAGGGTTTAATAGAGTAGGATCTCGTCCTTGAAAATCTAGGGATTTGCGGCTATGATAGAGATATACCTAGATGGCCCTGCTTGGTAGGAATACAGGAAATATAAATGCATTTGTGTTAAGGTTCATGATCATAGAGATATAAGTAATACAAATAGGCAACTAGAGGACTCGAGAGATTCGTAATCGTAATATCAACCATGTCAATCAGTAAACTGGATAAATTAAGAAGTTGAATCAATTGAAGAATATAACGTGATTGTTAGATAGCTCATAGCCCTAGATCGTTTCCATCTCATTGATAATATAAAAATTCGCTCTTTCTTTGTCGAATTTCATTATTTATTTTAATTAATTTAGAATTTCAACCCACATATTTCCTCTCTTGTATAGATAATTCGGATAACTTAATATAGCTAACGGTTAATCATATATCCATGTGGGTTCGATATCTTTCTAAAATCACTGTACTACTTGTACGACCATGTATACTTGTGTGTGCGTATGAGAACAACAAGTTTTTAGCGCCGTTGTCGGAGGCTTAGAAATTAAATGTTTATCTAGATTAGACTTTTCTTGTTGTCTATTCAATAATATTTTATTTATTTTTATTTAATCTTTTGGTATTCTTCTTGACATGACATCATGGAATGAAAATTGGTCAACTATTGGTTGTTCTTATTTTAGTGATCCTTGTCTGAATTGTGGAGGACCCCACTTGTGGCCACATTATGATAATATTTCTCAGAACGGGTTGTGTGCACCTCCCCCAATGTTTGTAGTATATGTGGTGGTCAAGACGACCATTGGAATGGTTCTCCTGTTGTTTGTGATGTTGACATGAGTAATAAAGTGGAAGATGTGGAAAATCTTGCTCAATTCAGCAATTTTGTAAAACAGATGCTTGAGATGAGCTCAATAATAAGAGAGCGCTCTGCAGAACAATGGGAAGCCATAGAGATGATATGTGTCAAAGTCGCAGAGATACAAGACCAGACTAAAACTTGTAATGACCTGCAAGTTACATGCTTAGTCAATGATCAAGATGAACCTCAAACAAAAGAAGAGTGTGAGTTCCGACATGGAAATAGCTTTGAAGAAACAGAGATAGAGAGTCAATCTTGACTTGAGAAACAAGCTCAACAAATAAAATTTCATGGATTTCTTTGTGATGGTCTTACAAACATGGCGACACAATTGGTAGAAGGCAGAAAAGAGCTCAAATAGTTATCCATGACCTGAAGGCTCAATTAAATAAAATGTTTGAGGTATCTGATGTCCAACCACCAATTGTTGTGGATACTGGTCAATTTATGGAGCAGAAAGAGGAGTGTCAGCCATTCGACCCGAACTTTATTGATGATGCTGATGTTGAATGAGTATACATCAGTGAGGATGTCAAAAATAAGGTAATTTTGGAGTTGAGGCGTGTAGACCCTCATTCTAAATATTTTTCTACATTATGTTTGGTTGGCTACATAGAAATCGAGTCTTCCAAGCCTTTGGAGAGGTGTATGGATGAAGAACAAGGCTCCTACATTCTAAATTTTGTCATTCCAAAGAGACAAAACGACATTCCTCACTTAAGGGCCAAGAAGTGTAAGATGTGACACCTATTTCTTGGGTCCTTTATTTTCACATCACCACCCCAAGAACGTGACAGAAAATTTGATGCAAAATTGGGGGCACAATTCATATCCTCAAAGTGGAAGGAAAAGTGGTGAAAGTGATGGTGTCGTGTCGCGACGTTAAATCAAGCGCTTGTTGGGAGGCAACCCAACTTGTATTTTATTTTATTTTTATAGCATTACTTTTTGTTTTGTTTTATTTTGTTTTTGTTTTACAGATTAGGGGACGTCTGAGTACCTAAAGTTTAAGTTGAGGAGCATATTTGAGATTAAGTGTGGGGTCGTCCCGACCTTGATGTTGAGGATCATGTTGCTAGCTAGGCCCTAGAGGGTCTCAGGGAGTATTTCTCATCTATATTTTAATTTTTTTCTGATATCCATGCATTGAGGACAACACATATTTTTAAGTGTGTGGTGGGTACTTTCGATACTTTTGAGCTCGAGAATGATTATGCCATATGATTTTTTTAGGAGTCTTAGAGTCTAAAAAACAGAAAAATGAAAATTTCAAAAAGATTTTTGTTTCTTTTTTTCTTTAGTAGTTTCTTAAGTCCCTCATTAGTGGCATACATCACCCGCCCCTTTTGGATTTTCTTATGGCCTCGGTGATTTTCCGAGGGGGATATTTGAATCGAGTATTAATTTATTTATTTTTAGGAAATCATTGAACCAAAATTTCAAAGTCAGTCGAATGTTAGGTACTCGAGTTAGCTGAAATACGATAATGAGCAATTCTATGTGTTTAAAATCAATAGCATGCTAAACAAAAAGAGAGAAAATAACCTTACTTGAGACACTTAGGCTTGTATTCATGACTCTTAGATGACCCATTTGAGCTTAATTTGAATTATCTTATATTTGCCTGATTTGAGGACTGATATGGATCCATAGTGAGCTAATTGTGTTTCATGTGTGTACAATGTATTTTTGTGTACTCCGTGCGCTGTATTGATGTCTAGGACTTGTCAAGTGTGTTCGCGAAGCGAAATGAAGTTGTTGATCTAGAAAGTGATAGAGGTCTTCTTTGTTAGCCGGAAATTTTCCTAAATAGTAATAATTTCCCTAGTCAGCCTGTCGAGTCTTTAGACTTTTTTTTGGTAACTATTGATAAGCCTACTCTCGTTCATTCTATTTGACTTTAACTTGATCCTTCTGACTTCCTAAGCGCATTAATGATGTAATTTACTCTAAAAAGAGTAGAAAAGTAAAAGAAAATGGGATGATTTGTTAGTTGACGTCTGAAATAGTCTATGAGTGCACCTAGATAATAAAGAAAATGCTTGCTAGATGGGAGAGTTTGAAAAAAAAAGAGAAGTTCGTGAAATATTGGAAGATTTTCCCGTCTAGCTTGCATGAAAATAAAAAGTGCTTAAATTGTAAGAAATAAAAATTGGGTATGATTGTGATGAATGGTGTTGGTTGATTGAGTTGTGTTTGGTTAATGAAAGAGTGTGAATAATTGTCAAAGTTGTATGTATTAAAGTGCTTAGGGAAGATAGTCACTATTTCATCTAAAATATATCCTACTTGTCCCTTAGCCTACATTACAACATGTTATGTCCTCCTTGATCCTAGAGTTAGCATACTTAAATTAGAAGCGGTTACACTAAAGACAAACTTATGGTTCGTCATATATTTCACATGAGGTTCTTTGTGAGAGTGAGCGAAAATTATTGATTGATTATGTCCATTCAAATTAGTTCAAAGTGAAAAATTATGTGAGATATGGACAACTCTTTTTTCAGACGGGGCACGTAATTGACTTAGGATAGGTGAAGTATTGGTTTCTCTATGGATATCATGATAATTCTGTTAAAGTGGTGTCATTAAGTCAGTTTTGGAGGTTAAGTTGTTTATAGGAGGTTGTGATATTTTGTCAATGGAACAGGTTGGCATGATTATAGGGGGAGATTGCTCGAATTGGTTTGAAAAATGATTTTTGAAAGTGTCGTGTTAGTCGAAGTCCGAGTAGACATGTTCTGATTTATGGTTGTTATATCTGTTGAATGTAGTAGTTGCTAGTGTGTTGTTCGAAGGCGAGGAAAGTCTAAGTGTGGGGTGGTTAGATGTTCTGATTTAATCGCTTATTTTATGTTGAAATCATTGTATTTGATCTTATGTTGGTGTATCTTGTGTATCTAGGTACAATATGAACAAATAAACTAAAATCGAGCTTGTTATTCAGATATTGATTTTAATTAACTAGTTTATCGTATTGATTTATTTATGTAATCCTGAACTTAATTATTTGGTTGTTTGATCACCAATCGAATACAATCTGTGATTATTATATTGAACTCGAGAGAGAAATACTAAGATAACAATAGGGTTTAATACAACAGGATCTCATCCTTGGAAATCGGGGTAGGAATTTGCGGCTAGGATAGAGATATATTTAGATGGTCCTGCTTGGTTGGAATACATGAAATATAAATGCATTTGTGTTAAGGTTCATGTCCATAGAGATATATGCGTGGAAGTAATACAAACAGACGACTAGAGGACTCGAGAGATTCGTAGTCGTAATATCAACCTTGTCAATTAGTAAATTGGATAAATTAAGAAGTTGAATCAATTGAAGAATACAACGTGATTGTTAGATAGCCCATAGCCCTAGATCGATTAAAAATTCGTTCTTTCTTTGTCGAAGTTCATTATTTATTTTAATTAATTTAGAATTATAACCTACGAATTTTCTCTCTTGTATAGATAATTCGAATCGTTTAATTTAGCTAACGGTTAATCATAAGCCCATGTGGGTTTGACATCCGATTCTAAAATAACTATATTACTTGTACGACCACGTATATTTGTGTGTGCGTTTGGGAGCAACATCATCTTTTTATTTTCTCTATTCCTTTTTGACAACTTATAATATGGTTATTTCTAAATCATATAATTAATCTTGTTGGAAGGTTTCACTACCCTTCTCCCCCAAAGAAAAGATATTGAAATGTACAAGTTTTATTATATCCTTAAGTTTTTCCGTCTTTATATTTCATATTCAGCTTACAAATTTAGTCATGTATATTGATCGAGTTGGCTTAACAAAGCGTAAAATATACTTTAAAGTTTAAACATAAAATTGGATGATCACATAGAATGTACCAATATTCTTTCAAAAATGAAAATAAACAAGAAGACAGTAGGCAGAGGGACAATTATAGTTATCGTTTACAATATAATTACCACCACCAATCACACTACTAACAGTGCCACCACTCTATATCATCAATTATCGGTATCAGACATCACCATTATTAGCTATCATCATCATCCACCACAATTATAAGTTAGACACCACTAATTGTCACCATCTAACCACTATTGTCGGCCACCATTACCATTAGCTAATAGCTACTATGTTCCCATAACTACCATTATATCAGATATTACTATCACCAACCGCCACCTACAATCGACACTACAACCATAATTGTAAGTCGCCGCCACCACCTATTACCATAAAATAACTAAAATATTTTATTAAATTGTATTTCTTAAATTTTTTAACTAAAGAAATTTTTATACATTATTTAGATGTAGACAAATTTTATACATTTTGATGTTGAGAAAACAATCATTAATCTTAAGTATTTAGTATTCAAATCTTAATACATATTTTAATTTTTAGATATGCATACAAACTTAAATACCTTGGTCTTAATATTTCAATTTTTATTCTGATTCAAACATGTTAACCTTATATAAACAAATAAAATCTAAGATGTCTATTCAAGAATTTCTACAAAGACGACAATTCACTAGTACTCCATTCACTTTCATCACTAACAGTCACCCCTTACTATTATCAACTACCATTCCACTGTCCTCAGCGACAACCACCATTACCCCAAACAACACAGTTAAATGTTATTATCACTAATCACCATTTACGATTACCATCACCAATCAACATTACCACAAAAAACACTCATCACTACTGACAATTTCTACCATTAGCCACCACTATATATTACCAACCATCATCATCATTCACCACTAACTACCGGCCTATAATTACGGAAATCAAATATACATTTTTCTAATACACAAGATTACTACCTGTACAATATCACTAATAATATCAAAGGAATATACTGTGTATATTCTATCACACATACATATATAAATTTACAAGAAAATATTCCTCTGTCCATATATCCTCAAGATGTCCAACAAATTGAGCAAGATGCGATCTGGAAATGAGGATTGTAGCATTGAAAACTACTCTTTGTTGCTCGAGGAACGACCCTTCTTTGGTCCACCAAGAATACGAGAAATCTGCAGACCTCTACTGAATGCTTGATTAAACAACATTCGAGTTTGGAACTCCGAAACAAATGGAAACCAAGCCAAGAATGCAACTGGTGTGAACAAGAGCAACCCCATTATAATTTCATAACCACGGGCAAATGTCCTGACCGATCCCCAGAAGCCAGCACGTCGAATCCAAGGCTTCAAAGCTTGAGAAATCTGAAATAAAGCAGGATGAAGAGTCAACTGCATAAAGAACGAAAGAGAGTGTTTGAGACACAAAGAAATTGGCACTCACCAAAAGCATTCCCCATCCGGTAGGCATGAAGGCAAGAATGCAAACAATAATATCACGAAATTTCAGGTGTAGAATCGCAATCAAACTAATGAGTAGGGAAACAAATGAGAGGAAAATGAAGCCTTTGATCAAACGAAACGCGAGCTGAAAATCAGCACTGAATCTCCTCCTTCCGACAGACACAACCTGCAATGAATGAAGAAAGGCAAACCGAAATTTAGTCCGCATATGCACCAGAAAGTGTAGCAAGCAAAATTTGCTCAGCTGACAGAGGAAAAGCAAGTAAACTACTCCTTCCCATGATTTTACACGTCTGCTCTTGTTTTAAGGGCATGATTTAAGAAGTTAAGAAATCAACTAATTTAGATCAAATATTATTAGTTTGAAAACCATGCTTTAGTAAAACTGATGACCGTTGATTACCTTGAACATTGTGTTTTTGAGACACAGTAAATAACTACACTATGTAATATTACATAGTGTAGTTATTTTGTGCCTACAAAAAACAACGTTCAAGGCAATACTATTATGCGAATACACTCCACTGGCACAAACAGAGATTAATAAATGCGGGAAAATAAGTGAATTGCAGGAAAAATCTGATCCAAAAGTTAAATCTCCTATAGAAGAAAAAAGCTAGTATTTGTAACCATAAATTTTACTTAGTAGCTAAAAACTGGTAACCGTCACATACTAAGTCTGTATTCTTTTTACAATTTTGTGATATAAGATTGTGTATCTCAAGAACTTCTGACATTTCGGGGGATCTTATCAATCAATATAAAAAGAAAGTGAGCTTTCATGGAACTCACCTTCATTACTGCTAATATCAAGAAAATGACTATCCATGACATACCGTAAACCTGAATATGCAACAAGAAACAAACAGGAGTCAATACTTGAATATTGTAGCTGATCATTTCTGCAGATAGAAATGCAAAGTAAGGACGTACCAGGACACTTGTTTCGTTCTTCAAAATAGTGAGGTGATATACAAGTCCGTATTGATAAATAAAAAAGCGCAGTGATAACAATATCTCGACCACAGTGCCACGGATTCCTGAATGATAAAGATGCTCTTGTTCTTTCTCCCACCAAGATTCCCAGCTTTTTTCTGGCGATACACCGATACCACCACGATTGTTTATCCATTTATTCCAGTCTGTCCAGTCATCGACAATCTTTTGCCACTCGAATCCGGAGGGATTGAACAGGAATGGAGCAAAGAGCCATGTAACAACGAGGAACCATATAGACACGGTAATAAAAACATATGACAACATATCTCTGTATGATCTACCAAATATCTGGTAGACAAGAAGTAGAATCATGAGTTCAATTCCCTTGACAAAATGGCTTCGGGAGTACAAACGATAGTTTTCAGCAAATTTGGCGTGAAATACAACAAAGCCACGACCAGTGCCCCTATATTGAGCACCCCCATGAAGCAATGTCCTCCCATAATAGTGGGTCCTTGTTCCAAGAGAAAATGTAAAGAAAACAGGAGCAAGTTGTAGTTGCATCAGCACAAAATCAGTTAAGGCATTGCGGAAGCCCCTCTCGAGGCCTATCTCCATCATCATGGGTAATGCCATCAATAGCCCAATTTGCACAAAAGACTGAGAGGCAAGAGCAACTTGAAGAGGCTTATTATTTCGAATAGCTGGGTGTGAACTCAACCCTTCTTCAAGCCCGCTGACGACAAGATACAGCCGACCATAAAGAAATACATATACAATAATTACAGTTATCTGCCAAAGAAGAGACGACATTTATTTAGATAGACTATAAAGAGAATAAACCCGGTTAGGATCATGAAAGTCTGAACTGAAGAAGCAGTTGGGCAGTACCAAGGTAGTAAAGTAGAATCCTATAGTGGTGAAGAAGCATGATAGCATACGGAAGAAATCAAATCGATGTCCAAGCCTGTAAATATCACGACTCATTGTCTGCTCACCATTTCCATTAGCTATCTTTGCTTCAAACAGTGCAATTTGGTTAAGGCCAACATCTCTTCCTTTACCAACTTGGATGTACTCATGGTGAGTAACATTACCCCCCCGTAGGGTAGAATTAAAACCTGAAATATGCATCAAATTTGTAAGAGTAGGCAAAAACTACAGGATTTACGTGTTAAAGTTTGTGGGTTTTTTCAAATACCAGCAAATATGTCTTCACTTAGGTTGATGACTTTGGAAGCCTTGCTCACACCACCTCTTGTTAAATGAAACAATCTATCGAATACATCAGGATGACCATAGTGGAAACGTACTCTGAGACAAAGAATCCACAATAGATGAGAAACTTCATGTCAGTAAAACCTTTTTGACCTACTGAGATGAAAAGTAAAATACATATTTGCATGGATAGAATCCATGCAACTACATCTTGAAATATGACGTCACTTTATCCTAAAATTTCAGAAAGGCAATCAGACTTTACCAAAAAATGATAGTCAGAGGACGACAACATCATATCCAGTGTAATCCCACAAGTGGGGTATGGATAGTCACAGGACGACAAGGAAAATGTAGAAGACGAGAAAGTTCATTAATTTGAATAAGTAGTGCACCTCGGCAGCTAGACATGAAAACGAAATCAAGTGCTGAATAACAGACATTTAGCCTCTGGCTACACAAAAGAGGATAGGGGAAACATGCTAAGAACAAGGAGAAATGAAGACTAACTGGGGTAGAGAGAGAGAGGAAAAAGAGGATTTCAGTGCATTGGCGGAAAAACATGTGTCATCAGTAGGCTACTTACAGAAGAGAAAACAAAAAAGAAGAGGGAGGAGGGAAAAATACTAACAGTTCAAGTTGGCACTCAATAAAAGATTCAGTACTTCACATCCTAACGAAATCTTGGCTACTTACTTCAATGGATTGGCCAACAATCTTTGCCCAATTGTGACAAAGCTGGTTTCCTGATTTGACATAAACCATGCTAGTGAAGAAACACTGCACAGAGAAAACAAAATGACGGCGGATAAAGGAAATATATTTCACTCTCAAGACAAAATTCCCATGCACAACATCTTTCTCCCACCCCATCGTAGCAACAAAAAGTTATTAGTTCGCTAGAAGGGCCCATCTCCATACCTGCCAGTGAAAATATGCTCGCGCAGTCCCAGAATAGTTGGATTTCTCACTCCATTCTTTTTCAAAAATTCTTGCAACAAATTCCTCATTTTGAGGGCTTCTTCCATGTAGTTATCCTTTTGATTGAAAAGTAATAATCTGGCGTCAAACCAAACATGCTAACTTTTTCTAATAGTAAATGAGAATCTTATCAGATCCTACCTGGTTCATATCTATTGTTTGCAATCCTTCCCCACGAGTAAATATAATTGCATGATTTTGATTCTCTGGCTTTCCTTCTCCCAATATAGCAGGCCCGGGAAGTTTTATTCGATAAATAACCTAGACAACAATATTTCAGCAGTTGATTGCAGAGAATTAAAAAGTAATATTGACCAGCAAATGCAGATGTATCTCCAACGTAAAAGCCGATTTGTAGCTGACGAATAAAGTTTGAGATAGTTGCTTCTTTTTGTAAATGAGAACATATATATGATTATAATCTCCAGCAACAATTGTGTGTATTTTCAAGTATCCAAGCACAAACTCTATGTAGATTGACCAAAATAATTTGCAGAGATGCAATCCCGACAGAAGAACTAAACTATAAAAAGAAGGCCACAAACCAGGACCATAGATCCAAGAACAAAAACAGAACTTCAGATAAACTCTTGTTATGACACTCTTAATAAAAGGCAATGCCCCATAATAAGAAAGAGAGGACGAAAACTAGAACAGGAAAAAGTGCTTTGTTTTAGCTGCTAACTGATGCATAATGTTCCAATTCATAACCTGCAATAGGTACCTGATCTAACTTCTGATCTGGCTGTGCTGAGTCCACAGACCTTGGTACAGCCTTCACAAGTGCTGAATAATAAACCTTATCACCAGTCCTTTTTGATTTATCTTTGCAAGTTTCTTCAATCTCATCAATGTAAGCTACTCGAAGAGAAGGGTACCTTACAAAGAACACAAGGAACAAAATTAAGAAATAAAAAAGTACACACTTAAAACATAAAACAACCCAAAGTTGTGGATTATGGGTCATACTTTGTCATTAGTCCCAAAATGTCTTGAGCACGATGATCAGCGGACCTTTTCTGAACACCATATTGCTGGCATGACACAACATAGGTAAATTTCATGTCTGCAACTGCCTGACATTGCGACATCAAGGACCTCTCATTTTTTGGCTGTTCATCAGTATTAGATTCAGCAGCTTTATAGCCTTTCATTAACTCTGTAAAAATGTAGAAACTGTAATTCATGACAAATTCTACTCTTCAAGATAACGGGAAGAACAACAATAGTTCTTGTAAGCACCTTCATCTTTTGCCATATCAAGAAAGGCCTGAAGCTCCAAAGCTTGCCGATAGTACATCATACCTCGAACTGATTTTTACAGTTGACCAATTGCGTGCAAATTAAGAAAATTGTCAAGAAAATATGCTGCTGCTAAAGGTCAAAAGAAGCACAAGGATAACCATACCAGTTTTGGTCAATGTTTGGCCTCTATATGATGCCCATAGACGAAGTTCTTCTTCCAAGCTAATGTTTCCCTTAAGATCCTCTTCACTGCTACAGCCAACCCTTTCAAGGAAGTTCTCCCATTCATCTTTAAAGGTTTTTGATATTGATTTAGACATGAAGAATGACATGGAATCATAATATGTCAAGGTAAGTCCATCTCATGCTTAAGTTTACAATTAGAATACAAACCTGGGTAAATTTTCTGCAAATAAAACAGTATAGAAACACCATCTTCATTTGGCCTTTCCAGGGAATTTATTGAGAAAAGAACCTCCTCATTGTAGTAAGGTGTCAAAATACTAAAAAGAGAAAACAAAACATCACATATATTAGTTAAAGATGTTAATTTGTACAAGTTAAAAGTAATTGACTTTTACGACATGCGCACAGATAAAAGATGTACACCAAAACCATGCTACAGTACCCTGAAATGAATTAGGTTCTGACAATTGCAAGTTCATGGAGAACAACATACTAATTTATTACATGAAAGCTAATTGAACAAACATACCAGGGGAAGACCGCTCATCAAACTGACTGAGTAGCTACACTCTACTAGTCTCTCCTATAAAATCATCTCTTAAAGTTACTTCTTACCTAAGAAGAAAATAATCTCTTAAATTCCAGCAAACACCACAATTCTAAAATCCCTTACATTTCACACAATCATCACCGTGGAGAGAAACTAACATTCATCATTATTTCCATATATCTGTCCATACTTCAAGCAGCAATCCATTATGCATTTAGCTTGTTATATTACTACTGAATCGTCGCCTTATTGTAGGCAGTAACCATTCACTATAACAAATAATAGCATTGATTCAGATCTCAAATTTGATCTAAATATAGTTTTACCAGACATGAGATCATTGCTTGTGACAATCAGACCAGTTGACATCATCAACGAGGTCAAAAGTTTTCTTAAAAAGATAAGTTGTATCTAAGAAAAAGATTTCTTCATGCTAGGATTCAGTATCTTCAGAATTCTAGTAGGCTAGGGATCAGTATCTTCAGAATTCTATCAGGATTCCAGTGGGAAATAATAGCTACAGAGAAGAACAAAATCACATTAAAATTTTGCGTTTACTTAAGAATTTAACTGAATAAAATGTCAAATTCTTACAATAGACCCTTGTGGTCCGGCCCTTCCCCGGACCCCTCGCATAGCGGGAGCTTAGTGCACTTTTTTTAAGAATTTAACTGAACTTTGGGATTAAATGACCTTTTCAATACTAAGAGCAACTTTTTTTCTTTATCATGATTTTTGAATGTGGAAACCTAGTGGACCAGGCATCTACTGATACACTATAGAGCGTTGTGTCTACACAGTAGGTTGACTTGACAGCTTGTTCCAACATCTAGACCAAAGTTAAACATTGTATTACAGGTGTGTACTAATGGTCTTGGCCACTTCCCCACATTCTGGAGAACGAGGAGTGGGTGAGTTGGTCCTAAGGCGTCTTTCGTTTGAAAGTTAGGAAAACAACTACAATCTTGGAGCCAAACTCCAGTGGAAACTTTGACTTTATTCCGGAGAGCAGGGAGTGGGTGGACGGGTCCGAATAGCCTCTCATTTTTAGTCTTTTTTGGTGTACCCATGAGGCTCTAATTAATATAGAAGATTGGGGTATTTGGTAGAGAATCATATTATATTGTAGATTCTCCCATATTTAATCAAATAATTAACCTTATAAAATAATTTCAGAGACCTTCCTCCAGATTTAGCTTCATAACACTAACCTCCTTTGTGATTTACGATATTACATTTACTTCGCTTGTTTTGATTTCTGTGTAACAATTCTTTTAACCTATTTATCATTAAGTATAGGCTTCAAAATACCAACAAGATACACAAGAATAGGTTGAGTTTTTAACTAAACATCCCTACAATGGTATCATGATGCACTGTAATTACGTATCAATTGACAAGTGATGTTTTAATCAGAAAACTTACGAAAAGGAAAGCATATTTCGAACTTTGGGGGCGTGAGGCATGTCCATAAACAATGAATTTGAGAAGAATGAGATGCGCCGTCTAGCATCCAAATTGGTTGGCACATCCATGGCAGATTCCTTAACAGTAAGCAGCATGTGTACCCTTCTAATCTGGAAGAACGACAAGCTTCATATGAGTGTGGCTCAAAGACGATAACTAATCACCCTCCTTCCCCAAATGTATAGCGAAGTTATTGAAAGGGTTTCACCTAGAAACAAGAACCTGGAACAAGATTTTGATACTTTTTCTTCCAACCATACCGCTCTCTCCCTCTCCCTCTTTCTTTCTTTACACGCACACACACACACACATATCATTCTAAGTTAATCCCTCACATTCTTCACTCCAAATCTCACAGCATGCTTTGATGGCATAAAAAATATATATATACACACATACATGCTCGCGCGGATACACATACACAGACACATATAGTGGTCTTCATTTCAAATCTCACAGCATTTGATAACTGGGTGAAGAGATTATCTTTTTAACATGGTTGTAATAGAAACTCGCTATATTTAATTGAAACAAGGGGCACACAAAGACAAAAACTGTTTTAAGTTCTTCCACTTGCTTATTTGAGTCAATCTTAATACCCTTACCATATTTACCATGTTATGAGAACTTGACCTGTCATCTCATATTTTTTATTGAATAATTACAGTCCAGTGATTATCTAAAATATCATGCAACAAACTAACAGTACACTTTTAATATGTCATATGTGATTTAGTTGAAGAGATATACTCACCTTTTCCTTCCATGCCTCTGTTTCTGTTACAGGAAAATTAAGGGTGCCAAAGAGCTGATATTTTGCATTTGGAATCATTCCGTCATGCATCCCATAGGAGCCACCATGGGTGGTTTCTAACAAACTACAACAGGGATTTACGAAAATAAACAAATGATCAACAATTAAACAAAGAATAAAGAAACTTGCTCCCACATGATTTACATGATTTACCTGGGAACAGAATCTTCCATTATGTCACGGGTCACAACTTCTAACATATCAAGCAAGAGAATAACTACCTGATCCTTGTCCTCCTTTTTGTTTTCTTTCTGTGGAATTTAGAAGCTACTTAAGCAGAACTCTATGAAAATGCTCAATTCATTAGCTGAAAATTTTGTACAGCGTATAATTACCAGAAAATCAATAAGCCGCACAAATTGTTCATAGAGGGTAGGTAGAGCACTCATGGTAAACTCCGTTATCAGATCACCCTGATCTATGTGATCATCAACTTTTGAGAAAATTTCTTTTATCACCCTGAAAATTATTGATCCCAATTAAATAATTAGAAACAGCTCAAGGAGTCAAATAAGATTGCCAGATAAGGAAATGTAACAGATCGAAACTTACAGCTGTTCACGTTCACCCAAGACCAAAACATTTATAATGCTTTTACATGAAGCATAGCACTCACGAATGGCACTTCGCATGTAACTGTCGGCATTCAATCTTTTGTTCAGCTCACGATCTCTTCCATTGCTATCTTTAGCCATATCCAATGCAATAGGAAGCTGATAGCAGTCATGTGATATAAACACCACTTAATAAGGTTGTTATTGAATTTCCTTCATGTTTAGAAAATAAAGCTTGTAAGAACGCAAACCTTGCTAGCTAAGAGAAATGGAGGCCACTGGATAAGGTCCAGATCAGGGTCAGCCCAATATGGCACAAGCAATAAGTTCCTTTCCCTATTATTTATCAGATCCTCCTCCCTGAAACTCTCTATTATTTTGTTCCACATTTGAGCAAACCTTGCAGCCTCCTTTCCTCTACTAGAAGTGACCTGCAAGGACCAGTGAATTAACAAAATTTTAACACTGATCTCTGTCAAGTCAATGCAAAGAGATTCCTAGGACTTGACCTCATCAAATTTTTTAGATAATGTGGCTTTAAGTCCCTTTTTACGTTTTTCATCTTTTTCCACTGGGATCAAGCAGGCATTAAATGCTCCTGGCAGTGACTGAAACCGCGATCTAAGCATTCCCAGTGTGCGAATCTGAAAGCAGAAGGCAGGAAGAAAACTTATGAGCCCAGAAAGAAAAACTAGAAAACTGTGGAAAACTAATGGAACTCAAGATAGAAAGCAGAATTTGCGGAAAAAGAATATCTGATCTTAACTCATATGCTAGCGATCTTTAAGCAGCATTGACAAAATTATGCATCTCATAGATTCTATCGATAGCAATTACACCATGCATACTTTCTGCATATCTATGTGATACTCAAATGATGCATAGGCTTTTTGTAGATAAATAAACCTAGATCTGACATTTGAGACTATACAAACAAACAAGTAGGTAGGAGAAAAATTTAATTGAGATAGAATTTCATAGTGTCCAACATAAAGCTTATAATTAGTGGGTGGAAGCTCTACCAACCTCTCCAAGACGCCGAAACGCACCATAAATGCCTCCAAATATGGTAGAGAAAATAGCATACCAAATCTGAGTGTCCATGAAATAGACCTGGGATAGTCTTTAATTTAGATGTTGTCCAGAAAAAGTGAAAACAGAGAAGCTGAAAGAATGGGAAGGCATGCAAAAGGATACGCATACAAGAATAACAGGAGCCCATAGTGCAATCACGACACCGATATTGCTTTTTGCTGCAAGTATGCAACCATAAGAAGAACAGTATTAAGTAACAATCTTTACTGTAGTACATAAGTGTATCCACATGTATATGTTAATACTCAATTTTACTTCCATTTATATACCTCGAGGGAAGAATTCATGCCATCTATAAACGCTGATGTGAACCTTCATGATATCTTTTGTTGGAGCTACAAGAGGTTTTATCTGCAAAAGTAAAATGCTTCAAGTTTTTCGTCATGTATTTTGAGGGTCAATATTTGACATCTGTGTAGTCAGAAAGTGATATCAAAATAAAATAGCATGAAGATCATTAAACAGCAGATATTTTTCAACAATTTATGCAACCCATGGAGTATGAATAATGGCCTTGGACTAGATGAAAAAATCGAATAATGGCCTTGGACTAGATGACAAGATATTCAAGTTTCTGATTAATTCATACAAGTACCTTAGGTTTCTTTCCTCGTAAACTATTACAGGGAAATACAACTAGAAACAATCTAAAAAGAGAATGTGTGGTTAAAGTACAGTTCATATTATAGTTGTATTCCTAAAGTTTAGTTTCCAGAAAAGAAATTGACCATTTTCAAACCAAAGAGAACCTACGACAAATAAAATATAAGTCTCATCCAGGGATGAAGCTTCATCGGTCGTTTGGTACGGTTTTTAGACAACTATTCGGTTTCTTAAAATGCTATACCATACCTAATTAATTTGGTATGTTTTTCCTTTCGATTTCGGTTCGATAACTTCGGTTTGTTCGGCTTAGATAGAGAATTGTGACTTTCTTATTTTGTCATGGACAAACCACTAGATCAAAGAAAGTGCCTTTTGGAACTTTTAATTTTCTTAGAGAGTTAACGGAAGGACATGCGCGATCATGTATGAAATTTTGAGCTAGACTACCATCAGTTCTGAAACAAATATAGGTCGGATTTCAGATTTCTAAAGATTAAAGGTGTGAAAATCGGAACGGTAAGTAGGTACAAAAAATGGTGGTAAAGAGGTAGTAGTAAAAAGGTGGAGAAGGTAAAAAGTAATTCTACAGACAGACTAAAATTTTAAGCCTTTTATATTTATGTTATAACCTAATATATGTGCATTGTCTAATGTAGTATGTATTTCGGTACGGTATCGGTATTTCAGTCTTTTTTCTAACTATCGAGTACCGCACCAAATACCAAATCTTTTAAGAACTTAAACCAAATACCATACATAATGCCGAAATTTTCGGTTTTGATTCAATAATTCAGTGTATACCAAATTATGCACACCCCTATACTTCCTGCTCATCATATTCTACTATATTAAATAGCTTAATTTGTTTAAAAGTTGATATTGGCTATAAATTGTATAAATATCCAAAAGATTTTACAATTTACTTAAATTGATAAAATCACTAAGTCAATTGGATTTCGAAAGATTACTGAGATTGCATGCTTGCTGAAGGATCAGAAAGATAAAGATTATCTAAGTGTATATATCTTAAGTTGAAACATAACTGGTTTAACCTTAGGATTCAAAGATTGTATGAGTAAAATCCAGAAATTAACGTATTCACCACTTCCTTTTTTCTTTTTCTTTTTTTTTTAATAACCAAAAAATCTCTGAATGCTAACTTTTGGTGAAAATGACCATGTGCATTGCTCATAACCCATTTTGTTAGCATTTTTAATGGCTCAAAGCTCGTTTACACTTATTTATTCTTTTTTATTTTTTTGGAATAGAACTCATTAATTGACGTTGTTAAAGAATGAAAAAAGTCCCTCGGTTAATGAGATGGGTGGTCTCCTTATATGGACTTAGGCAATCCTCCCCTCATGAGCTAGCTTTTGGGGTTGAGTTAGGCCCATGATCCATTTTCTTACATGATATCGGAGCAGGACCCACCTCACCCGATGTTGGGCCTCCAAATTAAATTGTTCACGCACCAACAGATGTCTAGCCCTGGGCGTGAAGTGGGGTGTTAAAGAATAAAAAAAGTCACTCATCTGTGGTTAATGAGATGGGTGGTCTTCTGATATGGACTTCGACAATTCTCCCCTCATGAGCTAGCTTTTGGGGTTGAGTTAGGCACATGATCCATTTCTTTACAGACGTCAAACCTCTAATATGCATACGGATCCTCTTCATATAATACAGCACTTTTTAAATTATATATATATATATATATATATATATATATATATATATATAACTACTGGAGGATTAATTGCATATTTAGAGTTTTATGTAAGATTAAATTTATCTCAACTAATTAAAAATTCTTTAATTGTAATACCCAAGAAACAAAAGACAATCTCATTTTTATAAAACTTATGTGGCTTTTAAGACGACAAGTATCAGAACTTGGCCGGAGAAAAAGAAGCCTCAAGCAAAACTGCTAGTCCTGGTGGATTTTTCCTTTCTTATTTCACTATACCATGTGTTAAATAGAACACAAAGGTTTTACAGGCATGAGATTTTTTATTTTTAAAATTTAATTAGAATTATAGAAGCCTTGAATTAATTGAGATACAATTTTACTTTTCCATATAAAAACACAAAAAAATAAAGAAGAAGAAATGAATTTTATCATAAATTTTAAAAATAAAAAACTAATGTTTAGTACTAAAAGACTAAATACTTGCAATTTTGCCATCATCTTAGTATGTACTCTCTTATAGTATTTTGCTATCAAAGCAAATAGTAGCAAAATAAGGAATCCGTTAAGAGCAGTCAAACGAGCATCATAATGACAGAACAGAAATGAGGGATGCACCTCTACGTAAAAACTGAATGCCAATTTTGCTGCCAGGAGGAGAACCCAAAATAGTGTGTATCTGGATAGAACAGCATTACAAGCAATATTATAATCAATAAAAAAGAATAACTGAACTAAATGAAAGTTGTTTTTATCTAAGGTGGTGTTTGGCCTCTTTCCAGAAGCCAAAAAAGTGTTTCTAGATGGGAAGAGAAGCAGAAACACCAATTTGGTGCTTCTGGAGAATCCCTTTTTGCTCATTCATTGAGTAGGGCGAGGGTAAGAAAAAAAATCATATTTTTTTTTCTAAAAGTAACAAAAAATATGAAATAGAAATTTGAGGATGGGTAGGGCAATGAGGTAAGAAAAAAAATCATATTTTTTTTATAAAAGTAACAAAAAATATGGAAAAAAAAATTGAGGATGGGTAGGGAAATGGGTGGGGTGGGGTGGGTGGTAGAGGTAGGGGTAGGGCGGGTACAAGAAAAAAATTCATATTTTTTATTTTTTTTTTATAAAAGTAACAAAAAATATGAAATAGAAATTTGAGAATGGGTAGGGCAATGGGGTGGGGTGGGGATAGGGGGTAGGGCGGGGGTAAGAAAAAAATTCATATTTTTTAATAATTTTTTTTATAAAAGTAACAAAAAATATGAAAACGAAAGTTGAGGAGGGGGTAAGACAATGGGGGGTGGGGGTAGGGGGTAGGGCGGGGGAGAAAAAATTTCATATTTTCAATCATTTTTTATAAAAGTAACAAAAAATATGAAATAGAAATTTGAGAATGGGTAGGGCAATGGGGTGGGGTGGGGGATAGGAGGTAGGGCGGAGGAGGGTAAGAAAAAAATTCATATTTTTTAATAATTTTTTTTTATAAAAGTAACAAAAAATATGAAATAGAAATTTGAGGATGGGGTAGGGCAATGGGGTGGTGGGGGTACGGGTAGGGCGGGGGAGAAAAAATTTCATATTTTCAATCATTTTTTATAAAAGTAACAAAAAATATGAAATAGAAATTTGAGGATGGGTAGAGCAATGGGGTGGGGTTGGGGGTAGGGCGGGGGGGGTAAGTGGGGAAGAAAAAAAATCATATTTTTTTATAAAAGTAAAAAAAATATGACATAGAAATTTGAGGATGGGGTGGGGGTAGGTGTGGGCTGGGCGGGGTAGGTTTGGACATATTTGAGTCATTGACTATCATATTGTCGTTACATTTCTTAGGTACAATATAATATTATTTTTTGATTAAATGTTGCAATTAAATAATTTTAAAAAAAATTATTAAATTGTAAATATATACTAATTTTTAGAAACATATGATAGAAAAGAATATTTTAAATAGTTTTAAATCTATTAAAAAGAATATTCTAGTGAATTTGCATAAATGTTGACCAAACAGGAAACTGTTTCTGTTTCTCAGAAGCATTTTTATAATTATAGGCCAAACACCCTAACTGATTATCCAGAAACAGTTTCTGCAGAACTACTTCTGAGAAACAGAAACACCTTTCCAGAAGCTTGGCCAAACAAACCCTAAAATTTCAATGCACTTCCTTACTTGAAAAGAGAAAATGCATCCTCATGCATGCCTCTTCCAACATAAAGCCGAGGCTGTAATAAAGATTATATGAGGAGATCAAAGACCACTCAAAAGAAAGAGAATATATGATATAATCCAAGGGAACACAAACAGCAATGCTTAGAGATGTTTGCATACCTGGGACCACCACATTACCAAACTCACAATCCTGTAATCTGACCTCTCAAGATAACGGCGGATGAAAGGGAACACAAACAGCAATGCAGATAGCATGTTTGGTGACAGGTAAAAAAGAACTGCTATGATGAATAAAGAAGGTGAACTTGAACCATTTCCAAACCAGTTTTTAATAGTCTGTGCAAAGTCTGGAGGATCTTTCCAGCTATATGCATAAGTTACTGGCAACACTACCACCCATGCTGCTGCTGCAACAGCTTTAAACACATATCTTAGCTTCACATAGAATGACATGCTGTGTCTCGATTTCCAGCTCATGATTATATCCAGAAACGCTGCATACACAAGGTAGTATTGCCAACAACATAATCATAGTTATAATGATTTTCATAAACAGATTAAGATAAACTATGTGAATAACAGGACTTAATTAGTGCACAATAAAAAAAAACGACACTTAGGCCAATCAACTCCCAACTAGACATGTGTTTTCCTCATAAGCAATCAGAAGGAAATCGGGACAGATGAAGACATCACTGAGATGTCACTAGTTTATTTAAGTTATTAGTTTGGAATAACAAAGTCAGATAAGTTAAATTATATTTAACCAACGTGATCAATAATTGGTTGATGATATTAGCTAAGATTAACAAGTTACAACATTACGGGTGTATTTAGCCTGAAGGAAAATGTTTTCCATGGAAAATGACAAAATGTTTTCCTAGAAAATATCTTTTGAAAATAAGTGAGTTTTTTAATTACTTATTTTCCGGTGTTTGGGAATGGGATGGTCGAGAGGTGGGGCTTGGGGGCCGTTTGGGGGGAGGCCACTTATGGAACATGTTTTCCTTGCTCCCATAGAGATGTCATTTTCCTCATTTTTAGGAACTTATTTTCCTAGAAAATGTTTTCCCCAAAAATTGTACCAACCAAACATGGGAAAATTGAAAAATGTTTACCTCCATACCGAACACACCCTACTTGCAGTAAAGTAAAACAATGTGACAAATAATCGGTGGGCGCTCAAATTCAGTGCATAGGAACTAGTCCAGGGGAGGAGCTAGAGATATGTCTACAGGTTAGGCAAAACACAGTAGCTTTGGCGCAAACTCATTACGTTTAAAAATCCACTTAATATGCATAAAACAAATATTGACAGGATAATACAACCTTCATTTGAATTCCCTCCAAGTGATTTACTTTCACATTGTCAGAAGTCACATAGTAAGAAACGAGGAAACTAACTATAACAAAAAGGACATTGAATTATAATCTAGCCAGTCTTTGTGAAAAATAAACCCTCACCTTGAGCAAGCTTCAGTATGGCAGCTGTTATGAAAATGCTCATCACTCTCTTGAACACATCACCTTCGAAAATAGAACTCAGTTGGCCAGATCCATTCCATGCAATAATGATCATTGCCTTCAGTAAACAAGGTAAATCAGTATCAGAAGACACTCAAAACGTCATACAAATAATGAGAAAATAAAAGGAAAAATAATAGAGGGACTAACCTGTAGGCATAAAATAAAAAAGCCCCACATCCGATCAAAACTCCTATAGATGTGCCAAAATGAGCGTGTCTCGACAAAATTGATTTTCCCCATCCAATGGTTCCTTTTAATTGCTTCATTTGCCTGAATATGAACAATATTTAGATTAAATGTGCAGCACTGGTTGTAAGAGATTGAGTTGTTTCAAATAGCATCATTTAGCACTCAATATTATAAAAGATCAAATTAAGGAAATTATGCATGAAATTTTAAAACTATAAAATATTACAAAAGATAGTTTTTAACCCATTGTCAGTCGGTCTCTGGTCTTAATAGATGTGCCATTCGAGGAAAAGGCAAATTCAATTGGCACTACACCAAAAAGACGATTGTTGAAGGGGTTAATATTACATATGAGGTCTGACTTGAGGTCATTGTATTCAAGGACACTAGATCAGACAATTAAGGGGAGGTAGACAAGGTTGAAACTGAACATGTATACCAACCTTTTGTTGGTGAGTTGTCTCTCTTTGGGATAAAAAAAAATTCACTAAGAAAACTTTTAACAGTTAGGGTCTTGGAACATTGGGACGCTAACTTTCTGTAGAGCTAGTTAAGATTCTTAAGAAGAGACGTATTAATATCGCCTGTGTCCAAGACCAAATGGGTAGGTCTTAAAGCTAAGGAGGTAGACGAATATAAGATATGGTTCTCTGGTAGGTCGAAGTATAGAAATGAGGTAGGCATTTTAGTAGATAGTGAGCTAAGGGATCAGGTGGTGGAGGTTAGAAGGGTCACTGATAGCATGATGTCGATAAAGTTGGTCGTTTGAAGGGTGCTTTCCGCAAGCGGGCTTGGACGAGGAGGAGAAGAGGCGCTTTTGAGAGGATTTGAATGAGATGGTGGGTGGTATACCGCCCACTGAGAATCAATTCATTTCAATGGACACATCGGGTCTATTTTGGAGGTTATGACGATGTGCATGGAGGTTACGACGATGTGCATGATGGCTAAGACTCAGATAGACTTTTTTCTCAAAAAAGTTTTTCTTATCCCTAGCGAGAACCTTACAACCCGACATACGTTCTTGATGATGGATTTGGAGATCAAATTGAAGAAGAGGGTCGTAGATGACCGACCTAGGATCAGATGGGAAGTTTGACCATGACTAGTGCCCTGGAGATGGGGAAGAAATTGACGGCTGTGTGGCCTGGGAGAGTAGTTGGGATGCGACCAGTATGTGGGATATGACGGCCAGTTGCATTAGGGAAGTAGCTAGGGATGTGCTAGCTCTCGAGAGGTAGTCGTGGTGGGCATCGAGGGGACTGGTGGTGGAATGGAGAATTTTAAGGGAAGGTGAAAGCAAAGAAGATGACGTATGCGAAGTTGGTAGAAAGCAAGGATGAGGTGGAGAAGTAGACGAATAAGGAACTGTATAAGATGGCGAGGAAAGAGGCGAAGTTGGCAATTTTCAGCGTAAAAACGACAGTTTTTGAACGCTTATATGTTGAACTAGAGGACAAAGGTGGGGATAAGAAGTTGTCCATGCTAGCTAAGGCGAAGGAGAGAAGGGCACGTGATTTGGATCATGTGAAGTGCATCAAGGACGAAGATGGATGGCAAAGTATTGGTGGAGGACGTTCTCATTAGACGGAGTTGGCAGCCACAATTCCAAAAACATTTGAACGAAGAAGGGGACAGAAACATTATGTTGGGAGATTTGGAGCATTCCAAGAGGCATCGCGATTTTTGGGTATTGTAGGAGTATTAAGGTTGAGAAGGTTAAGAGTGTTGTTCGTAGGATGAGCAGGGGAGAGCGACCGGGTCCGACGAGATTCCTGGGGAATTTTGGAAGAGCACAAGCACAACAGGTTTGGAGTGGCTGACTAGATTGTCTAATGTCATCTTTAAGACGGCGAGGGTTCCCGAAGAATGGAGATCGAGTGTAATGATTCCTTTGTACAAGAACAAAGGGTGATATCCAAGGTTGCAACAACTATATAGGTATCAAACTGCTAAGCCATACTATGAAAGTGTGGAAAAGGATGGTGGAGATGAGGGTGAGGAGAGGCGTGTCTATTTCTAAGAACCAGTTTGGATTCATGTCGGGGCGTTCAACTACAGAAGTCATTCATCTTGTAAGGAGACTAGTGGAGCAGTACAGGGAGAGAAAGGACTTACACACGGTATTCATCGACCTAAAAAAGGCTTATGACAAAATTCCAAAATAAGCTCCTTTGGAGATGCTTGGAGGCTCTAGGTGTACATGTGACGTACATTAGGGCGATCAAGGACATGTATAATGGAGCCAAGACCATGGTAAGGACAGTAGGGTTGCATCAATGATCAACTCTTAGTCCGTTTTTATTTGCCTTGGTGAAGGATGGATTGACGCGGCAAATTCAAGGTGAGGTGCCATGGTGTATGCTTTTAGTGGATGACATAGTCCTGATCGATGAGACTCGCAGCGGAGTTAATGCTAAGATGGAGGGTTGGAGACAACTCTGGAGTCCAAAGGGTTCAAGTTGAGTAGGACCAAAACAGAATACTTAGAGTGTAAGTTCAGTGACACACCTCATGAGGTAGATGAGAAAGTGAGACTTGGTACCAGGCCATTCTTGAGAAGTAGTTTTATGTATCTTGGGACTATTATACAAGGCAACGGGGAGATTGATGATGATATCACATATCGTATTGGTGCAGGGTGGATGAAATAGAGGCTCGCATCCGGAGTGCTATGTGATAAGAAGGTGTCACCAAAACTTAAGGAAAAGTTCTACAAAGTGATGGTTAGACCGACTATGTTGTATGGGGCAGAGTGTTGGCCAGTTAAGATTTCACACGTTCAAAAGATGAAAATTACGAAAATGAGAATGTTAAGATGGATGTGTGAGCACACGAGAAGAGACAGGATTAGGAATGAGGCTATCCGGGACTAGAGATGGCAACGGATCCTGGATCCGGTCCGGATCCGGTGGATCTAGATCCGTTTTATAGGATATGGATCTTTAAAATTTGGATCCGACGGATCCGGACCGGATCCGGATCCATTTATGATGGATCGGATCCGGATCCATTTATGATGGATCGGATCTGGATATGGATCTTGTCTTTGAGATCCGTATCCGATCCAGATCCGACCCGTGGATCCGTTTTTTATTAAATACATTTATACATCCATAAGAGTTAAGACACTCCTTTTAATTTTCTTGACCATGTCCAACCTGAAATAGATATAATTATATAACAACTTATAAATTCATTACCCCTACTCCAACCACCACTTAAATATTATTATCGATTTAAATTAAATTTTTAATGAAAACATTCTTTTTGATCAGCCTAAGCTTGACGGACAGAATTAACTAGTACTAAATGCTATTGTGTTAGGTGCACATAAATTTACACAAACACCATATTTTTAAAAATATTGATGATGAGAACACTATTCCATTTGCACTGTCGAGACTTTACTTATGAAGAAGAGGAGAGATACCCACCATCACTAAACATCGTAGTAGTTGGTCCTTTCAGGAAATGGTATCAAACTGTGTAAAACGTGAATTTTTTTTGGAGTTTTGGTAACATTATTTTCACTATTTTTATTATAATAATCCCACCAACCTACCAAGCTAAGAGAGAAAAATAAAACTGAAAAATTATTCAGTTTACATGTTGGAATATTATTTAAGACAATTTTTTTTACATGTGGATTCAGATCCGATCCGTGGACCCGGTGAATCCGATGGATCTGAATTTGGATCTGATTTTTATGGACCTGATGGATCTGGATCCGGATACAGGTATGAAAAACGGATCTGGATCTAGTAGGATCCGGTCTAGATCCTATCCGTTGCCATACCTATCCGGGACAAGGTAGGAGTGGCCTCGGTGGAGGACAAGATGCGAAAAGCGAGATTGAGATGGTTTGGGCATGTGAAAAGAAGAGACACAGATGCCCCAGTGCGGATGTGTGAGAGGTTAGCTAGGGACGATTTTAGAAGAGGTAGGGGTAGACCGAAGAAGTATTGGGGAGAGGTAATTAGACATGACATGGTGCAGTTACAGCTTACTGAGCACATGATCCTAGATAGGAGGTTATGGAAGACTCAGATTAGGGTAGAAGGCTAGTAGGTACTCTCGTTTATCTTTTCATATTAGTAGTCGCAGTATTGCTCTATATAATGTGCTTTGATTTCTGTTACTATTTAGTATTTCTTGTACTTCGATTATCTTATTTTATCTGTGTTAGCTACTGTCCCTCTTTCAAATGGCTTTATCATGGCTTAGTTGCTTTCGTTATTTTCATTGTCATATTGTTTTGTATTTTTTGTCCTTATCTGACCTCTTTCTATGATTTCTCTTGAGCCGAGGATCTTTCGAAAACAGCCTTCGGTAAGGTCTGCGTATACTCTACCCTCCCCAGACCCCGCGTTGTGGGATTTCACTGGATATGTTGTTGTTGTAACAGCTAAAGTACCTAAAATAGGAAGATTTTTATTGTGTGTGAAAATCATCTTATAGGATAAATAGTAGGTGATATTGCTTACATCAGCCGGTAGCTCTTCAGGAGGAAGATGGAAGAAATCAGCATCAGCACGCATTGGCCAGCCCATCTTGAAGCAGTTGACTGACCTGAAATGTCATGCAAATCATCAATATATGTTACAAAAGAGAATGGAGACTCAGATAAAGTAAAAGAATATACCAGAAATACTCATTTAAATCATCATAGTTTCTCCACTGAGAATGCTTTGACTTTTCTTTGCTCCTTTTGGCTTCCTATTTGTTCAAGCAGAAAAAACAAAATAAAATAAAATAAAATAAAATAAAGGTGCATCTCAAAAGAAGAAATCTTGCGTTTTGGGGAAATACCTTTGCAATAGTGTTATAGATGGGAGTCACTACTTTCCTCAAGAAAGCCTCATCTTCACCACCATAAGCAGGTTTTATAGTTTCGCCTGTCATGGGACTAACACTTCTGGCCAGCATACCGTAAAGTTCAAATGCCATCTGAATCAAGATTTGCAACTAGTAAATGTACTGGAAAACATAAAAAGTAAAAGCAGCAGATAGGATAAACAGGTCCGAAACTAAACAACATAAGAAATATGAAGTCAGTTTCATGCATAGCTTGACATCTTCTAAGAAAGAATGGAAACTGCATCCATGGAGAAGTCTTTCAACATGAAAGATAAATAATATGACGACTGATTTCTAAAATCATATGCCACTCACTTATAGAGAGCCTCTAGCCACAATGTGAAGACACTGAATATGGGTTCATCTAGAATCCCATTTTTTGTTATCAGGTAAGGTGTTTCATTGATAATAGCAAGACTAACATGGCCGAATACAAGAGATATACCAAAAAAGGATAAACCTACAAAATATGGTACTCTTCAAAAGACACCCAATCCTCTATACAAACAGGAACTACATGGATGCACCAAAAGAAAATAAGGGATCGGAGACTACTCCTCAATTGAGCGAAGCTCAACTCCACTCCTTCAAAAGCTCTCTTGTTTCTCTTTCCAACTGACCCACATTAAAGCAATAGGAATAACATTCCAAGCCTTGTGCCTTCTTCTACTAGCTCCACCCTTCCAACTGAACGTCAACTCCTTCACGGATTTCGCCATTGCCCACGAAACGTCAAACCATCTAAAGATATCCCACCATAGCCTTGTGACTAGTTTGACATGGCTAACATGGCATTTCCAAGTCTGATGCTCCTCTTTATGTTATAAAATGATATGTATTCAATACCGAGATAAGAGTTAAATACATATTTTGTAAGAAATGCTATTTTAAAAAAAAAGTACACAGATCACAATTTCAAATTTTTGAACATTCAAATGCCAAGTGCAATAATGATACAAGTGTCCGTCCTTAAAATGGTCACTTTTCAAAATTAAATGAGTAACTTGATGAGCTCTTTATATTATACACTTTGCAACCTTGGATATTCTATTGGGTTAGAGATGATGATTAGCTAGGTACTTCGTAACAGACTATCCAAAATAAATTATGACTCAATGTCTCGGAGAATTAACAACACGACGTAACAGATACATCAAGTTCTAGAACCTAACAACAAAATAACAGAAACTGACACAACCAGGTACAGACAAATAATTAAAGATACAAACAATTACTCCATACATGATGATAAATATAGCATAGGCACTCAGGCATGAATCTTAAATTTGCAGCTTCTCCCCATATAAGAAGATAAAGACCCATGTATAGTAATTTCCTCTGTTGCACTTCTTGCTGGATAGTTGGTAGCCTGCAAGCAAAGATTAGTAGAATTAGTGAAACTAATAGACTGGACAAAATTTAGAATTCATAGGCAGAGCTATAGTTTGGAGGATACTTGTCATACCAGTCGCAATTGAGAGTGGAGTGATAAAAGAATCAGATTTCCATCAGAAAGAGAGTATGCATCAAGGTAGTAAGGTATACTACTAAGTCAACTCCCAAGAAATCTGGTATGATAATATTCTTTACATAAAAGAAATTGATCTTACATTGTTCTCTTTCTCATCAATTAAACAACAAAGTTGGCCTTGTCACCTAGAGTTGGTCATCTCCACTTGGCTCTTTATTACCTTTTCACATCTTTTTCTCTTTCCATTGATAACTAATGTTAATTAGAACTGCCCAACCTACTTGAGATCCCAACTTTACTACTGTCCATAACAGCATGCCAGTAGGTGATAATACTTAAACTGCATGGCTATGAGCCAACAAAGCTGCCAGTACTAGTAAACAATTCAACATCAACTGATTCATTATAAAGGAGATTAACTCACCAAAGACTGCTCTTCCGACCAAGATACTTGCACCACTTTTTGTAGTTTTTGAAAAGTTTCTTCATAACATCAGTAAGTGCCCGGTCATCCAGCTAGTGAGAGTAATGAACATATCAATGTCAGAAACAAAAATAAAGAGATAAAAAGTACTAAATCATATGAAACATCTGACAAAGAACGACCTTTGGTTGTTGATCAAGCTTTGGAAATTGTCGGATGTGAACATTTGCCAACAACAGAATCAAATGCTCCCGCTGATTCGCCACATTATCTTTCTGCTTGTCAATTCCAGTTATAAGTAACATTGTGAAAAAACAGAAGCTCATAATGTTTACATAACTCATCTGATGTGTGTTCCCAGAATATTGTAGTACTTTGTACCTGAAAACCAAACATAGCTTGAAGCCAGTCCAGAATATCTTCATCAACTTTCTTTTTATGGTTTTTTGGCCATGGAAGACCTCTTGTATTTCGAAGAGCAGTGACAGAAGCTTGAATCTATGAAAAACGAAAGATAAAGCATATGATAAAGAAGCATCATCAAAGTAAAGTCTAGAAAACAAGAAAAGGGACTAGAACTCAACCTCAGGATAACTCATAATTGCTTGATTTGAACTATCAGGGTCAAGTGGAAGTATATTATAAGGAACTAGTATCTCAGTCTTCTCGGCAACCTTTGTATGAGCTTCCAAAATCTACATGTGAAATGCACATAAATAGAGGATAAGCCAGGATGGTAGACAGAGATGGAACCCTAGATACCCATAGCAACTTGAATAGATAGGAAATATATATTTGCAAATGCTAGTCTACCTCGTCAGCCACCTCTACAGCTTCTGTCAGGTTAACAGCTTTCAAGACCTCAAAAAGAACAGCAGCTGTTTGGTATGCTTTTGTAAGTCGTGCACTAAAAGAAGGCACAAAGAGAAACGGCCAAAAAGAATCAGCATGAGGAAAACCTAACAGCAAAGAAAAATAGGCAGTCTAAGTATGCCTTGAATATACCGATCAGCTTTATCAGCAGCATTCTGCAAAGCCTGAATGTACTTCGTATAGTAAAGCCGGTAGAAACTCTGCATTTCACGAGCATCACTTGTTTTCCTTTCAGCCAGGGTCGTTTCATTTTCCTGCATAAATGTGAAATAAACAAAAGTTCCCCCATGTACACATTAATTTTTTTAAACCCCTAGAAGTGATGAAAGCACAGAGAAGGCAATCCGATTGTTCATGACTAAGACTGAAGTTTGGATGATAGCATAAGCAGTTGTCCAATGATCACCCCATTGAATCAACTTGGGGACAGTTTCTAGATTAAAAATTTGTCGAGAGTAACTCTAGGCTAAACAGTTACTGCTTCTCATGGCTTTCAAAATCTCTTCTTCCTCATTGTCACCCCTTCTCAATATTCTCTTACTCTACCTATTCCTTCAGCTATACCTTACATTAAAGTTGCACAGAAATCTAAATCACAGCAATATGATTTGACTAATACCATCACCATATTAAACAGATACCATGACAAGCATATCAATAGTGGTGGTATAAAACAGTTTACCTTTTCTAACCGTTGAAGAAGGGAAGTTTTGAACTGGCGAACTCCACGTCCGCTTGATGTTGGATCTAACCGGTGAGCTTTTTCAAAGGCATAGAATCGACCTGATTTAATTGCAGGAGACAAACTGCATCAGATAGTTGCACAATCTCCAGGGTATCATTTCCTCCACCACTACTAAAGACAACGGAAAGAGGAACTTTGGTTGCATTGGAGGGTAAAGGCATCCTAAAGATGGTAATTACTGCACAGCAGAGTTATGCTGATTGAACAAAGAAGATAACTAAACTATTATCTGACCATTCAATTGATCATGCGGCAAGGAAATGGAGTATTCCAGTATTTATCATGATAATTAGCTTCACTTATAGTCAAAGGCGGATCCAGGATTTAAAAGTTTTGGGTTCAATCTTGAAGGTTCTTGAAATTATGGGTTCAGGCCCATTATTTTTTGCAATTTTACTAGATTTTACACAAATTTATGCTACACGTCGTAAGTTTTGGGTTCAGATGAACCCGGTGAATGAGCGTCGCATCCGCTACTTTCCTAACTTCCTTTTTAAGCCCATGAGAACAACATTTCCTAAGTATATTAAAACAAGTTGTTCAACCTACTTGTCACTTCTACCACAGTTCATCCAGTTGTTCACAAAAGGAGCAAAGCAGAAAGCCAGCATATATATTGTAAAAGCAAAATGCAGAAAACCTCCCATTGACTCAATTTTCTATAGTCTGCATTGCCGCACATACATTTCAAACTGCATTCCAAGTTATACTCCCTCTGTTTCAATTTCTTTGCCTTGTCTTTTTCCTAAGTTGGCAACTCTTTAATTTCAAGATCCCACATGGTATGTTTAAGAGTTAAAGACCACAAAATGAAAGGCTATTTTAGTACATTATACATATCTTTAGTTTAAAACTATAAGATGCAAAAGACTTCTTTACTTTCTTAAACTTTGTGCCCAATCAAACTAAGACAAACAAATTGAAGCGGAAGGAGTAACATATTTTAGCAACAAACACTTTTACACATGTACATGATAAATAAATATGAGCAAAAATCCAAGTTCATGTGACAGGTAACACTTACATAGATAAGCTACCCTGGGGTTGCTGGGCTCGACCTCATTGGCGACACGGAGAATTGGTGCAATTTCACATAGAGATGATGGAACTACCTCACTGTCCATCATTGATTCCCCTAAATTACCAGCAGTCTGCGTCCGCAGTATACGCCTCTGCGGTTGCAGATCAGATCCCTTTCTCTGGTAAGCCATTTTTACTTTGAGCCCTCAATTGAAGCTTCTATCTAACTTTGCCTGTCAAGCTGAGCAACAACATAGAAAAATAGAAACCCCATATCCATTACATGAAAAAACAGAGAATGAGAACAATTGCATCTAATTTAGTACATATTTTGGCCATTCAAGAAACAAGAGAAAAAGAAAATCGGTAAACATAAAAAACTACCCCACAAAGGTAGAGGTAAGTTCTGCATACATCCTACCTCCCAGACCCCACTTTGTGGGATTACAATAAGGTTGTCCAGTGGGTACCGGTACGGATTCGAAACCTGGACGGGACCTGGGCTAGTCCCGCCCGGTCTCGTCCCGCTTCGACCAGCCCGCGACCCCGCCCCGACCTCGTCCTGATCCTCCCCTCCCCCTTTGCAAAATTAACCGTTGCAACAACGGCCAAATTTAGATTTTGGCCGTTGTGCAACTGTTCCAACAGCCATTATTTCCCTACCCCTTAATATTTATTTTTAACCCCCTAAGTTAGTATATATTTACACTTTAACTCAATTTTCCAACTATAAATACTTCATTTTCCTCTTCATTTTTCTCACAAATCTTCCTATCATCTCTCTATATCTTTCTCTACAACTCTACATTGCCTACTACATTTTATATTTTATTTGCTAATTTATATCAAAGTTCAAAAATTGGGAGTGAAGTTGACAACTAGCTTGAGGATCATCCATCGAGCAAAGTTTCAATTTTCAACATCGATTATACGTCGGCGTTTGGTACCTTCGTTCCTTTTTTAAATTATTATTGTTACTTAATTTTAATTACCGCACTTAATTTTATTTACTTTAATTGTCTATTTGCATAATCATTATAGAACGTCTTTGACGTATGGTTAAGGGTAAGGGTGCTTCTAATAGTATGGGTGACAAGAGAAAGGGTACTTTTTCTAGTCACTCTATTCCTAGTCAGGATGATTTGATTGATTACACTCATATAGATGAAACTGATTTTTTTAATGATCTAACATTAGATGATTTAGATTTATTCTAAAGCTGAACCAAACTTTAATTTAGACGATAATCTAGATGACACACCCACTAGTGAACCTCAACCTCAGGCTGAAACTACAATGCCTCATATTACCCCTAGTATGAGAGCCGCACACAATGGCCATTAAAATCACATGCATGGTTATTTTTTGATAGGGACAAAGAGAATCAAGTAGTTAGATGTAAAATTTGTAAAAATGTTGATCAATTTAAAATCGGAAAAGGTAAGGGTGGGACGGGAGGTTTATTAAGACATGTACAAGACTCACAAAGTTAAGTGTGATGAATACGAGGCTACAAAGTCGGGTGCGCCAATGCGCTCTGAGTCGGGACAAGGTTTACATAGTGTTCCGGACCAATTACAGGGTCAAATTAACCGATGACGGGGGAATTGTACGTCCTAAATACGATAAATACAGAGATAGGAAATCAAATAGGAGAGCACAGACACTCATTAGCAGGAGACAACTTGGAGATTACATTTCTATTCAGAGATTGGATACGAGCAGAGCGTAGAAGGTGCGGTCAACCAGAGATCAACGAAGAAGAGATCAGCGAAGAAGAAGACGAAAACTACAACGAAATCTTGTCCGAGGGAACTGGAAGCGACGTCTACCAATTTGACCAACAACTTCCAATTCCAACCGAAGAACCACAAGACATTGTGAAAAATTAGAAAATGTGTTTTTAACTATGTAATTTTTTTAATTGCAATTTTACTATGTCATTTGCAATTTTTGAACAACATCACAAAGTTGCAATTTAGAAATTATATTACAAAAAAATCATATTTCTATTAAAAATAATATAGGAGACACAAAAACTATCTTGGATGTTTTTATTACATTATGTTGTTCAATTATTTAAGTGTTTATATTCACAGCTTTTTGAAATTAAGTGTAAAAAAATCCGATCCCAACCCGACCCCGCCAACACCTGTCCCCTTTTCCGGGGGGCCGTCGGTCCCGCCAGAGGACCGATCCCGGTCCTTTTCGGGTTCCGCCGGGTTCCGTCCCGCCGTGACCGGCCCCTGGGAGAGCCCTAGATTACGCTGGGTATGTTGTTGTAAACATACAAAAACTACCTTACCTACACTGGGCTGCTATATTTCACAGAGTCACCATAGTTACTTCCTTTTCCACAATTCTCCTTTCTCTCTTAATATATCAAGACAAACCTAAATTTCCAAGATAAAAGAGACCAAATTCAAGAACACCAAACAACTTAATTTCCCTTTTTCCCCTTCATCATAAATCCAAACTTCAAGAAATTCCCAAAAACCCTTTGCTAATTACTTCTGGAAAATCATAAAAAGATAACCTTTTTAGTGATCAAAACAAAAAGATACTAACTTTATTTTGATTCCCACACTTTCTTGAACACACCCTTTTATTTTATTTTTTACTTTCTTGAAGGATTAATCAAACAGGACAAAGAACAGAGTACTTTCCAGAAAAGGGTAAGATGAACAATTTACCGGAATTTAAGCAGAGTAAATAGGAAAGTGACTTATCATAGTACCGATATATGAAATTCTTGGAACTGATTCTTGCAGTGCTTTTGCAGAGCACTAATAGATGACAAAGATTGTTGTATAGGAATATAATTACTTTATGTGGTGAGTGTTAAAAGTACTAGTACAAGACTACAAGGCAGAGTAAGATAGTGACACATTTGAAACACACAACAAGATAAGAGCTGCCCAACTGACTACTATGATACAAGGAACACATCAACGCGGGTAAATAAACAAAATGTTATATGACATTGGAATCTTGAACATTACCGAAATGCCCATGCGTAGTTTTCTTTTCCCCTCCTCCCTGGCTATTTATTTTTCTCATTGGGTGTCCAGACGCGCATTGAAATCAGATTAATTTAAATTCGCGCCGGGTAAAGTGTTGTAAATTTATTAATGTGGAATAATGTTTATCTCATTATATATGACTTGAACAATTGAGGCCTCGTACGTCGGAAACGTAATTTACACACACGTGCACACGTTGTACCAAGGATCGTAAATTTTCTTAATGAAAGAGATATTGGTACGTAACTAAAATATTTGAGACAAAAAATGATGGACGGTCGTTGACCAATAATGAGTGTTCCACGTTGGTAACTGAAGGAAGAAGTGTGCATAATGTAAAGATTGCTACGGGTCGGAAAAGGTCGCAGAGCCGAGAAGAGTCGCGGCGCCTCCTAGGCGCCGCGGCGCTAATTCCATCCCAAGTTACTGAAGCTGCGACGCTAATTCGGTTTCGCCTGGCAGAAAGGTCTGAAACGGAAAAATTAATGTTTGGAGATTTTTGGGTTGCCCTCAATGGCATTCATTCCAGTATTATTCAGCCATCACTTGGTTGATAAATGGTTGTCATTACTTGGCATTTGAAGAGACAAAATCTTACACTATAAATTGAGGCATTTGGCTCAATTGTTAGACATTTGCAACACTTGCATTTTCAGAAAATTTTCTCCCTCTCTAGTTCAATACTCAAAGTTCTTCAAGAGAAACACTTGAGTTTCATTTGCTGAAGTGTTGATCGGTGTATTTTATATACACTTTTTGAGTCAATTTTTAGTTAGTATTTTACCCATTTCATTTATATTTAGTATAGTATTAGGGTCGTTTTCCTTTCTTTTGTGTCACAGCGGTCAGAAATGGAGAAATGGCGAAAAGGAGATGAAATGAGCATAAATGAGATGGATTTGCACACAAAAGGGCCAAGAAATGAAGTCTAAGAAGTTCCGGGAATTATAGAGGAGATCAGACGAAGTCCGGACGAAAAAAGGACGACGAAACGGAATCCGCCAGAAAAATGTCACCGTGGCCATTGCTTGTGGCAGCCGCATGGCGCTGATGTTATACCGTAGTTGCGGGGTATGTTTGTGAGGACGTGCGTCACGAGTCACGGTAAATTTTGAAAAGAAAGAAAGATGTGAGTTTTTGGAAAAGTTTCGGTTATTTGTGAAGAAAAGGTTCGTTAATGGGAATTGGATTCCCAGTTTGGTATTTGGACTTCATAGATTATATTAGAATTTTGAGATTTTATTTTTGGAAATGGTCACGTGGGGCCACGGAGAAATTTCTGGTTTTGTGGCCCACTTTATTTTCGAGATTTTGGCCATTGTGGATATTTTTGAAAAGACGTTTTATGAGGGCGATAGGAGGGTGACACGTGTCACCCCGCCTAAATAACGGCCGAAGTTACCTTTGTCGTGGCACTTTGGTTAGAGTCGTTTCGACGAAACGTTTTCGCGTAACTGCGAAGGAAAATTCGCTATGTCGTTTTGTATTTTTGCGGATTTTTCCAGAGGCGAAACATTTTGGACCAACGGGAGGGTGGCGTGTGTCACCTCACATTGAAGCCAGTGGCGTCGAGTGAGCGAATGGTTCACGTTTTGGCTTGATCTTTTGGCTCACGTTTTGTGCCTATTGGTTCCTTGTTTTGTGCCTTGTTTTGGCCTTGTTTTGTGTCTTGTTTGGTGCAATGTTTTGTGGAGTAGGGGTTAGGGTGCACTTGGCTTGATCTTGGCCTTACACTTGCTTGGCTAAATCTTGGCCGTTGGTTGGCACTTTGGGTTTCTTATAAATACCCCTTAGTTGATGAACTTTCTTCATCCAAATCATTTCAAGTCTTGAAATCTCTCCCTTTGTGGAGCTTGGAGAGGTCTTCCCCTTAGAGTGAGGCTTGGCGTGGGGTACCCCTGCCTAGTTACTTTCGTATAATACCGCATTTGTGGTATAGAAATACTCTCTAGTATTGTTATAATGCCCAAAATACCTTAGCCTTATACCTTGAAGTATTCCAAAAGTTACCTCTATCGTAGAGTGCGGAAATACTACCTTTTGTCCCTTTAGTCTCAAAGTAACCACTAAGGAAACCTTCACCGTTGGTTGAAGTTTTGGAGTAAGTTGGTTAGAACTTAAGGGTTGTTTGGAGCGGATTGGAGCACTCGGAGTAGGAGCAGCGTTGCTCGGGATCGACTTTATACTTGGATAATTTTGGGCTTATCGAGGTAAACACTACTGTCCTTCTATTGTAATTGGAAATTACACGTTTAAATATATAGTTGAAGTATACTATATATAGAATAACTTAGTATTGTGGCAATGTCTTTTGACTTAAGCCTGAAGAATAAAGACTGAACTGAACTGTAATTACATAGGGTGTATTCTGATGAACTTGTGTAGTATTCTTGTGTGGTAGAGTTGTGCGTCAGGTTAGGCGTATAAAACCCCCAGTTGGCTTAGTGGCCGACCTCGATAGAAGGAGGAGATTTGCTTGTTGTGGCGGGAGAGTCTTTGAATTTTACGTAGAAAGGTAGGAACTTGTGTTTTGGGGTTAATAGACGTTTGTGACCTTTATAGGTGAAAGTACTAAGAGTAGCGTATTCTACTCGAGAGTGGAAAGGGCCAGCGGTTGTAGTACTTGGAGCATTTTGCTTATTGTCGATAAATCGTCGCGAGGTATGTGAACCTCTTCCTATCTCTTCCAGCTTGATATGTGTGAACTATGTAGTGCAGTAGGCGTACGTGTGTTTAATGTATTTGATTGGTTTGAAACATAAAGTGTTATAACGGCTTTATGGGAAGTTGGTTATAACGACTTTATGTAGGTAAGAAAATGGGTTGTGGTTTTAAAAGATAATTGATTTGATTTATAAGCGGCAGGCGTTATAATAAAACTTGAAGTATTTCAAAAGATTTATGAATCGTTTTGAAAGAAGTGTAGTATTGTGCTTTGAAAACTTAAGAGTTATACTAGCTTTATGGGAAGTTAGGTATAACGGCTTAAGAATGGTTTACTGATGTTAGAAGTTAAGAGACTTGATCTTATAAGATAAGAGACTTAACTTATTTGTTTTAATGTGGATGTTTGTGTGAAACCTCATTCGTGAGTAATGAGTACTTGGTTTTATTTAAAGGATAATGTTTTACTGATTTCGGAAATCAGAATGTGTATCGACAGACCATTGCAGCGTTAATAAAAGGAAAATGTATTGACTAATGAAGTATTATTAAAACCAGTAGAAACCTCCATCTGCATAGAAACTAAGATGAGACAAAATGATATTACATTTTCTAGATCATGGCTGCTGTAATAAGAATGTTGTAAACAAGAATAACCTACTCTCACGTGAGACATATATTACTCAATTGTTCTAAAAAGGAATCAAGTGATTAAGTTTATGAACTATGAAACCATTTGAAAATGAGAAGCTTGAGTAATTGAAACTAGGCAAAAGCCGAACTTAGGAAAAGAATGTTGTTACTTGATTTTGAAAAGGAATGTGGGTCGGTCATTCTAATACTACGGGTATCGGGTGACTTTGATAAAAGTAATGGATCTCTTTTAAGGAACTTAACTTACGTAGTACTTTAGGGTTAAAACCCGGACGTTGGCATAAAATGAAAGTACTTTGAGTTGTGTATAACTTGCCTATGCTTGTTGTTGTGAAACTTGACTATGCTTGTTGTTGTGAAACTTGCCTATGCTTGTGATGATAGCCTTTGTTGTGCAAGTGTTGTATTTACGTATTCTGGCGTCTCGATGGAGGGTCGGTTGACTTGTTGAGAACTTACTTGGGCGTCTTGCAGCGGTGTGGAGAAATTCCGCAGTGCGTTCGCTGATTGTGTTACTTTTGCTAATCGCTTTGGACATACCGACACGATCGTAGCGCGCGGGTATGCTTCCATTTTGATCTTGCTTTCGTTTCCCTTTGGGCATCGACACGATGCGTAGCGCACGGGTATGTTCCCATTTGGACTGCTGCTTTATTGTTTCCCTTTGGGCATACTGACACGATGCGTAGCGCACGGGTATGTTTCCATTTGGAATGCTGGCTTATTGTTTCCCTTTGGACATACTGACACGATCGTAGCGCTGCGGGTATGCTCGCTGGATTTCTTGATTGATTAATGTTACATGGGCGTATACACCGTCTGCAGTCCGGGGCATGTGGCGTATAGCGAGGTTGACCACCCAAGATATTGTTATTGAGGTTACATGGGCGTATACCTGCCGTCTGATTCCGGGGCATGTGGCCGTGCGGCCTTATTATTGTTGCATCATGGACATGTCTACACCGTCTGATATTAGGGGCATGCGGCCATGATGCGAACATGATGGATGTTGTGGGCGTGAGACCCATAGTTATATTTAGTGGTGACTTTGAGGCGTGAGTCACGACTTGATATATTCGCTTATTTATGGTGAATCGTAGTTTGGTTATCATACATGTCTCTGCTTTATAGACTACTATGATTTCATTCTGATATTTTCGTTTCACATACTCGCACTGTTGTCTTGACCTCGCCCGAGTGGCGTATAAAGAGGCGAGCCTCTCACTCGAAACGAGCGAGCAGTGGCTCTCCGTATGGCACATCACGAGAAGGCGTTGGGCATGCCTCGTGGATCATGGCGGCCGGTACACTTTGTAGGTCGCTGAGAAGGTTAATGCCTCGGCGGCCGGCCGCGATTACAAAGTGGTATCGGAGCGATTAATCCTCGGAAAGTGTCTGACGCACCGTATCGATGAGTCTTGATTATCGGTGTGTTGTGCGCGCCAATAATCGAGGAGGCTATAGGATATTTAGGATTGGTTTCTATTCTTCTCACTCGAGATCGTGCCTTAGAGCTATGTTGTAAGTTGGACCCTCGCGAAATTCTTTTCCTTATCGTTATGCCTCGCGTGAGGCAACCGGGCCCGGGAGGGCAAAGCGGCGGAGGCTGCGAGTTAGTCTGAGAGGGTCACGAGGGCACGGCCCAATCATTACCTAGGGTAGTGCTTCATTCGGGAGTTCTGCGACGTCACTAGCCCCACAGAGTTTTGTATATGTGATAAGGTGGGTATACCTTAAGTGTTGTTCGAGATAGCGTTGTGTTAATTATGAGTTAGAAAACATGCTTAGTTGGGAGGATAAGTATGAGGACATGGTAAGTGTGAACCACTGGTATCGCGATTGAGACCTTAGAGGTAAGGTCGTCTTGAGTAAAAGATTCGTTTTATGTTTGACCTTTATCGAGTCGTAGTATACGTGGGGTTTATTTGAGTGATCACCCACGGGTAATGTGAGATGGAAGTGGTAGCTTTCATGATGTGATTTAGCGAGGATTGTTAGTGTCGGGAACAAGGGCTTGACGCGATTGTGGGTCGGGTTGAGGATGTGATGCAGGTCAACCCGTGGCCGAATTAAGGTGGGGTCGGTTAGGTGGTCGCGGTGGTAAGTCACGAGGATGCTAGGCCCAAGTTTGTGTGACCAACGTATGAGTTCGTGGGCGCGTTCGACGAAGCGATTCGTAAAGCGGGAATGGCCTTAAGGAAGTTTGAGGTTAGTAAGATGACCAAGTTTGGAGGTAGTGACTCGCAGATTTTCGAGCGGAAGTAACGGCGAAGTATGGTACGTCTTGGGAGAGTTCAAGTGTTCGAGAAGGGCACGACGAGTAAGGAAAGAAGAGGGCGTGCGTTATTTATTGGCGGTATGGCGTTGGCAACTGTTAGAGGAACTTTATCGTTATCCGACTTGAGAAGGAACATTCGGGACGAATGTTTCTAAGGAGGAGAATGTTATACCCGTAGTTGCGGGGTATGTTTGTGAGGACGTGCGTGCGAGTACAGCGAAATTTTGAAAAGAAAGAAAGATGTGAGTTTTCGACGGAAAAGTTTAGGTTATTTGTGAAGAAAAAGGTTCGTTAATGGGGTGGATTCCCATTTGGTATTTGGACTTCATAGATTATATTAGAATTTTGAGATTTTATTTTGGAAATGGTCACGTGGGGCCCACGGGAGAAATTCTGATTTTGTGGGCCCACTTTATTTTGAGATTTTGGCCATTGTGGATATTTTTGAAGACGTTTTATGAGGGCGATAGGAGGGTGACACGTGTCACCCCGCCAGTGGCTTGGCCGAAGTTACCTTTGTGCACAACACGGTTAGAGTCGTTTTTAAAGCGTTTTCGTAACTTGCGAAGGAAAATTCCGCTATGTCGTTTTGTATTTTTGCGGATTTTTCCGAGAGGCGAAACATTTTGGACCAACGGGAGGGTGGCGTGTGTCACCTCACATTGAAGCAGTGGCGTCAGTGAGCGAATGGTTCACGTTTTGGCTTGATCTTTTGGCTCACGTTTTGTGCCTATTGGTTCCTTGTTTTGTGCCTTGTTTTGGCCTTGTTTTGTGGCTTGTTTGGTGCAATGTTTTGTGGAGTAGGGGTTAGGGTGCACTTGGCTTGATCTTGGCCTTACACTTGCCTTGGCTAAATCTTGGCGTTGGTTGGCCTTTGGGTTTCTTATAAATACCCGCTTAGTTGATGAACTTTCTTCATCCAAATCATTTCAAGTCTTGAAATCTCTCCTTTGTGGAGCTTGGCGAGAGAGGTCTTCCCCTAGAGTGAGGCTTGGTAGTGTACCCACTGCTAGTTACTTTAATAATACCGCTTGTTGTGGTATAGAAATACTCTCTAGTATTGTTATAATGCCCAAAATACCTTAGCCTTATACCTTGAAGTATTCCAAAAGTTACCTCTATCGTGAAGTACGGAAATACTACCTTTTGTCCCTTTAGTCTCAAACCAGTAACCTAAGGAAACCTTCACTGGTTGAAGTTTTGGAGTAAGTTGGTTAGAACTTCTAAGGGTTGTTTGGAGCGGATCGAGCACTCGGAGTAGGAGCTGCGTTGCTCGGGATCGACTTTATACTTGGATAATTTTGGGCTTATCGAGGTAAACACTCATCCTTCTATTGTAATTGGAAATTACACGTTTAAATATATAGTTGAGTATACTATATATAGAATAACTTAGTATTGTGGCAATGTCTTTTGACTTAAGCTGAAGAATAAAGTAGGCAATCGTAATTACATAGGGGCGTATTCTGATGAGACTTGTGTAGTATTCTTGTGTGGTAGAGTTGTGCGTCCGGTTAGGCGTATAAAACCCCACTGGTTGGCTTGGTAGCCAGCCTCGATAGAGAGGAGATTTGCGCTGTGGCGGGGAGGTCTTTGAATTTTACGTAGAAAGGTAGGAACTTGTGTTTTGGGGTTAATAGACGTTTGTGACCTTTATAGGTGAAAGTACTAGAGTAGCGTATTCTACTCGAGGAGTGGAAAGAAAGGTTGTAGTACTTGGAGCATTTTGCTTATTGTCGATAAATCGTCGCGAGGTATGTGAACCTCTTCCTATCTCTTCAGCGTGATATGTGTGAACTATGTAGTGCGGTAGACGCATACGTGTGTTTAATGTATTTGATTGGTTTGAAACATAAAAGTGTTATAACGGCTTTATGGGAAGTTGGTTATAACAGCTTATGTAGGTAAGAAAATGGGTTGTGGCTTTTAAAGGATAACTGATTTGATTTATAACTGGCTTGGGCGTTATAATAAAACTTGAAGTATTTCAAAAGATTTATGAATCGTTTTGAAAGAAGTGTAGTATTGTGCTTTGAAAACTTAAGAGTTATACTAGCTTTATGGGAAGTTAGGTATAACGGCTTAGAATGGTTTCTTGATGTTAGAAGTTAAGAGACTTGATCTTATAAGATAAGAGACTTAACTTATTTGTTTTAATGTGGATGTTTGTGTGAAACCTCATTCGTGAGTAATGAGTACTTGGTTTTATTTAAAGGATAATGTTTTCTTGATTTGGAAATCGAATGTGTATCGACAGCACCATTGCGGCGTTAATAAAAGGAAAATGTATTGACTAATGAAGTATTATTAAAACCGGTAGAAACCTCCATCCGCATAGAAACTAAGATGAGACAAAATGATATTACATTTTCTAGATCATGGTCTTTGTAATAAGAATGTTGTAAACAAGAATAACCTACTCTCACGTGAGACATATATTACTCAATTGTTCTAAAAGGAATCAAGTGATTAAGTTTATGAACTATGAAACCATTTGAAAATGAGAAGCTTGAGTAATTGAAACTAGGCAAAGCCGAACTTAGGAAAAGAATGTTGTTACTTGATTTTGAAAAGGAATGTGGGTCGGTCATTCTAATACTACGTATCGGGTGACTTTGATAAAAGTAATGGATCTCTTTTAAGGAACTTAACTTACGTAGTACTTTAGGAGTTAAAACCGGACGTTGGCATAAAATGAAAGTACTTTGAGTTGTGTATAACTTGCCATGCTTGTTGTTGTGAAACTTGACTATGCTTGTTGTTGTGAAACTTGCCTATCTTGTGATGATAGCCTTTGTTGTGCAAGTGTTGTATTTACGTATTCTGGCGTCTCGATGGAGGGTCGGTTGACTTGTTGAGAACTTACTTGGGCGTCTGCGTGATGTGGAGAAATTCCGCAGTGCGTTCGCATTGATTGTGTTACTTTTGCTAATCGCTTTGGACATCGACGACGATGCGTAGCGCACGGGTATGCTTCCATTTTGATCTTGCTTTCGCTTTCCCTTTGGGCATACCGACACGATCGTAGCGCGCGGGTATGTTCCCATTTGGAATCTTTGCTTTATTGTTTCCCTTTGGGCATCTTACCCACGATGCGTAGCGCGCGGGTATGTTTCCATTTGGAATCTTTGGCTTATTGTTTCCCTTTGGACATACCGACACGATCGTAGCGCGCGGGTATGCTCGCTGGATTTCTTGATTGATTAATGTTACATGGGACATGTCTACCGTCTGCAGTCCGGCATGTGGCGTGCGAGGTTGACCACCGATATATTGTTATTGAGGTTACATGGCGTATCTGCCGTCTGCAAGATTCCGGGGCATGTGGCCATGCGGCCTTATTATTGTTGCATCATGGACATGTCTACACCGATGCAGATTCCGGCATGCGGCCGTGATGCGAACATGATGGATGTTGTGGGCGTGAGACCCATAGTTATATTTAGTGGTGACTTTGAGGCGTGAGTCCACGACTTGATATATTCGCTTATTTATGGTGAATCGTAGTTTGGTTATCATACATGTCTCCGCTTTATAGACTACTATGATTTCATTTACGATATTTTGATTTCACATACTCGGTACTGTTATCGACCTCGCCCGAAGTGCGTTAAATCCGCAGTAAAGGTACATCGTTCGTGGATCCTCGCTCTTAGGCTCTCATTTCAGCGTGTTGGAAAGCTCCGTTCCTTCGGAGGCTTATCTTTGGTATGTTTCCCTGAGTTGTAGGTTCTTGTACATTCGTGGTATGGCGAGGCCCCGTCCGTCATAGTTGTTGTAAATCTTAGAGTGCAGCCTTTGTTGTGGCGGGGTTTGTAAAAGGATAAGCTGTTGGGTTTTATGTATATATACTGAAAGCTGTTTTGGTTGCTTTGTTTATTTATCATGTCTCTCATTTCATGTTTAAAGTTTTTATTTCCGCTGGTTTTCTCTGATGTTGGATCGCTAGGGTGCCCGGGGTAAGGCACCAGTCACGGGCCCGATTTTTGGGGTGTGACACCCAATGTGCTGGAAGTTCAGAAAGTTGCAGGTTTTGCGGTGCCGCGGCGCCAGTTTGCAGGGCCGCGGCGCCGACGCGGGATTTATGAAGTTCTGGGCCGAATTTGACATGTTTTCAGAGTCCTAAAGGGATAATTTTTCCTACCTAAAGGGATAATTTTTCCTACCTAAAGGGATAACTTTTCCTACCTTAAAACCCTTACCTAAAAGGATTCTAATAACTTTTCTTACTTACAAATCATTAACCCTTCACCTAAAGGATTCTTGGTCTATAAATAGTCTCTACATCATTAGAAGAATTCATTCTCCATTCTACCATTCACCATTCTACATCCATCCATCCACCAATCCATCTTGTAAATATTCCACAACACAACCCTTGGATGCTAGAAGGCTTTGAGACTCGTTCTTGAGTATTTTCTTTTCTTTCTTTTTGCTTTATTTATTTCAGTTCATGTATGGAGATTGTATTAGTTCTTAGCGTGACAATGGCTAGGAGTTAATTACTTTATTAGGGATTTCCTTGTGATTCACTTGAAACTCTCTTCATGAATTAATATATTAGTTGATTTCTTCTTCACTTATTTAAGATTTATCCAATAATTGTTTTGAATGCTTGGTAATTATCTGATCATTAATTATCATTACTTATATGATTTCTAATCAAACTTCGAAATGAGGAGGTTGTGACTATGCTGTAAGTTGGGTAGACATAAGTCGGATTGAGGATGAAAATACCTCAATTACTTGTGTAGCGTTAATAGGGGTTTAAATACCTAAATTTATGTTATTTGCGTAACGTTAACAGGGGTTTTTGTTCTTAATCCTCCTATAGAGTCATCCTTATCACCGAAAGGTAGAAATGATCGCTACTGGAGTTGAGTGTTTATATAGCCTTAACGGGAGTATAAAATGAATTAGTAAACCTGCTATCTCAAATAGAAGAAGAAGTCAGTCTAATTGTATTAAGAATTGAATATAGTGGATAGTTGATGATCTTGGAAGCCCTAATTATCCATCATAACTGATTTAAATCAAAGTATTTTTATAATTAATTTATTTCCTGCATTATTAGTTAGAATTCCAATTCAATTTACGTTAACCAAATAGATACCATAGGATAGATAACCGGTACTTGAAAACCAATCCTTGAAGACAATATTCAGTCTTACCTAGACTATATTACTTGAGTCGACAACGTGCACTTGCGTTAAAGTGTGTGCATTAAATCACGCATCAAGTGTTAGTAGTTGTTTTATCTTGGGAGACTATTGCCTAGAAAACGTAAAAGGATATATATGGGTCAATCTTGTCTTAAAGACAGAGTGTCATTACTCGACTCAACAGAATTCATATTAATTGTTGGTTCTTGTTTCCAGTTATTTGTTAAGATTATTTTATTGTAATTTTTTGTTTTTTAATTTTTCTAATTCTTGTAATAGATGTTTACTATTTTTGGTTTGTTATATTCATTTTTACGAGCATTCTCCACTAAAGATTTTTTTCATATCATACACTCAAAGTCTCAAACCCAACACATGTTGTTGGGGCATCCTGAGAGCATTTTTTCAGGTTCTCTCCCAATTTTTATAGCACATAATTTTTAGTATGTCAAAAATATTTAATTTTAATACTATTTTTTATTTTACTCTTAATGAGATACTTTATAATTATATAAATATCTATAATTTATTTTAAATCATAAATTTCTTTTTTTTTTAATTATGACGATACTATAAAATTAGGATGAGAAAGTACTAGAGTACTAGGTAATGAGATCGTTATTCCAATATGGCCCTTTAATGAGTGTCAGAGGTTTTTGACATTTGTTATCGAAGTTGTACCAATTTCTTGCTCCCTAAATAATAGTATTATTAGTTATCCTACTCTGTCCTAATTTATGACACACTATTTTCTTTAGTCGATCAAAAAATAATAATATATTATTTTTATTTTATAATAATTTAACTTTTATGTTTAATGAGATGATTTATAACTATAAAAATATCTTTGACCTATTTTAAGTAAGAAGATTCAAAACTTTCCTTTATTTCTTAAATTTCATACTCAGTTAAATTACATCACATAAATTAAGACGGAAGGAGTAGTTCTCTTTCAATCTCAATTGTGAAGGTATACTTCGATGTTACAACCTAAACAATTTAAATGATAAAAAACAAATACTATCCATGATCATTGAATTGAATGAACTCAACAATATTATCCACTCGTCCTTTTTTAATTTTCTCACCTCCAAATACTCTTATGCTTGCTGATATTTCATAGTAGTTAAATACACGGCCACCAACTAGACCATGAGGCACGTTTAATATAAAGGTTAAGATGGAAAACAATATTCTTTATTTATTATTATTAGAAAAAAATAGTATGTTAATGAACGACAAACAGGAATAAAAATGAAATTACTCACTAAGGACATGTTTGGTACGATCTATTACACTAGACTGTATTGGATAAAAAAATAATACAGTGTTTGGTGGGCGTTTTCAGTCGGACTGGACTGTACTATTTCTAAAAATAGTACACTCCAACATGTCAACTGTTATTTTTGAGATACATCTAGTATATGGGTCTCCCCTGGACTGTATTAAAAATAAAATTAAAAAAATATAATTTATTATATATTAATACTCAAATATCATGCATTATATATTAATACAGTTCAATCCATTAATACATTTTAATATATATACAATTCAGTGACCAAAGGAGCAAAGGGGAGAATAGTCACTTGTGGATAGAATATTATTTTGATTAGCTTAACAAAGGGGCATGGGGCACCCACATTGTCCGACCAAATAGACAAATAAACTCTCTCTTCCAGTGGGCATATTATTTTGTACTATAATCCAAAAGACCTAGGAGTACTTATTAGTGCGAATGTGTTGTCGTCTTGTCCATAAAATATCAAACTATAGAAATAATCTAATATAAGGTTCGGAATATAATAGGAGCAGGGCTGGCCAGTGGGCCGGGACGGGCCCACCGGGGTCGGGTCGGGCGGGAGCGGGACGGGGTCGGGTCGGGAAAATGTGCGGGTCGAGCTGAGGCGGGCCTGGAGGGGTCGGGTCGGGCGGGACCATACCATGTCCCGTTGGGTAGAAGTCGGGGCCTGGTCGGGTTTTTTTTTTTTTTTTTTAAATTTTTTCACTAAATTAAAAATACTAAATTACTAAGTACTAACAAAGTAACATTAACATATACTTGTCATATAGTCATAATGTCATATACATATACTATAATATTATAGACTTATAGTATTATAATTTATAATTTATAATTATAGTATTATAGTATTATACTCATATATATAATATATTTATAAAGTATAAACTATAAACTATAAAGTATAAAGTATAAAGTTATAAACTAAATAATTAAACAAAGACAAGAATAGTGTAAAAAAAACATCCAATGCTGTTTTTGTGCCTTTTATATTATTAATTTCATTGAAATATCAAATATACAAGATTCAAAATTACATTGTAGTGTACTGTTGTTGAAAAAATTTGCAAAAGAGTGAAAGACATAGAAAAATTTAAAAATTGCAATGAAATAAATTACCAATTTGAAAATATTTTTTCTAATTTCTTTATAATTTCTTGTGGTTCTTCGGTTGAAATTGGTATATCTTGATCAAATTGTTCCACGTCGCTACTCATGCCTTCAGATAAAATGTCGTTGTAGTTGTCGTCATCTTCTTCGTTAATCTCGTTGATCATACCTCCTTCGCCTCCGCTCGTATCCAATCTCTCGAATAGTACCGCCATCTCCAAGCCGTCCCGCTAACGAGTGTCTGCTCTCCTATTTGAAATCTGCGTAAAAACGCCGTGGCGATCGACGACGCAGAATGTTCAAAATATCTCGCCATCATTGAAAGTGTCGAAATGTCTTCTCATTCTCGCTCCAATATTTCAAAGTCTTCCTTTCCTTATTCATTGATAATCGCTTGGTAAGGTAAATTACCCTGCAAAACAAAAACATCGAACTCACTAATTTGGTTAGCATCGCTACCACCGCACATTTTATTTCCGAGGCTTTCAATAGAATTAATATTAGGCCTAGCCACGTAAAATCGCTTGTCTTTTTAGGTTGTGTTGAAGAAGAAGATGATTCAAAAGTCGGTTGGTTACTAGCACTTTCTTGCTGGTAATGCCGATATACTTTTTTGCATTCATCTTCTACGCTATTCAACACTTCTTCTAGCGTTAGTTCAATAGGTGGTTCAACATTTAAATTTTTGGGAGTTGGAGGTAGTACGTCCATACAGCTTATATATATTTTCAATAAGACTTTTACAACCCTCTACTTTAATAGTCGGGTTTAATACAGACCAATAATATAAATAAGGGAATAGGAATAAAATATTTTTAATTTCATAAACATTTTTTAATAGCTGCAGATAAGCGATTTTTCCATATATTCTTTAAGAAGTAAAAATATTATAGCTATATAAAACAACATAGTTGAAATAGTAGGATAATATAAAGTAGAAAATTATTTTGTTGCTCGTTGAAAATTTTCTAAAAATACAATAAATTCTCTAATTTTCTCCCAATCAAGATCCACAATCATATCATTTGGATTTTGATTATGGGCGTTAAAAATAAAGTAATAGGTTTTCTATAGTCATAAGCAACAACTAGTTGGTCATATAAAGAATTCCACCTAGTTGGTACTTCTTCTGAATTTTTCAGAAGATAGTCCACAATCGTGGCAAGTTTTTATATTCTTTTCTTTGTTGAATTCTATTATTTTTAAAAATAAAGTGTATAGCAAATTGTATTTTTTCAAGAATATCTTGAAAAAGTGAAAGACCATCCTTTACAACTAAGTTATAAATATGGCACGCACATTTGATATGAAAATGTTTTGGAAAAGACTGAGTTAAAACATTTCTTAAAATACTAATAGCGTAATTGTTAGAAGATGCATTATCTAATGTAATACTCATAACTTTATCGGTTATTCCGTAATAATCGCGATCGAATAAATATTTTCTCAAATAAACTCACCAAATGTGCCTACTATCTATATATCTATATGCTAAAATACGTTTTGCATAGACCATTTATAATCTATCCAATGACAAAGTTCTCGTTAAATAATCATGGTCGTTAGTACTACGACCTATATCGAAGTTAAAGCAACTTTGCAATTTAAATGATATAATGCATAACGTAAATATCGTTGATATTCATGTGCAAATTTAAATACATCTCTTTTAACAAATTGATCTAGGAAAACCTTTATAAGCGGATTATACATATCTCTAATATAATGAATAAAACCGGAGATTCAGAAATGAAAAGGCAAACCTCCACAAGAACTAATTTTGCTAGTGTTTCCCTATCTTTATGTTTATCATATTTGTGGCCTACAACTCCCCGTCATAGGGTTAATTTGACCAGACTTTCTCCGATGGTATGTGAACCTTGTCCCGATTGAGAGGACGTTTGCTCACCGCTTTTTCAATCATGTATTGGGCATGCAAGGCTTTGTGTTTTTGCAATGTGTCTTCCTAAACCCCGTCCCACCATGACCTTGTCCAGCTTTTAAAAGAATAAACATTTTTACAAGTTTTACATACAAATACTTGATTAGCTACGTCCTCACAAAATATTTCCATACAACCGATTTTAATGGTCGCTTTGCCGACTCGCCTCATAGTAGGGGATAGGAGACATTTCACTAGTGGGTGTATCATCATCTTCATTAATAGGTGTATCATCAACTAGAGTGTCATCTAAATTAAAATCTTCTTCAATTTCAGGATAATCATTTGTGTCAAGATCATATGGTATTTCAGGAAACATTTCAGGATCTATAAAATCATCTTGTCTAGGAATAAGCGAACAGAATACTAGAAGAAGTACTTGCCCTTGTTACCACCCCTACTAGAAGAAGCGACCCTTACCCTTACCCAACACGCTCTTAGTCCTTTCATTTTAATTATGCTAATAAATAGTTAAAGATAATGAAATTAAATGTGCTAAATGAAATAAAGGCAAAATAATAATTTAATGAGAGAACGAATGTACCAAACGCCGACGTAGAGTCGACGTGTAATCGAGAGGTTGAAAATTGAAACTTTGCTCGATAGATAATCCTCGCTAGTTGTCAACTTCACTCCCAATTCTCAAATTAATAAATAGAGTGAATATGTAGACAAGGTTGGATAGAGAATTAGAGATTGATTGAGAGAGTAGAGAGTAAAAAGATTTGTGAAAATAATAAGAAGAGGAATGAGGTATTTAGAGGGGTTAAAAATAAATATATAGGGGTAGGGGTTGGGGAGTGAGGCCTAAAATGGTCATTGTCAACGACAAAATGTAAAATGGCCATGGACAACGGCTATTTTGTGCAAAGGTCGAATCGGGGCGGGATTGGGCGGGCTCGGGCGGTCGGGAGGATCGGGGCTCAAGTGGTTTGTCGGCGGGACCATACCGCCCCGCCTGCTCGAGCCCCGGCCCCGTTTTTTTAATACCGGTATCGTGCCTGGTCCTGGTCGGTCGGTCGACCGGACGGTCGGGTCGGCCCGGCCCACTGGCCAGCCCTAAATAGGAGTAGTAAAAGAGACTCATTTAATTTTAGGCCTCTCTTTAACTTATAACAAGATAAAGTATCTTATTAACTAAATAGAACAAAAAGATTAAGCAAACAGTGTGATTTAATAAATAGTTAAAGAAAAGATTGAACGATGATATACACGGTAAAAGAGTTAAGGGTGTTGAGACTTAAATTAAATCCAATTTCTATCATATCAACCCATCAATATGTCCCCACATCTCCAGTAATCAAACATATCACTTAACGAGTTAACTAGAAGTCATTAAGTATGAGTCATTCTAACAATTAGTATTTTGTATTCGTTAAAGTCAATATCGTTTGGTGATTTGTTAGCTCTTTTAAAATAATATTATTCTTCCATCTCAATTTTTTTTTTTTTGTTGTCGAAGGAAACCGCACTCACGCTTCTTCGAGCGCAAGCAGAAACCCTGACCGACGCAATAGCCCGCAAACCACGCCGGGCTTAAACCACACTTGGCAAGCCATGTGCGCATGTGCCCCCAAGAGCGGCGCGCACTCGTTACCTCGAGGTTTCGAACTTGTGACCAAACTCTCCCACACCACCCAATGAGGATACCCTCTGCCTTCAAGACCAACTGGTCTAGGACTTCGGATTCCATCTCAATTTTTGTTACACTATTTAAGTGTAAAGAGAGTTTAAAAAAAAAACTTTTGAACCTTATGTTTGAAATCAATTAAAATGGAAATTTGAACATTAAATTATTTTTAAATATAAAAAATATAATTTTTTTTATAGACAAAAGAAAGTGTACCAAAAATTTGAGATAGAGGGAGTACAAATTAAATTTGTCACTTTTATGGTGATTCAACCATGATTATTTTTTTTTATATCAAACTTCCTGGCTTACGTCAGACTATTCTTAGAGATAATAGTATCGGTCTCTCAACACTACTATCAATAAATCACAGAATGTGCATGAATGACCAATATTTAAGAACAAAACAACTGATATCACTCCTAAGGTCCTATCCCAAATGAAAACAAAGTGCTTATGATTATTTGATTCTTGCTGCGTCGATTAGATGTGTGTGTGTGAGTAATTCCTTATTTGGAATAATTTCATAGAACCTGCTAGGTTTCATCATGAAATGTCAAGGAAGGACTCTATTGGAAAATGAAAAAAGACCAAAATATCAAGTCCACACAAAATGTTAAAAGAAGTTGATACGTCAGTTCTCTCCAAAAGAAAAAAACTCTGAATTATTTTATTTGGGAAACATATGATATGAATTAGCTGCCAACTTTACAGACAAGTGAGTGGAGTACTTCTTATCTATATATAATATAAAATTAAAAATAGTATCAAAGGAAAATGTATGATAATTCTTCAAAATTGTGAATTTTATTTTAGAGATCTTATAATTAAGTTTCTTGAATGCAAAGTGACATGGAAAAAGTCTGCAAAGAGAAACATAAAATTGTATTTATATGACATTCTTATGTTGGGTTTGAGTTATTTTATTTTATAGTTAATAAAAAATAATTACTATTTCTCATAGATGCTAATTGTTTATTTCGCCATAAATTTGTATGTTGAATTGAGCTAGAATTATCAACTAAAGCATTTACGTCCATCAAAGTAAACTTCAATAATGTTGTTCACAATTCATCTATAAGTTATATTTTAAGTTTTAAAGTCAAATAATATTTTTAATCTATTTGTTGTTGCTTACTTAATATCATTTTTGCTTATCTCAAATACAAGGTACTGATAGACGGCCAGTGTATATTCGGTATATACGGACCATGATTGTGTATATTTAGTTATCATATTATTAGAATTCTTATACATGTATAATTATGATAGTAGTCTTGTATCAGACCCGTACCAAATTATACTATTGAATTTTCTCACAGCAGGTCTGATCATTCTCTATTCATCTATCGTCGTGGTACTTCTCTCGCATACATTTTGTTATATGTGGATGATATTATATTGACTGCCTCTTTTGATAAAATGCGCAAGTCTATCATGTTTCTTCTTAGTTCCGAATTTGCTATGAAAGACTTGGGGCCTTGAGTTACTTTTTGGGTATAGTTGTCACGCGTCATGCATGTGGTCTTTTTCTATCCTATAGGAAGTATGCAGCTGAGATTATTGAACGGGCTGGAATGTCATCATGTAAGTCCTCTCCTACTCTGGTGGATACCAAATCGAAGCTGAGTGTTAATTCTAGCACACCTTATGAGGATTCATCCCACTATCATAGTCTTGCAGGGGCTCTTCAGTATACATTCACGAGGCCCGATATTACTTATGCAGTGCAACATATGTGTTTATTTATGCATGATCCGAGAGAAGAGCACATGCATGCTCATCCATCATTTGTATCTACTCTCGTGTCTTATATAGATGTTGATTGGGTGAATGTCCATATACCAGACGTTCGACCTCTAGTTATTGTATATTTCTTGGTGATAACTTGGTCTCTTGGTCGGCTAAATGTCAGGCTATGTTATCGCGATCCAGTGCTGAGACTGAGTATCGAGGGATAGCCAATGTGGTGTTTGAGTCATGTTGGTTGCGTAATCTCCTATTAGAGCTTCACTTTCCTAATCAGAAAGTTACCTTGGTCTATTGCGATAATGTTAGTGCGATCTATCTCTCTGGGAATGCGGTCCAACATCATCGCACTAAACATATCGAGATGGATATTCACTTTCGCGATAGGGTAGATCGTGGACAAATGTGTGTCTTGCATGTCCCTTCACGGTACCAAATTACTGACATCTTTACTAAGGGTCTTCCCTTAGTTCTGTTTGAAGATTTTAGAGACAATCTCAACGTACGACAACCGCCCGCTATGACTGCGGGGGTGTGATAGGCAGTTCGTGTATATTCGGTATATATGGACCGTACATTATGTATATTTAGTTACCATATTATTAGAATTCTTGTACATATATAATTTTGGTAGTAGTCTTGTATTAGGAAAATGTTATTCTTGTATTAGGGAAAAGTAGATTTAATTTCCATAATTAAAAATTGTATATTATATATATATACCTTATTCATTAATGAAAATAAAAAGGAGATTATTCTCTTGTACTTACCCTATAATAAAAAATGAGTTTAAAATTTGTGATGTTAGGGCTAGAGGAAGTGATGTTTCTAAGAATTTTGTTGCTGATAAAGAAATTTGTATTTCATTTATATAAATTTCATCTTCTCAATGTATACATTTTATTAGCAAGCCAAATCTATGGCCGAGAACATAATCATCTGTTTTCCTCCTGTTTAGCCTTTTTTCCCCTTAAAAATGTCTCAATATTGATTTTTCATGAATTTTCAATACAACTCCTTCGTTATAAGCTTTAACTAACACTAAAATCTACACAATAATGTCTTGAGTCTCTTGAATTTTCTATCTTTATTATAATTTCGCTAAAAAATTATTTATCCTTGTTCTATTTTTTTTTATATGTTTCCCCACTTCTCTATTTTTTATTGTACAAAAATAAATATGTAATTTAACCATTCACTCATATTCTTAAATGTAAAAGTTAATGATCTTTATTTTCATTACTTCCGCAACTTTTTATTATCATAACCGCTAAATAATTAATAGTCATGTTCATGACATTAATTATTTAGTATTTCATATTATAATCCTATAATAGAGGCATTATAAGACTGTAGAAATAATCACATCAGACTTCTAAGTTTTATGTTTTCGGTGCTTATGGGCTATGGCCACCTCATATGGCTCTTTAGGGCACGTTTGATACGTTGTACTAAGTTGGACTGTATTGGATAAAAAAGCAATACAGTGTTTGGTGGGCGTTTTCAGCCGCACTGGACTGTATTATTTTTAAAAATAGTACAATCCAACTGCCATTTTTGAGACTCATCTAGCAGGTGGGTCTCTCCTGGACTGTACTAAAAATAAAAAAATAAAAATAAAAATACAGTGCATTATATATTAATACTCAAATATCGCCCATTATATATTAATACAGTCCTGTCCAATGAAATTAGTACAGTCCAGTGCGACGTACCAAACGAGTCCTTAGTGTTTTCTCGAATATGGTTGCTTTTTTTATTAATTTCTATTTTCTGCTCTTTTGTAGTAATGTAGTATCAGGTTAAAACTTTTGGTAATGGGGAGTCCTATTTTGGTTGGTGCTGTAATGATTTTTTTTTGTACATATACACATATATTTTGAAAGCAATATCAATATTAACTGCTACAATCTTTAGTCCTTTAAAAAAAGATGACACCTATGCGGTGAGATACCAATCACACACAAAGTTAAGAGGCTACTGGAACCTAATAATATCCAACAAGAATCCGCCATCACCATCTTGCAAGTTTTGTGACGTTTTTATGAGATATTCACGATTTCTCTCTATTTGTAATTCAATATCAAAATCAATTAATTTCGTTAAACTAGCTATATATTGTGTATTATCAACGATTTCTACATAAGGCGGCAAGATGATATCTTGAGAACTCTTCTTGATCATTAAATATTGTAGAATTATATTTTTATTTTGTGAAATCTATCAAAGTTATTCTTTCATTTCATATTTAAAATAGTAATGTTATTATATTTATTACAATATTATATTCATATTTTAGTTTAACTTAAAAAAGATGAAGGCTAGTGAATGGTGATTGGCTTGTGAGGGTGGATGTCGATAAAAGCTCGAAAAATTGAACATTGAGTTCGTATTTTTTTCATCTATTTTTAAAGTTAAGATCGTAAGAATAATGTTGTATTATTTTCTTCTTTATTTATTTTTCGTATGGTCCCTCTATGATTTCACTTTAGTTTGTATTTTATATGAATTTCTTATTATTGTAAGTGTATAATTTCTTTTGGTCTAAAGTAGTAACTTTGGAAGTCTACTAACTACTAACCAAATGTTTTCCTGTATGAAATGAATACATGATTTCTGTATGAACCCTTTTTATCTATGTTATATTTAATAAAATTATTGGTATCTTATCGTCTTTAATAACCGCGCGAAACGCAGATAAATTCTCTAGTTTTATTATAATTGTACTATTTTGTCTGTAAAAAATATAATAAAATGGAAAAAAAGATTTATTGATAGGAAAACTTTGTACTGGTCCCCAATAACTCATTTTTGGAAGCTGCGAAAATACAAAGGAGAGGTCATGGGATGATTAGCAATACCTAAGTTAGATTGCGGCAATTTTTTGGGTAATGAATTGGGGAAAGGGAATGAAAATACCTAGGGGGTGGGGAATTAATGTAAGAGAATGAAAAAAGAAAAAAAGGTAAAAGAAATAAAAAAATAGATCAAACAAACAACTTCAAAAGAAATCGGGGGATTTCAACCAAACACACCCTTAGTGTTTCATACTTTATGAAGTTCGAATAAAGGTTTAGAAATCCTATTTATAGTCTTTTGCACCGTCGTTAAGTAAGAGATAAGATATGAGCTTATGTGGTAAAAAACCTAGTGAGCTTTCCTAACTGACGAACTTAGCAACTGACTAAAGGAATTAATTATTATTCCCTCCTGTTCATATTATAGGGTGTTTTTAGCTTTTATATTTGTCCAAAATAAATAATTTTTTACATAATCTAGAGTGCATCATTTTCTTCTTCAAATGTATCCTTATTTAGATAAGTTGATTCTCCAATAACCATGAAATCATGTTAAACAGGTAATATTTAATTAAGAATAATTTAATAAAAATATCTCTTAATTTTTAGTGGTGTAAATTTTTTATAAGGTGTGTGCAAACTAAAAACATCATATAATATAAACTAGAGGGAGTATGATATTAAGAAGATGAAATGACAAAAGTGTTGTTGCATTTCACGAAAACTTTATTGTTACTTTTGCATCGTATTCTGAATTACACACTCCCTCAGTCGGAGCGAGAGGAGGCTGAACGCTGAGATTGAATCTGAAGTCAAGAAATAATTGCCTGAGAAGTCCTTTGGTAAATATGTATGCATATTGATAGGATGACGGAACATGTAACACTCTGACAAGACCTTGCGCAACTTTCTCACGAACGAAGTGTAGATCTATCTCAATGTGCTTGGTTCGCTGATGTTGAACCGGATTATGAGAAAGATAGTTGGCAGAAATGTTATCACAGTACTCAACCTCGGCACTGGAACGAGATAGGGTAGCATGTCGCTTGGCAGACCAAGAAATCAGATTATCCCTAAAAATACACAAAAACCGGAGGTGGAGCGTCGCGTGTCCGGACACCCTGCCCAATCTGCATCTGTATAAGAGAGTAACATGTTTGGTGCAGAGGGGTATAGGTGCAAACCATAATCAAGTGTGCCCTTAATGTATCGGATGATACGCTAAGAAGATGAAATGAGACTCCACTGGCGTGCGTGAATAGCATACCATGAACAACATAAGCAATGTCCGCCTTGTAAATGTGAGGTATCGTGCACTGCAAGTGCTCTTATACGTAGAGTAGGTCTGAGACCGAGCACCATCCATAACATCAATTTAGATTTGAATCAATCAAGTAGGTGAAACTTTGCATTCGCCATCTTAGCCCCGTACACAATCTCATCTGCATACTTACGACACAAGAACACGTGGTTGGCGGACACAGTCACCGATATCCCCAAAAATAACTCGCTTCCCAAATCAGTCATTGCAAATTCGGACTTAAGCAAGACAATAATCTCATTTTTCAATCCGTCGGAGGAGACAGTAGAACAATATCATCCACGTAAAGTAATAAGTAAGTAGTGCTACTACCTCGATGAAAAATGAAGAGTGGTGTATCACTCTTGCTGCATACAAATTCAATCTGCAAGATATACCTGGCAAAACGATCATACCACGCACGGGTGCATTTGAACCATATAGTGACTTACGGAGGCAGCACATAAGTGAGGAACTGCTGGATGAGTGAACTCGCGGGTGATGCATGATCGCCTCTCTCAGATCCCCATGTAAGAATGCATTCTTCACATCAAGCTGATGGATCGGCCAGTGTTTGTCCATGGCAATGCTCAAAACTGTGCAAATGGTAGCCGGTTTGACAACCGGGCTGAAGGTCTCACCATAATCAATGTCCTCCTACTGATTTGTGTCATTGGCCACAAGTCGTGTCTTATACCTCTCAAGATCTCTACTGTCTCTGAATTTGTCACGAAATAGCCACAGACAACGAATCACATTCACCCCCTCAGGTATAAGTACTAGATCTCATGTGTGTTGTTTAGTTAAAGCATTGAATTCCTCAGACATAGTCGCATTCCAATTAGGGTCTTGTTTGGCCAATATAGGGTTCTTGGGAATCAGAGAAATGGTTTGGGCAGACAAGTTAAATTGAACTTTGGGTTTGAAGATTCCAAGCTTGGCACGAATTTCCATTGGGTGAGTGGGGACATTTGTGGGCTGCGGAGTCTGAGTGGTGGTATATGAAACAGAAGGCATTGTCGGGTAAGGGGAAGAAAGGCGAAAGTGTCGGCGCTACTGGATTGTGATCTTTTAAAATTTAGCGCCTTGTCATCAGACGATGTTCTCTGGAAATCTGGCGCCGCGGCGCTGACGACGGGACAGAGGTGAGTTGTTCAAGAATAATGGGAGAGATGGCAAGCTTGTCAAGAAAAGAGTAATCCGGTTTTTAGAACTTTTTAAGATTTAAAAACGGGAATGTGGTCTCGTCGAATGTGACGTGACAAGATATGTGAATTTGACGAGTGGACAAGTCATAGCATAGATAACCCCTATGGTTCGGCGGGAAGCCTAGGTAGACACATGGAGTGGACCGAGGAGCTAGTTTGTGAGGGGCAGTAGAGGCAAGGTTAGGATAGCAGAGACAACCGAATATCCGGAGATGATCATAAGATGAGACTCTATGATAGAGGATTTAGGTAGGGGTCATATTGTGAAGAGTGCTGGTTGGGAGAATATTGAGAACGTATTCTGACATTTTAGCAGCATATACCCAGAAGAACAGAGGTAGGAAGACATGAATCAATAGAGTGCGAATCATATTGTTAATGGTGCAGATGATTCTTTCAGCTTTACAGTTTTGAGGGGAGGTGTGGGGGAAGGAGAAGTGAAAAACCATGCCATTATTAGTACAAAAATGGTGAAACATAGAGTTGTTGAATTCACGACCATTATCGCACTGAAAAGATTTTATACCTTTTTCAAATTGTGTTTGAATGAATGTTCGAAACTCAAGAAATTTGACAAACACTTCCGATTTAAATTTGAGAGGATACAACCAAACAAAGTGAGAAAAATCATCTAGTAGGATAAGATAATATTTATGACCGAGAGAACCAGCAACATGTGATGTCCATAAATCGGCATATATAATATCAAATGGTGCAAAACTAACACTAGTAGATGAGTTAAACGAAAGATGAATATGTTTGCATAAAGAACAAGAAACACAGTTTGGGCAAGCTTCCCATTACAAGTAATGAAATTATTGCCTCTAAGAAAATTAAAAATTGGGCTCCTGGATGACCAAGTCTATTATGCCATGTTGAAGAAGAAATTGCCGCTAGAGAGACGGGAGAGCTAGATCTGGCAGCGGAGGTGGAAGTGAATGGATAAAGATCCCCCATGCTATTGCATCTCGTAAGAGGTGTCCCCGTATGAATATCCTTCACAGTGAAACCAAAAGGGTCAAAATCAATAGAGACATAATTATTACGAGTGAATTTGCGGATAGAGATTAGATTCTTAATCATATGTGGGACATATATGGTATTTTGAAGGAGAAATGGCTTATGAGGTGGTGTGTAGGATGTACCATAACCCTTTACTGGAATGTGGTGGCCACTACCAACTGTCACAAATTGAGGATGTTTTAAACCAAATAGTTTGAGAATATTACCTGCAGACCGGGTGAGGTGAGAAGTGGCTCCGGAGTCCATGTACCAGTTGTTGTCAGGCTGTTGCATGTTGAGATCGCCAAGGTCCGACCAACTCAGCCGTGTCATCTGGATGATGCCGCTGAACTGGCCGTGCATGAAGTGGGCTTGCTGCGGGTACTGGACTTGCCGAGGGGCTGGAGCAGGGCCCAACAAACCGTGGTGGGAGAACTGGTTGTAGGGTTGCTGGTGCTGGAACTGCGGCGGCGCCGCGGCGCTGTACGGGTACTGTTGGGGCGCCGCGGCGCTGAACTGATTCTGCGGGCCCTGTTGTTGCTGCTGCTGGTTCTGCTGTCCGTGACCCTTGCCGCCCTTTCCACCGTGTCTCTGCTGCGGTTGAGAGTTTTCTGGTGGCGTTGGATCTTGAGGGCGCGTTTCGATATCTAACGCCTTCTGATTGTGCTCATCATGCTTAGCACGTCGAGTCTCTTCGAGCAATAACTATGAGCGAGCTTTGTTAAAGTTGGGTAACGGATATGCTAGTTGAATCATGGTGGCCAATGTATCATATTCACCTTTGCGAGGCCAAGATCAATCAGTAACACCGCTGTGTTAGTAATAAAGTAGTCGACAACAGCAAGTTGATCCGTCAGGAGCTTTAACTGTTTGCATTACTCAGTCACATTGGAAAAGTTTTCAAGACGTGTATTGTTAAATTGCTCATCTAAATACACAGCACTGGTGTGCTTATTGTCCTGAAAAGTTTCCTCCAAACGATTCCACAAGTTACGGGATGTGGAGTCAGATTTCATGATAGTAAGAAGTAGATCCTGAGAAATACTACCATATATCCATTGTTTGACGTCGGCGTCGAAACGACGCCAAGTAGAATCATCAACCTCCGGAGGACGCGGACTGATGTCATCAATATGATCAAGCACGTTGTAAAGACATGCATGATTGCGAAACAATTCAACCCAAGGAGAATACTGATTGTTTTCCTGATCAAGAAGGATGGGGATATGGTTCTTGATGTTTGTAACAATCAGGACGGGATGAAAAGAGGGTGACGACTTGGTGGTGGGATTTGTGGAGGTAGAAGCGTCAGAATTATTGGAAGAATCCTGAGTATCCATTTAGAGAAAAGAGGAAGGAAAAAGAAAAACCAAGAATTTTGGGAGGGGGGAGGAGCGCCGCGACGAGATGCCCAAGGGGGGGGGGGGGGGCGGCAGAAAAGAAAAAAATTCTAGGGTTTTTGTTTTAGGCTCTTGATACCATGTTAGATGATATTAATCTCCCTTGGAGAGTCTTCTCATTAATATCAAAGTATATATAGAGTACAATATTCATCCTTTATACAATAGAAATCCTAAGCTTATACAAAAGAGGAATCATAATCTTACTATAATTATATTTACACAATATATGAAATATATTCTAATTATGGGGTAGGGATGAAATAATGTCTATATACACGTTTACATATACGTCTGGCGAAGTCAGGATTTTCACTAATATGGTTCAAAATATGAAGAAGTAAACACATAAAAGATGTCAGAGAGATTCAACATCTACTATATATATATATAATAAATTTTAATCATGTACAACATTGTAGTTTTCCGCCGAAGAGGGTTCAAATGAGCCCTCGAACCCTATTTGGCTCTACCACACGACCCAACGGGGAAAGATGGAGGGGGTGTGCAAAATCAAAAGAGAAGTTGTTCTTCCTCAGCTAGCTGATTTGTTAATCATGGTCTTTTAAAAGTTTATCTTTTACTAGGTCTCCTAGCAAAATGTGATATTTCTATCTCACGTTTGAATAGTCACTCCACTCCTAGTGCACACATATTCTTCTTTCATTTTTCATTCCTTTCGAGTCGTAAACGCGGGCTGCTAATGGGGTTGTGCCCATTCTTCCTCTTCTTCTGATATCCAACCGAAATAAGGAACCTTAAAATTCACCCTATATGTCGATGTCGATGTAAAAATGGAATTTGAGAGGAGCTGAAAATCACTTGACTCGTTGGAGAGAACCACCAGCTAACTGATCAGAAATATTTGTATGGAATGTCCTACTCCCTCCCAGATGAAGAAACATAAAAGCATAGAACAAGTTGTTCATTGCATTTCCGATGGTGGAACACCTTTCCTTCTTTGCCAATGGATTAAAATAAAAGGAAACGAAAGGAATACAATATTTTCCCATTTCTAGAAGAAAAAATGAAAAATTTATTTGAGGTAATGGGATACTTCAAATCCAGTATTTATAACTATACCTGAAAAGTTGAAGCGTCATCTGAATTCTGCCACTAGACTCACCTTCAGTGAAACTACCAAACTATTTCTCTAAAGGGGCCAGGCAATTTATTCCACTTAGCTTAAAGAAATTTTGTACAAAAACTGCATTTCTGAGCTATTGTACTGTTTGAATAACCAAAACGAAACCAAAAAGTGAAAGATGCACATAATCGAAAATGAAGAAAGACCTCTGATAACCATAACAGAGATAATAAAGATGTAGTATGCAATTTCTCGAGTAACAATATTACCCAAGAAGAATATTTGAAATTACATGGTTCATAATATCAGATATTGGTAATGCTAACATGAACTGCAGGAATTAGCAAATTTAAGAAACTTCAAAATTGCAGTTTATTGCGTGAATCAACGGATTACTAACTTTGTTGCCAGCAAAAGGAATTAATTCACAAGTTTAATGGCAATCAAGAATTCGACTATTAGCATAGACCTATTATTTTTACATGCTGGATCAACGTGAATTCTGAATGAAGAGAAATAAATACACTAGACTAGGTTCAAAATTCGGGGACAAAGCTCGAGAAACCATACATGTCACACAAATTCAGTGAAGTTTGAACTAAAATCGTCAACATGCGACCTACTATCTTGTCCCCAAGAAAAGACTGCTTATTCAAGCAATTATTCATAGGATTAAACAATCAGTTTTATGCTTGCAGAGATTTCAAACAATTCATGCTGTCTTGCAATGGTTCTCAAGCCACTCAATTGTGACACTCTTCGGCCTCTCTAGCAATCCAAGAGCTCGGTCCCAAATTAGCTATAAAGATCGAGAAATAGTATCAGTAGAAGTTCAAGGGAAGTCAAGACTAGAGAAGGCATAACAGCATAACCGTAGTAGAAAATACCTGAGAGCAAATGCTAAGTGCTCTTGACACGCCAAAGAGGACTGTATAATATCTGTACGAGAAAATGGAAGATGACATCAGTTTTTTAAAGCCATTTACATCCACTCAATTTTGTGAGCAATATGAATCTGTAATACCTTGCTTCAGTTAAACACACCACTGTGGGCATCAACATTTGGCCAAGGGTTTTTAACCTGCAAAAGAATCCCCAGTCAACAAACAAAAGCATTTTGCCTACAGTAAAGACACATGACATGTCAAATCTATAGCAGTTGAGGAAGAGCATCAACAAAAGAAGACAGCAGCTTACGGGCTCATCAGAAGGCAAAGCATAACTAGATTCTATTGAAGTTTCATGCGAAACAGGAAGGCTGAGGAAAAATCTGAGAGAAGATACATTATAATTACCTAACAACCTGAAAGATGCATTTAAATTCTTCTAAAATCTTGGTCTATATTTTAAGTTCTTCCAAAATTTTACGTCAATCATCTTACTGGCGATTTTGGTTAATTAGTAAAACTTGAATGCCCAACCCTTCCCCCAAACCACAAAAAAAAAAGAAGAGAGAGGCGTACTAATAATCATGCTACTCTACTTTTACAGACAAAAATAATTTCAGTAACAATGTAGATGAAAGTTTTACTTTGCCAAGTTATGTAAGAATTGGAGGAACAACATCGTAGAGCTTTGAAACCTGCAAGAGCAAAAAGCCAAAAGAACATGATGGGAAGATCAAAAACATTGAATTGAAGAACATTATTAATTTACAGCTTCAGCCTTCTAAGTACTAACCAGTTGAAACAGTGGATCTTCAGGCAAATGCTTCATAGCAAACTCTCTCTGGCATGTATGTCTTGGATCAGTCTTGCGCAGAACTCCATGTTCAAAACCAGGGACAACCTGCGATTTCAGAATGATAGAGCATGTCAAACTTAGCAATATGATTGTAAAGTTTTCCATCATTTACCTATCCAACATCCCAAACCCTCTTGCCAAAAGAAGAGAGACACACACAGAGGCAGAGAGAAAGAGACTATGAATGTACATACATATGTACGCATGTATAATATATGTAATATATGTACATACACACACATATATTATATATAGAGATAGAGACAGAGAGAGAACAGCTTTTGAAAGACTTAACACATTAAGATACGAAGAATAAATGCTAAAACAGGTTTTATTTGAGACAAGGTCAACTACCAAATCTCATTTGAGGAATAAAGTTCAGTAACCATGATTATTCATGAGGAGATAAGTCTATGAGACAAATAGAATTTATAATCATTTGATATTTCAAACACTGTATGAAATATAAAAGATATGATGAACTGAGAATTAACTATTTGAACCTCAATAACATGTGACTGGCAATTGGCAAGCCAAAGCTTTCATACAAAGTGAGCTCCAATTGGTTGAAAAATAAAAACTAGCTCAGTCACATAGTAATACGCAGAGAACTTAATACACTACCTTGCCACTGTTCAATGTTTTCCAAACGTAGTCTTGGTGATGTTCTCCTCCCCACACTCTTCTACAACAGATTTGATCCATAGTAAAACTTCCTGATGGCAAAGCAGAAAGTGGCAGCTGGGTCAACTTAGGATCATCCAAACAAGAGGCAGAATGCAGGTAAAATAAATAGACCAAAAATTATATCCAAGGAACTGCTGCTAGCTGGAATTTTCTGAATATAATAGAACTAGACAAAAAGACACACCATCTGGAGATAGTGAAACTTTTAAGTCATTGTGTAACATAGCTAACAGATACAAACATAATATTTAAACGGGAGGGTAAGTAAACAATACTTAACTATTGGGACCATATGATGAACAAATGGAATTTATTTGGACGAGTGAATAAATTTACTGAACAGCTGGTCAAATAAGCAGAGAATTTCCATCAAATTATAGAGTCTATTTTGTTTTTTTGTTCATATTATAGTTGGAACATTACTTATTGAGGCATATAGTGCACTATATGGAGAACCAACTAAGGCATGAAATTTGTGAAGAATATTAGTTAGAGAATAGACCTTGTTCATCTAGTAACAAGAAGCTTTGTCCTTCCACGCTCAGTGGAATTTCATGTAATATTTTCCATCTTAAACCGCACACCTTTCATTTCAGATTCTCACCCCTCCACTTATTTGACCTTTGGCAATGCGGAATTGGGGATAAATATTAAATACACAGATGACAATAGTCAATAGGGACTTTCAGCCAGAGAATACCTAGTTTGCAATCAAAGCAGTATAGAATGAAACAACAGTTGTAAAGCAGACAAAGCACCTGATTGGAGTCGTTAGGCTAAACCATTCAAAGCAGCAGCGAAGGAGAGATAAGGATCTGACAAAGCACTAGCAACCTGAATTTAAGTTCAATTAGTTCTAGTGAAAAACCTGACAAAAGAGTGCCGATTTATGACAAATCATTGATAAAAACGAGGCTTAAGCTATTGTATATGCATATTAGACCATTAGTAAACACTTAGTTTATCCATAAACCACAGACTGAAGTACGCACCAAGTGACCGGTGTGAGCACTGACGTTACCGCCTTCATGATCACTGCAACACAAAAGGAAATCAGTGTCAACTGATTATAGATACACACACAACTAGAATCCTGATTGTCAGGATAGATGTTAAACACTCAGAAGCATCATAAAGTAGTTATCATAATCCAGGTGTCAAATTAACCTGTGTATTGTGACATAGAGCCTCATAAGTTCATGCATGTCAGGGCTGCTGAAACCTAGCATGTGAGCAAAATTTGCACCATAATCCAGGGAGTCATCCTTAGATATTGTCGCGCCGTTCTTGTACATCCTTCACAAGTGCAAGCAAAAGGGTCAGTCTACACAGTTTCAAAGGTGAATTTTCATGTAAGCATTAAAATCCCTAAAACAAGAGCTACTAAGCTGAGAAAGTAGATTAGAAAGTCATTTTCTTCTAAGTGCGACACATATGAGGATAAAAGAAAATAAGAAAATGAAGACTAGCAAAATACAATACAATAATCTGACCTGCGATAAACATAAGCAGCAACAAGTGGAACTTGAGCAATCAAGACACATGGAATCCTCATATGTCGGTTCCCATAACCTAAAGATACAACAGTGTTAGTGTTCTCATGGAAAACAAATAACCTGTTTCAAGAGACGGCTTTGACGAGGCTCACTTTGATTTGTGAATCCCTTTCTCGTATGCCTTCTGAAATCACTTTGAACCTACAGAGAGAAGGTAGTGAGTTGGGGTTATTCTCCTAATAATACTGCAACAGACAAAACCACTAGTTTCTTGTAGGGCTGGCCAGTGGGCCGGGCCGGGCCCACCGGGGTCGGGTTTGGCGGGAGCGGGACGGGGTCGGGGCGGGGAAAATGGGCGGGGTCGAGCTGGGGCGGGCCTGGAGGGGTCGGGTCGGGCGGGACCATACCGTGTCCCGTCCCGGTCCCGTTGGGTAGGGGGTCGGGACGGGACGGGTTGGCGGGTTTTGTGTTTTTTTTTTTTTAATTTTTTCACTAAATTAAAAATACTAAATTACTAAGTACTAACAAAGTAACATTAACATATACTTGTCATATAGTCATAATGTCATATACATATACTATAATATTATAGACCTATAGTATTATACTCATATATATAATATATTTATAAAGTATAAAGTATAAACTATAAAGTTATAAACTAAATAATTAAACAAAGACAAGAATAGTGTAAAAAAACATCCTAGAAATTTTTTGTCATCTTATATTATTAATTTCATTGAAATATCAAATATACAAGATTTAAAATTACATCAGTAGTATCATTGTTGAAAAAAATTGCAAAAGAGTGAAACACATATCAAAATTTAAAAATTGCAATGAAATAAATTACCAATTTGAAAATATTTTTTCTAATTTCTTTATAATTTCTTGTGGTTCTTCGGTTGGAATTGATATATCTTGATCAAATTGTTCCACGTCGCTACTCATGTCTTCAGATAAAATGTCGCCAGTTGTAGTTGCCATCTTCTTCGTTAATCTGGTTGATCAGACCTCCTTCGCTCCGCTCGTATCCAATCTCGAATAGTACCGCCATCTCCAAGCCGCTCTCCGCTAATGAGTGTCTGTGCTCTCTATTTGAAATCACTCAGAAAAACGCTTTCGTGCGATTGATGGCGCCAATGTTCAAAATATCTCGCCATCATTGAAAGTGTCGGAAATGTCTTCTCATTCTCGCTCCAATATTTCAAAGAAGTCTTCATTTCCTTCTTCATTGATAACTGCTTGGTAAGGTAAATTACCCTGCAAAACAAAAACATCGAACTCACTAATTTGGTTAGCACTGCTACCACCGCACATTCTATTTCTGAGGCTTTCAATAGAATTAATACTAGGCCTAGCCACAGAAACTGCTTATCTTTTTTTAGGTTGTGTTGAAGAAGAAGATGGTACAAAAGTCGGTTGGTTACTAACACTTTCTTGCTGGTAATGCCGATATACTTTTTTGCATTCATCTTCTACGCTATTCAACACTTCTTCTAGCGTTAGTTCAATAGGTGACTCAACATTTAAATTTTTGGGAGTTGAAGGTGGTAGTACGTCCATACAGGTATAAATATTTTGAATAAGACTTTTACAACCGTCTACTTTAATAGTCGGGTTTAATACAAAGACCAATAATATAAATAGGGAATAGGAATAAAATATTTCTTTAATTTCATAAACATTTTTTAATAAATGCAGATAAGCGAGTTTTTCCATATATTCTTTAAGAAGTAAAAATATTATAGCTATATAACACAACATAGTTGAAATAGTAGGATAATATAAAGTAGAAAATTCTTTTGTTGCTCGTTGAAAATTTTCTAAAAATACAATAAGTTCTCTAATTTTCTCCCAATCGATTCCACAATCATATCATTTGGATTTTGATTATGGGCGTTAAAAATAAAGTAATAGGTTTTCTATAGTCATAAGCAACAACTAGTTGGTCATATAAAGAATTCCACCTAGTTGGTACTTCTTCTGAATTTTTCAGTAAGATAGTCCACAATCGTGGCAAGTTTTTATATTCTTTTCTCATTGAATTCTATTATTTTTAAAAATAAAGTGTATAGCAAATTGTATTTTTCAAGAATATCTTGAAAAGTGAAAGACCATCCTTTACAACTAAGTTATAAATATGGCACGCACATATGATATGAAAATGTTTAGGAAAAGACGAAGTTAAAACATCTCTTAAAATACTAATAGCAGAATTGTTATAAGATGCATTATCTAATGGAATACTCATAACTTTATCGGTTATTCCGTAATAATCACGATGAATAAATATTTTCGTAAATAAACTCACCAAAGGTGCCTACTATCTATATATCTATATGCTAAAATACGTTTTGCATAGACCATTTATAATTTATCCAATGACAAAGTTCCGTTAAATAATCATGATCATAGTACTACGACTATATCGAAGTTAAAGCGACTTTGCAATTTAAATGATATAATGCATAACGTAAATACTGTTGATATTCATGTGCAAATTTAAATACATCTCTTTTAACAGATCTAGGAAAACCTTTATAAGCAGGATTATACATATCTCTAATATAATGAATAAAACCAGGAGATTCAGGAAATGAAAAAGGCAAACCCTCCACAACAACTAATTTTGCTAGTGCTTCCCTATCTTTATGTTTATCGTATTTAGGGCCTACAACTCCCCCGTCATAGGGTTGATTTGACCTGCATTTCTCCGACATGAGTATGTGAACCTTGTCCCGATTGAGAGGACGTCTTCTCACCTTCTTTTTCAATCATGTATTGAGCATGCAAGGCTTTGTGTTTTTGCAATAGGTGTCTTCCTAAACCCCCCGTCCCACCATGACCTTGTCCAGTTTTAAAAGAATAAACATTTTTACAAGTTTTACATACAACTACTTGATTAGCTACGTCTCTCAAAATATTTCCATACAACTGATTTTAATGGTCGTTTTGTCGGACCTCATCTCATAGTAGGGGGGATATGAGTCATTTCACTAGTGGGTGTATCATCATCTTCATTAGTAGGTGTATCATCAACTAGAGTGTCATCTAAATTAAAATCTTCTTCAATTTCAGGATAATCATTTGTGTCAAGATCATATGGTATTTCAGGAAACATTTCAGGATCTATAAAATCATCTTGTCTAGGAATAGCTGGAACAGGAATACTAGAAGAAGTACCCTTGCCCTTGTTACCACCCCTACTAGAAGAAGTCTGACCCTTACCCTTACCTAACATGCCTCTTAGTCCTTTCATTTTAATTATGCTAATAAATAGTTAAAGATAATGAAATTAAATGTGCTAAATGAAATAAAGACAAAATAATAATTTAATGAGAGAATCAGAGAACGAATGTACCAAACGTCGACGTAGAGTCGACGTGTAATCGATAGGTTGAAAATTGAAACTTTGCTCGATAGATAATCCTCAAGCTAGTTGTCAACTTCACTCCCAATTCTCAAATTAATAAATAGATTGAATATGTAGACAATGTTGTATAGAGAATTAGAGATTGATTGAGAGATTAGAGAGTAGAAAGATTTGTGAAAATAATAAGAAGAGGAATGAGGTATTTATAGGGGTTAAAAATAAATATAAAGGGGTAAGGGGTTGGGGAGGAGGCCTAAAATGGTCGTTGTCAACGACTAAATGTAAAATGGCCGTTGGACAACGGCTATTTTTCAAAGTCGGCGAAGGCGGGATCGGGGCATGGCGGGAGTGGTCGGCGGGACCATACCTGTCCCGCCGGTTGAGCCCGGTCCGCTTTTTTTTATTTTTATAGCGGGTGGTGTCGGGTGGGGTCGATCGGGGAGGGCCAGTCGGCGACCAGCCGACCACTAGTTTCTTGAGTTAAACACAGATGAAATTCCTTCTTTCATCTTTTAATTCCAAGATTTTCAATGATCCATGTAACACCCCATTTCAACCGTAGTCGGAACGAGATTACTGCGTAGGGTTGATTCCTAAATTTGCATTTTTAGGAGTCGCCACCTAATTATTATAGTGAATTAGGACACTAAAAATGTAGCATAAAATACTACAAATGATCTCCATTTTTACGGTCTGTGAAACTATGTGAGATTCTAGGTAAGGGTTCTTTATTATCCTAAAGGGAAGGGGTTAGGCATCCTAAAGGATCCGCTAACTCATGTTGTCCGCTCAAACTTAGGTTTAATATTATTGTGCTAACATGTAATCTATAATTCTAAAAGTGTTCTAATTATTAAACTAACCAAGAGATATTTAAACTAGGCATGCAAATATTTAAAATAGATATATATTTAACAAGATAGTAATAAAAGCAAATAATCATAAAAAGATGTAATGAAGAGAAATTAGCCACATTTCGCTTTTATTTTATTTTATGCGAATGCTTTAACTTTGAGGCCTGCACTCAATTTGCAAAGACACTTAGTAGAAGAGTTAGTAAATAATAAATAAATTACCAAACAAACACAATGTATGTATATATATATATATATATATATATATATATATATATATAGATATATATATATGTAGAAGATATTGTAAAAATATATTTTTATATAGTGTGGGCTCATTAATGTTGTGCCAAGGATACTAAGACATGAGAAGCCAATATCACGCTACGGCGTGACTCGCCTCCCGGTGAACGACACTATGTATTCTCGTCTAATCTTTTTCACTTTCCTCCTTGCCCACATATTCCGTCTCGCTTACCACGGGGCCTCCAGATCGACGGATAAATCCTTCTTTGGCCATGTGTAGTATCAAGTTCAAAATCAGTAAAATACCAAGTGTAGCATTATATAAAAAAAATAAGTAAAATACCAAATGTAGCATTATATTTTAAAAAATAAGTAAAATACCAAGTGTAGTAACTTGTTCAAAAATCAGTAAAATACCAAGTGTAGTAACTTGTTTCAAAAATCAGTAAATAAACAAAACCGAAGGGACGCGACTTCAATTCCAATTTCATTAGGCTATGTGCAGCAATTTGTTCCTTAGAAATAATAGAAGTGTATCAAAGTATGGTGGCTGCTATATTTCCCTTTTCAAGTGTAGTTTCTCAAAGGTATATTTTGCATTTCTAATATTATAACAGCTGTTACCAAGTAGCAAATGAATTTTGGCAAGATACAACAAAATGCTTGGTAGGTGAGTTCATCAAACACACTGCAACTAGAAGGTTCAAAGTGCAACAAAGTTATTTGGCCATGATGTATCGGCAAATGGCGTAATTCAAAGACTTAGATTTTGGAATGAAGAAGCAAATAGCCCCAAAATAGATTAGCAAAATGGCCAGAATGCAGTAGTAATATCTCAAGTGTAGTATTTGCTCATTTCTGAGTAATATAGTAGTGGTCTTTTGGCAAAGTATAGCAACAGTTTCGCCAAACAAAGCAGTGATTTTCAGCCCAAAATAGTATTGTAATGCAAAGAATCACTCATTATAAAATATAGCAATCGAACCTAGCGAGAAGCCAACAACAAATATTTGCCCTTAAAGGCAGTGACAATTTGCTCTCATCAAGTGTAATACATCAACTTGTTATTTTAAAAGAGGACAACACTTCATAGCAGCAATAAATAGTCCCCCAAAACAGTAGCCATGGGCACCATTATAGAGTAAGATTTATGATATCAAAGTGTTGATGATCTTGGTGCTTTGCTCCCATTTTGCTCGGACCATGCCAAGAAGGAGAAGGAAAAGAATGAGTATCCAATAGCCCAAAATTTCCAACCGAAACGAACCAGATATGAGACATTTCAGAATCACATAAAGACCAATATGGGGATTGATCCCAGACAGCTACGACATCTTAACAGATCTTGTAGTAAATCAGGATCATTAGATCTTCCTAAGAGTATAGCAAACTAGGTGGATCAGACTACATGAATATAAGACAACAGTGGACATTTTTAGCTTCACGAAAGACGGCAATTCTTGAACTAACTACAAGAATTCCATAAGATGAACATGCTTCAATATAATCATGCAATGTCCAACGACATCGCTCGTAAAGCTTCTTTTCATACTAAATTTTATAAAAATACAGATTTATATGTATATTAGTAAAGATTCAGAACTAAACATTCTCATACTACATTCCTAATCACATAGGCATATGACTAAATCAAGTCCACATATACATATAAGTTCATGAAGAAGCTAAAGATGTGCTGCTCCTCAAATAAACTCAGAATATGTAAAAGACCAAATCAATAGGCAACATATATTGTATACAAATGACCCAAGTAGTAACAACAGCACACAATACGTCATTTATCAATTTAAAATAGGTTACACAGTGACTTGGTAGGCTCTACCAATATCAGATTATACACATTAATCCCAAATGTAATACTTAAGAGTCACAACAAAGCATATCTGAAACAAAATGACCAACTAAATATGTTAACGAATCCCTACTTAAGCATTAATCATAACAACAACAACACAAAGGACTAATTATTATATCCTCGACACAGAAACACTCATAAAAGAGCACATAAACACAGAAATAAACTAGAGTTGAGAGAAAGTCGAGTTTACCTTCTTCGGGTAGCGAACCGAGGCGCGTTTCGACTCGTCGATTCTTTTAAAATGAAGAACAAATAACTGATATGCAAGATAAATTATCAAATTCAGGTTTCTTTGAGTTTCCAAATGTTCTTCATTGTTTCTGGGTGGGTTCTTTTCTACGGAAATCCCTGCCCCGATGCTGTCATTTTTGTCTTTGCATGTGTGTAAACCTCTCTTTATAGCCCTGATTTAGGTTTCGATTTAGGGAAAGTCTTTATGACGATTTGGTGATTTTCTTCTTTGGTTTTAGCGATTTGTTAGCAAGATTCTCGGTTTTATGGTAAGGAAATGATTGAGGTATTAAAGGGAGATTTTGGTTACGATTCTCGTGATATTTGGGTCTTGATTTGGTTCCCTTTCTATGGTAAGGGCGAGGTATCGATATGGGAGGTGATTCGCCGCGAGAATCCGGCATGGGTGTTGAGCGGCGCGATTGACATTTTAGGTTTTGTGTGAGGTTCAGTCGACCGGGGGGGAATGAAGGTGAAGAAGGGCTGATGTTTTGTGAAATTTCTTGGCGATGGGCTGAGTATAAGGGCTTGAGGGAAAATAAAAGGGTTGGGTCATGGGCTGAGGAGATGGGGAAAACGAAATAAAGGCTGTGGGGGTGAAATAAAAGGTTTCGAGTATTGGGCATCCGGGTGTTGGGCCGCGGGTGTAAAAAAAATGGGCCTGGGTATTAGTTTAGTTATTATTTGATTAATGGGTTATAGATAAAGTTTTAGGTGTATTATTTAATTAATGGTAGATAAATGAAATCTAAATTGTGATTAAATTATTTAGGTGTTTTATTAGTCTAAGCTTAAATTTAGTTAGTGCTTAATGTTTATAATGTGATGCCGTTATTAAAACTTATTAAATAAAAATTGAGTTATTTAAATTCTACATGCCGATAGGACTTCTTAATTAAAACGCGTGTGTTAGATTATTATTTTATGTATTTATTATTAAGAATTATGACAGGACTTAAAATTAATAAATATGGGCGCGAGACTATAAGTGCGTGATTTTCTACGTAAGACGCGGTGCCATTATTAAATTGCTTATTTATGCATGTATTAATGTTTTTATTTGCTGCATTTTATTATAAAAATTATGAGAAATTATTTTTGCAAAAATTAGTGTAATTTTATAGTTAATGACTGGCCGGGAGGGTCAAAATTGGGTGTCAACAATCCACAAACAATAAGACAGTAGAATATGAATTTCAACGACTCGGAGATGCTTCATGATGCTATGTACGTATCTTTTAAAACACTTAATATCTCACAATACTCACTTAAGGAGAAGAAAGTATGAACTGTTCGCTCTTCGCAGGTGGAAGAAAGGACAAGCTATCCTTGATTACACGACAAGTCAGTAAAAAATTTAGTACAGTGTCGTTACAGATTCCAAGTTCAGCAAGCCAATCAGCGCAGGCATCAAGTTTAATATTAGAACAGGTTAACCAACTTCACACTCCCTATACCACAATATTTTGCTGAGAAGCACCCAAATCATCCGTTATGGAGATCAACAATGTCACACTCAAATTAAATCACAATCAATGTGCATGCATGATATCATCAAATTACAGCCAAATAGTTGGTAGTGAAGATCAGCAAGGTCAAACTCAAATCAAAGTATCTATGTGCAATCATGCATGCACGATAATTAGCAAATTACAAGAACCAGAAACAAAGAAAATAAAATAGTTCAAATTTCACCTGAAGAGCCATGACTCTCGTAGCAAACTGAGTCATTGGATGAGCTGTGACTATTAAGGCATCAATAGTTTTGTATACATGATCTGCAGCGACAAAGTTGCTGATTAAAACCTCAGAAAAATAACAGCATCAAGTGGTGCGATGAATGAATATTATGCAACTGAATTTTGATAATAAAAAGGTTCAATTTTAAGGATTTATAACTATATTGTAAAGTGCAAAGACAACAAGCAACAGCATCCAATAAAAGAATGAACAAGAAAATACAATAGACAGCTAATGTACCAGGGACAGTAGCACGACTCTGCAATTCCTGAGACAATGAAGTCACTTGCTCCTTTGATGGCACCTTCATAAGAGTATGAGAGAGAAGATAAGTAGTCTTAAAATCAGAGCATTTATAACCACCCCATGGACTCCTATAACAAAATTTCTAGATGAATCAGACTTAATTATGCAGACCTCTTGCAATATCTTATTATTAGAGTAGTCCGGATTGGTGTGAATGAGAAAAATAAATCTATATACTTGCAGAAAAGGGGCAACCAAATCGAAACCCAGGGGTTAAGAGCCGTTCAACAGAGAATCTTTGAAGTGCCCTTACCATTTCATACTTTGAAGTCAATGACAATAAAAGCCAATGCAGCATCGTGAATCAGTTATAATGGGTGTTATTCAGATTACATAGGTTAAACGATAAATTAAGCACTTGAGAGCTCACCTTTCCTGTTAAAAGAAGCCAAAGAAGACCTTCAGGCAAGGGCTCTCCCCCAGGCTTCGCTGTAGGTAATACCTTTTGGCATTCAGGTATAGACAAGCCCCGAAAGCGAATTCCCTGAGAGAATAGACCAAAGGTAATGAGTGGAGCTGCAGCAATCAGCCGAAATTAATATGTTTTTGCAATTGACTTGCATTCATTATGGGATAAAGATTAGGTAGAATGTAACCTCATCGGGGTCAAATAATGAGGTTTCCCACAGTAATCCTGTCATTCCTCTCATTCCTCCAAGAACCTTTCAAATTGAACAACAAATGTTAATCCAGATTTACATCATTTTTCAAAACTTATTAACTTATAACTGTTATTTACCATATCAACTGTGATGTTTCCCAATTGAACCTTTCCATGTTCTGACTTGAGCTTTTTCAGACGATCCTGAAATGAAAAGAAAGTAACTACAAGAATTAGAGAATCAGAAACTCATAAACATGGATATATGATATACATATATCACATGATAGACCTCACATCACCACAACTATATGAAATCCCTCTCTGTGTATCCATACATGACCACTTCTTTGTTTCTATATAGAAAATTTTCATTGGTAGAAGAGAGAAAGAACATGTTAAGGTGAAAAACATTTTCCCTTGTAATTGAAGGGAAAACAAAACCAACAAATGAAATTTGTAGAAAATGTGAAGTAAATATTGCCCTAAAATATACAAACTAAAACTCTAGAATCAAAGGTAACTAAAGAGGTAAGAAACAAATCGAAATATACCTGTTGTTCTGGAATCAATTCTTGCAGCTCAGAACGCAGATCCTATATCAAATAAAATTATTATGAACTATATGTAGACATTAAGAACCAAGAGCGAGAGGAAGTAATTGAAAAGTTGAAGGCGAAACATTTTTCATTTATCATTTCAAGTTCACCAAAGTACTTCAAATTAGACATCACTTATAAACTCTTCTCCCTTAATAATTTGTCCTCTGGAGTGGAAAAAATAGCAAACAATGGCAGGAGAGGTTCTGGTGGAAATTTGTGTAATGGCCATTACAAATCAAAGTTAAAACGAAAGAAGGTAAGTAATCAACCACACAATGGCAGTTAGTGTAGGCTTTAAACACTAATGTGTATCCTCTCGTCTATTTTTACTCTGTGGTACATCAATGAATACTAGCAATGTGTCACACCAAATAAAGGAACCATTAATGCTTCACTAGACTAGTCAATTGCAACAATAATCCAGGTGATAACCGAAATTCCGAGACAAAAAATGCTACACTTTGAGAGCCCTATAACCGTATTACCACCACGCATGAGCCATCAGCTTCAAGAATTTGAAGAAATTTAGTCAGTTAAAAAAAATGAAGAAATTTAGTCGGTCAAACATACAATTTAGCTTGTAACATCAAATGCAGCCTCTAAATTAATTTTCTTACACACTGTCAAGGCTAGAAAACAAATTTGGAGAAGCTGCGCACCAAATAAAATCCAACATATAATTTTCATCTTCATCCCTAACATTACTAATATGAACTTGGTCAGTAGAAAAAATACAATAGCACTGGTGTCCTTCTGATATCAAGATGACACCACAACAAACAAAGATTGGTTACCTTAAATTTTTTGATTATTTAAAAAAAAATCATACAACTGATCTCAACTAGCTTGGTAATTGGATAATATATAATCGATGACTGATCGAAAAGCCCATTATTATTTCCACAGAAGTATGTAGGGAGACATTAAAACTTACAAGACCAGAAGAGGTTTGGACTTGAAGCCATCACACAGGATTGCTAAGATTTGACTGCTGGACCTATAATTCAAGAATTAATCGAATTTAAATCAGGAATATACAGACTTCAGTAAAACAAATTAATCATTAATTCATCACAAGAACACAATATTTTTCATTAAGAACAATTTATATTCAGTATGAGTCCATCCTTGCATAGCAAAATTAAGAACAAAAGAGAATTTAACCATTTACGGTATGATTTTCATTTTCTTTTTCATATTCGATAGTTGATACTCGATTTGAGATCCTCACTAATTTAGATTTACATCGTGTAAGACCTATTAAAAGGAAAAGCACTACCCACCATAATTTTTTCTTTCCCATAAATTAAACCCGAAACTCTTCTATTCTACTTTTTCTGGGAATTTGAAGCTATGCGAGCGACAACACAATTATTTTCTTTCGTTACTGGAGGAGGGCCTCCTTCCTCTCTCTTCCAGACCGCGAATGTGATTCCGGATCTGTTGCATCAAATTTGCAACAGACTCAGGTTAGCAGAGGCACCAAGGCAGTTATTCTAAAAAAAAAATGGAAAACAGACAGGGAGGTAAGAGCGGGTAAAACTAGGTAATAGCAAGACAATAGAAGTTAGATAGCTCTTACCGGAGGAAGAGGGTTCAGGTCATCCATCCCCTAGACACAAACTAATCAGTTTCTCTCTCGAATGTATGCCCCATTTTCGTAGAATCTTGAGTGTCGACTCCTTGCAAGCAACCTCGACAGAAAAGACGACGACGGACGTGCTCCGACAACCTTGCCCCAGCCTCCCTCGCTTCATTCAATGCTTGACAAATTTCTTCACCGTCTATCTTTGACACTCATTGATTGGATACCCGAGACCCATAATCTTTTCTAGAAACAGCTTCTAACACGATAGGCGTAAAGGCACGATTAGTTCCACAAATCTCACTGCACGATCATAGTAAACTCCTAATTGTATCGAAATAGAGGTTCTCCTGCCAAAAGCAAAGAAAAAAGAATTAAGTATTTTCCTTTGACAATGAAATTATGCCCCCGTTCCCTTCATAAAAAGGGAGAGATTTATTTATATATTCATTAAATCCTCGGGATTGACAGGGCTGGAACCCGCAGCCTCCGCCTTGACAGGGAAATGCTCTGACCAATTGAACTGCAATTTCAGGAAATACTCTTTTTTATTTCGGATTGGGTATTTCTCAAGTACAAAGGGAATTATATTATCTCATAGCGTATTGGCGAATTGGGCCGAGCTGAATTTGAACCAGCGTAGACATAATGCCAACGAACTTACAGTTTGTCTCCATTAACCGCTCGAGAAATTCAATTTAATTATTTCATTTTTCTATTTATAAAGAGGTTTCCTTTCACCCAAAAGCAGACTAGTTTTTTACTATGGTTACGTTGAAAATACTGAATTTCTAGCTACGTCAATCCAATTCAATTTTTTTTTAAAAAAAACTAATAGAAGCTTCAAGCCCGAGTTATAGGAGAAACCATCCGACGAAGGAAAAGTCAAGCCAAACAGAAAGTGAACTCAAAACGGGTCCATCTGTCATAACTTCCAAACAGACTTAAAGTCTAGCTTCAAGAGAACATCAACCATCCATTGCGACAGAGATCCCAAATCCGGATATGCTAGCTTTCAACTCAATCAAAGCAGTAGATCTTTCTCAGTTAATACTGACTAACTATAATGAACTAAAGGAACACATATTAACTCAATCACAAGACTGATCTTCTGTACTAGTTTTTGTCCTCCGAAATATTTTACATAATGGTTCCTGTTTACCCATAGTTAGCATGTATTTCCCCGATCATACTTTAGTATCACATCGTAGAACCCCACGACAACGCTATTAACTTTTTAGTCTTCGAAGTAGTCGATTCCCTAAGCATTGGTTAAGTAACGGGAGTTGCGGGTCTATCACCATTCAGATATCGTTTAGCCAACATTGTAACCCTCATTTCTTTATCTATATAGAACCCCTATCTCTGTTTACTGTGCCCGAGAAAGAAATGATCCAGTTCGGACCACGGGAGAAAGGACTGACTGTTGCTTCCTCTACTACCACGGGTGGTTATGAATTCCAAAAAAGAGAGGGGCAGTTATGCCAATACATTATTAAAAGTACTCGACGGGCAGGAAGTCTTATTGAATTTAAAGTATGAAATACTTTTTACGAAAAAAAGAAAGAATATTCCACTTGTATTGTTATGTCGAAGAACTCGACTTAGGATAGTAGACTTGATGGAAGCAACCGGGATGGGTTTGCGATTCAAAACAACAAAACCTTAAATTCCAGACCGAGTGAATATGGATCAATTGATAGACATATTCTTGAGGAAGAGAATCGAGGATGCACATTTTTTTCATTAGTTATGTGTTTAATTAATTATGAAGAAATCTTATATATTCACCATAACCTTGTGAATTGTGTGAAATGAAAATCTTACCTTCACTCCTTTGTTAGAAATTGGGGAAAATAACTTCCTTGTCCCTAAATTATTAATTTATTTTGCTTTTCCTTGTATTATTTATATTAAATATATTTTATCTTTTAATTGCAGATTATTTGTTTAAATTTATCTAGCCAAGGATCAAATGGAGAAGCTTGATTTAGGGCAAAGCTCAGGAGCAGTAATGGAGACATTGATAATATGTGCACTAGGATAACAGACTGCATCAAGAAAGCAAATTAGAGAGATGTTAGGTGTCACGACCCAATCGGAGGGCCATGACGGGCACCCGGATCCCACCCGCCGGGTACCGCTAATCACCCATCACTGTATAATCACAATAAGCACGGACTAAGCCGAAAAAGATTTTGAAAACTCTTGACCAGAAAACTGACTTATACATATATACCTGCCCATGCCAAAGCCGACAAGGCCATACAAAACCACTATCCACAGGACACCTGTCTACAAGCCTCTAAAGAGTATACAACATCAAAATTATCATACCAAGACTAGACTGCAACTCTGGAACAAATAGAGTGCTCCAACATCGGCTGAACCAGCAACCTATCAGCGTGAACCATCACTCTCTTTAACTGAACCTGCGGGCATGAAACGCAGCGTCCCATGTTGGACTTCATCATTTGGTCAAAGAGCTCCCTGGCATCAGTAACAAAACCACACTTGCAGTAGAAATCAATTAAGGAGGTAGAAATTTTTTTAGCACAAATAATGCCGATGATAACAGCTCTTGCAAAAATCTGTTTCAACTGATCAATGCTTGCACAGGCACTAATCACACTTGAAAAGCTAAATTTGTCCATCCTAAAATCCATCTTATTCATCCCGTAGAAAAGAGCCAGTGCTTCAACTGCCATTTTGATTAAGACCAATTATCCTAGAGTTCCAAATTATTGAGCTATTATAGGGCATTGACTCAAATAATTGCCTTGCGTCTTCAATTCTGTTGCAATAAAAATAAATGGTAATCATAGAATTTAGCAAGACGGTATCATGTATCTTGAGTTTGTTAAAACTTTGGAAGCTTCATTAGGACATCCACATTTAGCATATGTGTCAATGAGCGTACTAGCAACGATAAGGTCATCCAACAGTCCAAGCTTAGAACCATAAGTATGCACCTGCAACCAATTTTTTTTTTAAGGGCATGTGCACTAGCACAGGCACTCCATACATTAGCTGATGTAGAGGAATTCCCTATAACTCCATCTCTGTGCATCTCCTCAAAAAGCAATAATGCTTCCGACACTTTATCAGATGACACATACCCAGATGACACATACCCTGCTATCATGGAATTCCATAACACAATATAAGGATCAGTTATAAGATTGAAGATCTTTCGAGCATCATCCATTCCACCACAGTTTGAATATGTTGGTATCGATGCTAATAAGGAAAAGTTATCAGGGTTCTCCATTCTACTCAAAATATAGCTCGCGCTATCCAAATCACCACACTTTCCATACATGTTAATTAAAGAACTTGCCAACACTGAATCAACTTCAACTTGATTGACTATAATACGAGCATGAACTTGCTTCCCAGGCTTGTATTATCTCTTCCATATAAGAGTGGGACCACTCCTCATAATCTTAATTTTTTTTTTACATACTACTTCCCTTCTGGCGTATCAACCGTCTTGATAGAAATCGCTCATTTACTGGCTATGAGTATAAACTAGCCGAAGTCTTTTTGGTAATCGGCGTTATCGAAACTGTAACAGACACGAGTTAAACTCGAATTCTTAAAACTCAACTCTATTGCACGATTTACGAGATGAAAGAATAGAAATCATCCCTAAATGTCAGGTAGCCTCCTGCGTATAAGTATGGTGCACAACATACCCATACACAAGACTACTAGACACGACTTTTGTAGACTCTCTAGAACAGACATACTCTGATACCAAGTTTGTCACGATCCAAACCGGAGGGCCGCGGCGGGCACCCGGATCCCACCCGCCGGGTACCGCTAATCACCATATCACCGTATAATCACAATAAGCACGGACTAAGCCGAAAAAGATTTTGAAAGTTCTTGACCAGAAGACTGACTTATACATATATACCTGTCCATGCCAAAGCCGACAAGGCCATACAAAACCACTATCCACCGGACACCTGTCTACAAGCCTCTAAAGAGTATACAACATCAAAATTATCATACCAAGACTAGACTGCAACTCTGGAACAAATAGAGTGCTCCAACATCAGCTGAACCAGCAACCTATCAGTGTGAACCATCACTCTCTTTAATTGAACCTGCGGGCATGAAACGCAGCGTCCCCCAGCATACCAAGACTAGACTGCAACTCTGGAACAAATAGAGTGCTCCAACATCAGCTGAACCAGCAACCTATCAGTGTGAACCATCACTCTCTTTAACTGAACCTGCGGGCATGAAACACAGCGTCCCCCAGCATGTCAGGCATAAGAAACAACATAGTCAAGATATATCATGAAACAGAAACACTGACCAACAGTACATACCTCTGAGGGCCCTAGTACATATGTCTAAATGTTATGCAATACCAATGCAGTATACTGATGGCCACACATGCATCTCTCTTTTCATAACAGCCTCTTTGGGCATAATATACATAAATGTCATTCATGATGCACATGCGGTATACTACTACCGCATGCATCTTACCCATAATCGCCTACATGTGGTCATTCGTTATATCGCCACGCATATTCATATCATATCGTCTTGGCCACACAGGCATCCATTTAGGCCACACATGCACGATATGTGGCCTCTTAGGGCTCTTTTGTGATAATCTGTACCACCTGCAGGTGGTGTGCGTATATAACGCCTTTTCCTCTTTTCCCATATCCCCTACATATATATATCATATTTACCATATAGTAATGTGCATATCACAAGTGGTACACGGTAATATGCAAATGAAATGCATGAATGGTAATACCATGCTCCAATTTCAACGGGTGACATATTACCTTTAACGACACTGTGAATCCCATTATCTTTTTTCATATGCCTTTTTTAAGGACTTAGAAACAATTTAGACATGCTTTCAACATAGGAATCAATAACATGATTATTCTTAATTTCTAGGAATAGAATAAATTTTGGAACAATATCACAGTTATATTTCATACGTAGAACATGTCAAAAGAAAAAATTAATTTGCCTTCACATACCTTTTGTCAATTTACTAGTCGACACCGTAATCACTTCACAACACTCCTTAATCTTAGTTGCGTCTATGCTTAATCTTAGTTGCGTCTATGCTGGGTTAGCCAAAATTGCGTAAAACCCCGTGATTTTTGATTCCCAATTCAACTAATAATAAGAACAAAACGTGTTCTTCTCATTTAGAATTAGATAATCTCCTGCTATCCTTGCAGATTTACCAAGGGAATTTAAACAAGGCCCCTAACCAATTGGGGTTTTCCTTCGTCAGAGAAGTAAAAGAAAAGAAAGAACTGAAAAGAAGAAAGTAATGAAGTACGAGTTTGCTGTTTGAAAAAAGAAATGAAGTACAATTGTTGCTTGCTTCTTATTCTGTAATAGGATAGAAGATATTTCATTCTTCAATCATGACATTCTGTCCATGGTTGTCCCCCCCTCACATGTCCTTGCGGTGGAAGCTCCCATTCCACGCCACATTGATTTTACATCACTTAATTTCTCCGTATAATTTATCAATTATGCACATAAGTAATTCTAGATCTCACTTCATTTAAATCCTAAAAACTCATAAAATCGTATACTCGATGTCATAATTTGTAATATGACACTAGTGCATCACCTCATTTGGGATATACAACTATTATTATTAATCTCCATCGTCACACTTGTTACGTCCAAAATTATTTTGGAATCACATTTCTTGTATACTAATTTCCTTATTAGCATATGTAAATATAACAAAAAAAAATCTCAACATTCGGGTCTATTTATTTCATTTACGTGCTCAAATTATCACCCAAAATTACGAGACATTACATTAGGGGTCTCGAGTGTAATGTAAATAAGCATAAAGGGAACTTGTGGTAAAATGGAGAGGTTCAAGGAAATGTGGGAGAAGGTTACTTATACGACATTAATGGAAATGTTAGACGAGTCGGACAAGCGGAAGAATATGAAGAAGTATAAGATGATGAATACGGAGCGAAGCTAACTGCTAAAACGACAACTTTTGAGTATTTGTATGAAAAACTGGGTCAGTCTAGGCTAGACATGCTACCTCACACATACTTTGAAATTTGACATGTCGGGTCGGGCTGGCCCATCATTTTGATGGGACTTAAAACAGTCAGCCTAACTTGACCCTATGTGAGCTACGGGTCGAGTTGGGCCAACTCAAATTTTACATGAGTATCAAGCCCCATTTCCACGTAAGTCTCACACATTACGTTACTGAACTTACACTCGAGTATTCATTTTTGTCATGTTCAACCTGAACCCTTTAGACTCCATGGTCTGTCTGACTGTCTCCGAACCTCAATTTAGCGTTGACTTCCGAACGAGTCTCGTCAATCAACACTGTGTCATCCGCAAATAACATACACCATGATACCTCTCCTTAAATATGACACGTCGATACATCCATCATTACGACAAATGAAAACGGGCTAAGAGTTGATCCCAGATGCAACCCCATCACAATCGAAAAGTGTTTTGAATCACCTTCCACAGTCCGCACCGGAATCTTGACTCCATAGTATATTATTATTATTATTATTATTATTATTATTATTATTATTATTATTATTATTATTATTTCCCCTCATACTTTAAAGATAAATGCTTTAATCCATATGTGGGACTCAACATGATAATATAAGATGAGAGGCTAACATCGAGTAAATTATGAGTGAGCTTATTATGATACTATGATTAAAAAAATGAAAAATAGCCAAAAATATCCTAATCTATTGAATTTGGCTGAAGTATACTCCCATTCCAACTACTTGACCAAAAATGTTCAATTTATGTGAACTATTTACTATTTGGAAAATTTACGGGGTGGCTCTTTGATCACATTTTCTTTATATTTTTTCTAAATTATTTGAATTATAAATTATCATGACTTATAGTACTTTTAATGTAATTTCTAAATATATAAATTTTATTTTTACAAACTTGAAAAATCTATATCAAATTTTTTTGGTCAAAGTTATACATCTTACTCAAAAAAAAATTACATAAATTAAAAGATAGAGTATTTATTTAATGATTTATTATTATTTGGTTGGTGGAGTATAGTAATTTGTGCATTATATATAATCTCTTGCTTACCAACCCTTACTAAAAAAAATAATCTCAAGAAAGGAATAAGTGAGAAATTAGAGAAGAAAAAGGAAAAGTGAAGTGTTGAATCGCAAGAGACGCTGCTGCTGTATCCCGTACCCATAGAAGAGAATTTTGGGTTTCCAAATGCGGCCTTCTATATTTAGATTCTTCCAATTTTGGCCTATAACCTCCTCTGTATGTTCTTCTCTTTTACCTTACCATATGCTGCTCTGAACTTAAAACTATGCCAATTATTTGTTTGATCAAGTTTTTTTCTTTCAGCAAGTTTATCACTGCAAATGTCAATTACTTGTGAGTAGGTCTCTTCTTACAAAAAAAATACGTGTGAGTAGGTTTCAGGTGTGTTTGGGAAAATGTTTTCCAATTCCTACTTATTTTTTTGTGTTTGGTAGCAAGTTGAAAAATGTTATTTTAAGAGCATTTGCATATATACTAAGAAAAATCACTATGAAGTTTTTGAATTGGGAGTGCAACTTTTGGTGGTGGGGAGCACGGATTGGGAGGTGGGGTAGGCTTTGTGTGGTTTGGGGTGGTGGAGGGGAGAAAGGGGTAAGATTTTTTTTAATAAAAAAAAAAAAAAAATTAAATATATTAAATAGAAAATTCGGGGGAGGGGGGGGGGGGTCACCGGGTGGTGGTGTAAAAAACCATAAAAAACTTTTAAAAACAAAATTTTTTTTTGGAGGGTGGTGGGTGGAGGGGTGGAGTGAGGGTGGTGGTGGGGTGGGGGGCGTGCGGGAGTGGGTTAGGGAATACGTTGGTGTGTTTTTCGGAAAATGTTTTCCCTCAAACATTTATGGAAAACATTTTCTCCTATTTTGAGGAAACATTTTCCAAGATCTTAAGTGCAATCAAACAAGAGAAAATAGGAAAATATTTTATGTCATACCAAACACACCCTTCGTGTTAGGTGGGTGATAGGCCCTTCTTGAGTGAGAAACCTATCTCCCTTGTTTAGCAGACCTTTAGCTTCCACCTGCTATTCTTTTATGCATTTGGGCTTTACCAACCATTGTCAAATATAACCATTATTGTTCTAAAGAATCAATTGGAGTTTGAATTAGTCATCATTAAATGAAGAAGAAAAGTTATTGTTTCAAATAGAATTTCAAGGATTTTTAAATCATGAATGCGAAACTATAAAAAAGAAAAGGGTGAACTAGCCATACCTTCTTTGGTCCTTTGAAGCAGATGACTTCCTGAAGGTTGAAAGTTGAAACCATAATATTAAAATGATAGTGTTAGTACGGAAATCAATGAACGAGATCTTAAATCTTGAGATGTGCTAGTTGGTCTATATTTACAATTCCATGTTTGCCGTGTATTATTAAATCATATCTAGTTCTCTCTCGGTCCTAATTTCGATATCTACTACTCCTCCTCCTGTCCTTATTTGTTTGTAAGTATGATTAGATATGGAATTTAGAAAGAAAAGAAGGCTTAACATATAATCTGGATATGCATAAAACTCCAGAAGTAACCGTATTAACGGTCTTGTACATTTGAGAAATAACCTCTCATTCCTAATTTCCTTTTGGTGCATATATTTCTCTACTTTTCGGATAATGCTTGTATATGCTAGATTTTTCCATTATGTAGTACCGGTCTACTTGATCCAGAGGACCTATAACAAGTCTTGCCAATTCCTGTTAGAGCACGTTCCTAAGGGCAAAATGAGTATGTGAAAAATAAATTAGTTCTAAATATAGAAATGTACTAGGTCGACATACAAAAAAGAGAAAGGTGCCAAATAATTGGGACCTTCAAGCTGATGAACTATTCCACTAACTATTAGTTGCAACTGAGAGGGTGAGGAGAAGTTTTTACAACAATCAATTTGTTAGGTTATCTATGTTGTAAGAGGGCTGGGAAAAAGAAAGGAATTATTACTTTGTTAAGTTATTGAGCAAAATTGGGGAGTAAAGAGCTGTAGCAGCTACTATGCGTGAAAGGAAAGACGGTGAAGCTGCTAATGGCTATTTATGTGTAGGTTTGCAAGAGTTAGCTTAGTGCTTTGTATCAGAGTGGTGGAAAATCAGTCTCATATATTATTTTGTTATAAACATAGTACTACTTGACAGATACGATTGATAGAAAAGCCACTAGTCAGCCTATGCTGCGAGAGCAGGCGTCAGTGCCTCACAGTGGTTCAACTGCTTGTATTACAGATTGAGCTCTGTCGTAGGTTGATTAATAACGGACAAGCTGAGTGCTCAGGTTGCTAACAGAGGTGTTTCACGTAGTATTTTCCGGCATTTAGGAAAATAAATAGGGCAGTTAGATATTTTACTTCCAGCTGCGAGCATCCAGGTCCTCTGTTGTGGTCCTTCACTTTTCTTCTCCATTTGTTTGTACAGTTATAACTGTTTCTCCAACATTGTTTACTTGCAACTGACTGATAGTTAATCTACAGACTAGCTTTTCATCTAGAGCATCATTACTATCTGCAAGCAGCAGTGGTCAAAATATAACTACTAGTCATCCCAATGGGTCCTCGTCAAGGATGTATTCAAATTCATGCGAGACATTGTCCGAAGATCCATCCAAAGATAGACCTATTTCTGACATGTTGATCGATTCATTTGGAAGGATGCACACGTATTTGAGAATATCACTGACTGAACGTTGCAATTTACGGTGCCACTACTGTATGCCAGCTGAGGGTGTAGAACTCACTCATAGTCCTCAACTTCTATCTCAGGATGAGATTGTTCGCTTGGCAAGTTTGTTTGTTAGCTCTGGAGTGAATAAAATTCGTTTGACTGGTGGGGAACCAACTATTAGGAAGGATATTGAAGAAATTTGCTTGAAACTATCAAACTTGAAGGGCGTTAAAACCCTGGCAATGACTACAAATGGAATTGTTCTAGGAAAAAAACTTCCAAAGCTGAAAGACTCTGGACTTAATTTGGTAAACATAAGCTTAGACACATTGGTTCCAGCAAAATTTGAGTTTATGACTAGGCGCAAAGGGCACGAAAGAGTAATGGAGTCAATTAATGCTGCAGTAGAGCTGGGATATAATCCTGTCAAAGTAAGTTCTCTCTAGAACGATTATATTATTGTATTCTCCCTCGTATGATACTCCTTCCTGCGTCAGCTTACTTTATTTGAATCTTCAGGATTTGCTTGATCAAATTTTTGGTTTAGTACCAGACTTTAGTATTTATTTATTCGATCTAAAATTAAAGATTTAGAGGGTGTGAAAAGAATCAAAACAACATATTTAAGATAGAGAAGCAGTACAAAAGAAATTAATAAATCATGGTTAAAGTAGGTTTTGTTTGACTTTCTAAACTGTAAAAAGTTGAAAAAATGTTACTAGCAATATCCTGTTTTGCGTCCCGATGATGCTCTTAGTGCTACTTTATGCATGAAAAATCTATAGCTTTTGCTTGAGATTCTTAGGATTGTACCTATGGAAATGGAAGATCCTTGAGAGGACTTGATTTAAAAAACAAGCTTCCCAATGATAGAAGTTTTCAACTCTGCCTGATATTCTGCTTTGTGTTACATTATTTATGTTCTCTTTTGGTGTTTGCTCTAAATCAGGTAAATTGTGTTGTAATGCGTGGATTCAATGATGATGAAATTTGTGATTTCGTTGAGTTGACACGTGAAAGGCCAATCAATGTCCGTTTTATTGAGTTTATGCCGTTTGATGGGAATGTCTGGAATGTCAAGAAGCTAGTACCTTATGCTGAAATGTTGGACAAAGTGGTACAGTTGACTTTGTCAGATGTTTCTCCTTTAGGTCTGTTTTGTACAATTACCTAAGTCACTCAATAACAATGAGCAGGTTGAAAAATTTACAGGGCTTCAGAGAATTCAAGATCATCCCACAGAGACAGCTAAGAATTTCAGGATAGATGGACATCAAGGCTCTGTTTCATTTATTACATCAATGACTGAGCATTTTTGTGCTGGTTGTAACAGACTGCGACTTTTAGCTGATGGAAACTTTAAAGTTTGCCTTTTCGGTTCCTCAGAGGTGAATATCTTTTTGACTAAAATTTGTGAAAACCTGCATAGGCTGTTGAGTAATGTTGCACATATCTTCTTTTTCTCAATACGAGCACGTAACACCTTGTAATTTTTTCCTTCGGTCTCAAGCTCCTGCTACTTCAGATAACACTTGTAGCTCCCTTTCCTTTTGAACACAAAATGTTAACTGTTGGCTTTTAGATCCGCCACTATTGGAGAAGTTTACTATATTATACTGAGAAATTAGAAGGAGAAGAAAACTTGAGAATCAGTTGTTTGATTATTCCCTCAAGCAAATGGGATTAAACAAGGGAATGTAAATAAGGAAAGAAATTAATAAGGATATTACACAACCTGATTTGGGAAATATTCCCATATCTATCTAATTATACCATATATCTTCTCATATTTTCCCATATCTATCTAATTATACCATATATATATTCTTATTTCTACAATACCTAATTATACCATATTTAACACTCCACCTCAAGCTGGAGCGTATAAATCATATGCTCCTAGCTTGCCACAAATATTGTCAATTCTGGATCCTCGGTTCATCTTTTGAGTTGACAAAACTCGTGGCAATGTATCCAGACTCAATCTTATCTCAAATGAAGTGACAATCTATTTCAATATATTTCGTTCTTTCATGAAACACAACATTAGAAGCGATATGCAGTGCAACTTGGTTATCACAAATCAATTTCATCGGTTCAACTCCTCCCATCTTCAATTTTTGGAGAAGTTGCCTCAACCATATAAGCTCACACGTAGCCAATGCCATAGCTCGGTACTTTGCCTCTGCGTTTGATCTAGTGACGACATATTGCTTTTTACTTTTTCAAGATATTAGATTGCCTCCAATTAGGACACAATAACCTGAAGTGGACCACCTATCAAAAGGAGATCCTGCCGAATCTGCATCATAATATCCAATAATGTGAGAGTGTCTCTTGTCTTCATATAATAAATCTTGTCCTGGATAGCTTTTGATATATCGTAGAATGCGAATTATTGCATTCCAGTGACTATCACAAGGTGATTGCCGAAACTGGCTAACTACACTAACAAATGGGATGTCTGGTCGTGTGGTCGTAAGGTAGTTGAGTTTGTCAACTAGTCTCTGATATCTGCTACGATCTTTTAGAGGCTCTCTCTGTCCTGGAATAAGCTTAGTATTTGGATCCATGGGAGTGTCCACATGTTTGCAGTCTAACATACCAACGTCTTCCAAAATGTCTAAGGCATATTTCCTTTGTAATAGCAATACCATGCCTAAAAAGTATTTCAACTTGCCCAAATCCTTGGTCTGAAAGTGACTTGAAAGGTGTTGTTTGAGTTGAGCAATACCTTCATGATCATCACTTGTGATAACAATATCAACATAAACAATTAAAAAGATACGTTTGCCATGAGATGAATGTCTATAGAATACAGAGTGATCAACTTCTGTTCGGATCATTCCAAACTATTGGACAACAACTCAAAACGACCAAACCATGCTCTAGAAGACTGCTTGAGACCATAAAGAGATCGATGAAGTCTACAGACTAGTCCAGACTCCTCCTGAGCAACAAACCCTGGTGGTTGCTTCATATAAATTTCTTCAGCAAGTTATTCATGAAGAAATGTGTTTTTGATGTCCAGCTGAAAAATGGCCAATGATTCATTGTTGCCTAGAGATGAGAAGACACACAGAAGCCATTTTGGCTACCGGTGAGAAGGTATTTCCATAGTCAATGCCATAAATCTGAGTGTATCCTTAGCAACCAGTCTCTCTTTGAGACGAACAATAGCTCCATCCGAACTTACCTTAACTGTGAATACCCAACGACAACCAACAATTGTTTTGCCTTCAGCTAAAGGAACAAACTCCCAAGTACCATTATCATGCAAAACAGTCATCTCAATCATAGTCTGACGCCAACCGGAATGAGCCAGTGCTTCTGCCACATTCTTGGGTACGTTGACAGTGGATAAACTAGTAATGAAGACATGATATGAAGGTGACATACGATGATTACTTAAATAAGTATAAATAGGAGTTTGATTGGCAGTAATTTTAGTACCTTTGCGAAGAGCAATGAAAAGATCATGAGCGCTCGATCGAAACAAGAAACATTGTTGGAGCAGGTAATAAGTCACTAGGAGTGCTTTGTGTACTTGTATCAGTGTTAGAAATACTAACTGGATTAGCAGACTCAGAAGGAGGTTAAGGTCATCGAGAATAGACCTTAAGAGACGGAGGTGGAGCTGGGGTTGGAACAGTTGGAATTGGAAGGACTATTGATATGGCCTTCTCATTTTCCGTATTAGGTGAAAAATACGGAGACGTCTCGGAAAAGGTAACATCTGCGGAGATCAAGTACTTATTGGTAGAGGGATCAAAGCATTTGTAACTTTTTATAGACGAGAAAACCTGAGAAAGATATATTTAAAAGCCTTGTGTTGAAGTTTGTCTTTTCCATGGGTAAGGTTATGAACAAAACATGTGCAACCAAATACACGTGGAGGAATGGGGGAACAAATTATGGTTCGGATGGAGGACTGAGTGTGGACTCTTGTACTACAAAACATATGAAGGCATACGATTGATTAAATAACAGGCAGTAATAACAACGTCACCCTAAAAACGTAAAGGGACATGATTGTGAATGAGCAATGTCCGAGATGTTTCAATTAGATGTCTGTTCTTTCGCTCAACAACTCCATTTTGTTGAGGAGTATGTGCACAAGAAGACACATGCAATATGCATTGGGATGACATAAAAGAAGAGAGAAGTAGCGAAATATTCTCGAGCATTATCACTTATTAACTTCTTAATGGAAATACCAAATTGATTGCGAATTTCAGCATAAAATTTCTGAAAGATAGAGAGTAGTTCAGATGTATTTTTCATTAAAAATAACCACGTGCACCGAGAATAGTCATCAATAAAAGTCACGAAATAATGAAAGCCTAAGGAAGAACTGACACGACTTGGACCCATATGTCAGAACGAACAATTTTAAACATAGAGGTGGCCCTATTATTGACGCACTTTGGGAAAGAGACACGACGCACGGGTGTGCTTCCCAAGCTGACACGACTCACATTCAAACAAAGATAAACTAGATAAATTGGGAACCCTCTTTTGCAGTTTCAAGAGACTCAAATGACCCAGTTGACTATGGAGCAATTTAAAAGAAGTAGCGGAAGTGAAAGTAACATGTGGTATTGGGATGGATAGCAGGTACAATCCCTGAGACTCATGTCCTTTTCCAATCATCTGTCTCGTACTCTGGTCTTGCACAAGAACAAAATCATCAAGGAAGGTTACATCACAATTTAGGTTTTTTGTTAATTTGCTGATGGAAATAAGATTGGACATTCAGGTGCAAAAAGGATTGATTTTAATGGTATGGAAGGCAGAGGGTGAGCTATATCTATCTCTTTTACAATAGTTTTGATCCACTAGCCAAAGTAATAATAGAGAGGATAGAATGGAAAGTAAGAGTAGAGAGAGTATTTTTGTTACTAGATATATGATCTGAAGCACCAGAATCAAGAATCCATTGGTCCTGAGATGAAGACTGTGCGACATAAGCAAAGGAGTTACCAGGTTGCACTGTGCAAGCAGTTGATGAAGTTGATGATTGTTGCCTTGATGTTTGGTGTTGAAGGTAGTCATTATAATCTGCTCCAGTCAAAGTGAGAGATTGAGATGATCCATCCGTGACATCAGGTGTGGGCAGAATACCATCTTCCTGATGAGCCATATTTGTTGCATATCGAGGCGATCATTATTGCGTGAAGGCTTACCATGAAAGAGTCGACATTCCTCTCTTACATATCCTCCCTTATTACAATGAGTGCAATGTAAGAGAAGAAGCCGACATTCCTCTTTTACATGTCCTCCCTTGTTACAATGAGTGCAATGTTTATTGTTCCTCCATTTTCCTTTTCTGTATCCACCTTGAAAGTTGTTAGTTTGGGCGGCCATGATAGATGCATCATAGGAATTTACCTCTGGTGGTGCAGATGTGATGTGCAGTAATCTGGAAAATACTTCTTCCAAGGTAGGGACAGATGGGCTAGAAAAGATTTGATCACGAACTGAGGTGAGATCTGCTCGCAACCCAATCAAAGCCAAAACCATAAAGAACCTCTCTTTGTTTCTCCTGATCATCCAATTTGTTAGTAAAAGGCATAACAAAATCAAATTTGTCCTTCAAGGATTCTACCTGACCCAAGTAACTTGCTATGTCTTGTTGACTCTGCTGAAGATGAACAATATCTGACACAACTTTGTAAATGAGTTGTATGTCATTTGTGTACAAAATTTTGGCCTTGTTCCAAACTCTACAACATGTCTTACATGATTGAGATAGAGTAAGTAGTTTTGGATCAAGTGAATTCCATAAAAGACTACATAATTGTGCAGCTATTTTCACCCAAGTTGGTCTATAGATGATTCGATGTCGGTGCTATCTTTGGTCAAGTGATCTTCTTATCCTTGGCCTATAAACCACAATTCTACACAAGCTGCCCAAGAGTTATAATTCCCATTACCATCCAATTTTAGTGTAGTAATTGTAGAAAAGGTTGCCTTTGCAACAATCTGATTTTCAGTTTCTGTTTTATCACCTTTTTTTTTATGAGGAAAGAATAGAGAAATCAGAAGCAAAAAGAGAAATAAAGGGATTGAAAGATCTGAGAAAAAATAGAGAAGCACAAGTAGATAAATAGATATCACCGATCAGAGGAATCAAAGTACGGTGGAAACAGTACCAACAATTCGCCGAAAAGTACTCTCGCTGGAAAAATATTTGGAACTGTCTGAAAATTATCGGACCATATTTGTTAGCCTATATTTGCCCTTTTTTTGTTTATGTGATTCTGCTTAGGAGAATATACTTTCTTGATCAGAAAAGAATCTGTTTCTGAGCAGAAACAGGGAAAAATGATTATACAAAGGAGGGCTCTGATACCATGAGAAATTAGAAGGAGAAGAGAAGAGAACTTGAGAATCAGTTGCTTGATTATTCCCTCAAGCAAATGGGATTAAATAGTTGTTACAGGGAACTTAAATAAGGAAAGAAATTAATAAGGATATTACACAATCTGATTTGGGAAATATCCCATATCTATCTAATTATACCATATATCTTCCCATATCTATCTAATTATACCATATATATTCTTATATCTACACTACCTAATTATACCATATTGAACATATACGTTTCCTTGTCTTCACCTGCTAACCAACTAATTCCTTCTTCTCTTTCCTAATATCCTCTTCATCAGCCTGATTTCTTTCGTCTAACATTTGTTCTTACTGGTGAATTTGGCAAGAAGTAGCGAAAAAGTAGGGGAGAAAGGAGAAGAATTTTCAGTGTCCTCCAACCATTAGATGCAGGAGATGAAAGAGTAGCAGGGGAAGCGAAGGGAGACATTAGTAAAGCAAATAAGCAGAGTGGAGTAATGGAGCTTGGTATAGCACTTTTACTCTGCTGCTATAGAAAATGAAGAAGAAACATTTGGGGAAAGAGTCAATAAAGAGAAGAAATGAGAAACTAGGGGAGAGAATAGGGTATTTTTCACTTTTCTGTTACTAGTGGATGAGAAAACTAATGGTCTTTACTATTTAGGCCAAAACTGGAGGGGAATAAAGTGTCCAAAGGATCTAAAACCTAGAAGATCACAATCCTGTCACCAAAAAGATCCACCAGCACTCCCAAGTCCTATCTTCCACAACTAAAAAAAGAAAAGGTAGAAAAAGGGAAGGAAGGAGAGAGAGGTAGCACTGATGCAAGATGTCCCTTTTTTCCCTTTTGCTTATGCTATCCTTTTCTGGATTTCTTCCACAAGAATATCAACTGGAGTTACTTGTTCAATTCCAGTCACTAGGGATATCCTAGCAGAGAAAATGAGTTATAAACACGAGGATGAAGATCCATAGTTGACTATCTTCTATTCTTCTTCGTCTCATGGAATTTGTAGGGTTTTGTTTGCAACAAAGAGTGAAGGAATTATTTGGTTAGGTGAACCTTGACATTCATATGATGTAAATGAAGCTTTGTGAAATTCCTCTATAAACTTAGGTCCGTCAGTGCTTCATAGATTCCTTTGTTTTAGGCCTTTTATATTTCCATTGATATTAATTCAAGGGATTCAATTTCATAGAGATTAGACTGTAGCTTCATTAACTACCGAATTCATGGTCTCTACCTCCTTCTGCTTCTTTTCTTAGAATGCGCTAGCATTGCTCATTCGCTTTTGATACCAGCATTTTCTGCTTTAAGTTTCTTGTCCGGTGGGTCTGACCGTTTCTCTTGCTTTGCTTGTGCTTATGCTTATGCTTTGTCTTGAGCCGAGAGTCTCTCGGAAACAGCCGCTCTACCTACCAAGGTAGAGGTAAGGTCTGCGTACACTCTATCCTCCCCAGACCCCACGTTGTGGGATTTCACTAGGTATGTTGTTGTTATTACTATGACTTAGACATAATTTTATAGTAGATTTTTTTTATAAGGTAAATAATTTTATCAATGTTGGAGGAATCTGCGTATACAAGAATCATACCAAACAGTAGAGAAGCCTCTCCACAAAATTCACCCAGCCAACTATACAAACAAGGAACTCATGAGTGCGCCAAAAAGAAGCAAGAAACAAGAGGCTATTACTCACATGTACAATATCTCTCTCGACCCCTTTAAATGCTCTCCTATTCCTCCACTCCATACCACCCACATAAGAGCTAGTGGGAGTACATCCCATGCCCTGGGTCTTCTTTCACTCCCTTTGATATTCCACTATGCAATCCCTCCTTTACTGAACTCGGCATAACCCACTATACTCCAAACCAATTCAGAACCTCACACCAGAGACTCGTAGACAATGTAATAAGAGGTGACACATATAAAACCAACTGACATGTATGATCATTCTCTTCCTTAGATTATCGGCTGTCAATATCGCTCCCTTAGCTGCCAACCACACAAAGAAGCATACTTTTCTAGGTGCCCTAAGTATCCATATCGAAAGATGCGGACCACTTCAACTCTCACCAAAAGAAGCTTCTGGTAATATGATTTAACTAAGAACCGTCCATTTCCCCTGCGTCCTATCATGCGCGCCATGTGATAAATTCTGCTTGTAGAGTAATTCTACAAGCTCTGATACTCACCCATTTCCCAATCCTGTAGATTTATCTGAATGTGAGATTCCGGATCACTTCCCCTCATGTATTCAATAAATCTGTTGCACTGTCAACTCTTTCTAGCTCGAAATTCTGTATAAGTTGAGGAAGGCAATTCTCAACACCTTATCTTCACACCACTTGTGTCCGCAAAAACTAATTTTGCTTCCACCATCCACCTTGTTTATAATGTGTCCACTGAACTCTTCCCATCCCATCATAATACTCCTCCAAAGCCCACACCCAAATGGAATTGTGATATTTTGAGTCCTCCAACCCCTTTTGGTACCATACCTTTCTGCAACCACCTCCCTCCAACAAGCATGCTCATCCATCTGAAATTCCATAACCATTTACCAAGCAAAGCTTTGTTGAACACCCTATGGTCTTTCACTCTAAATTTTCCCCACTTCCTTGGGGATGTGATGGCTTCTCAAGTGATATTAGTTAGTTCCATCCGCAGCGTCCCAAAGGAAATTCCTCGGAAGTGTTTCCAGCTTTCTAGTCACGCTAACCGGTGCATGCATCAATGATGAAATATATGTGCTTCCTTGTGTTAAAATATCTATTTTTTTTTACTTTCTCCAGGTGAGCTTGAGGGATCCTCTTCGTCTTGGTGAGGGTGATGATAAACTCAGGGAGATCATTGGGGCAGCGGTATGTAGCTAGTCATCCTTTCCAACACAATTTGTTGCTTGCATCTTTGCCATTTGTATCTTTTCCCTTTGTTCCACTTACTTTGTAGCCTCATGCCTTCATCAGGCTAAGAGACAAACTTCCTTCCATATCGTTTAGCATTTAAGACTCATGCTACGTTTCCGATATTATCTGCATTCTTTTGATTCATTCGTCCTTTTTCAGGTCAAAAGGAAGAAAGCTTCTCATGCTGGGATGTTTGAAATCGCCAAAACTCCAAATAGACCGATGATACATATTGGTGGATGATGGATAAAGTATATTGGTTTCGATGCTCATAGTTGAATTCTACGATGATGTACGTATGCTTTTTGTTGGTCAAATTAAGCATCTTCCCTTAATTTTTGTGTAAGAATACTTTATTTGGAGTTTTGGTGTTCTCAGTTGTTTCTAGTCATTTTTAGGTTTCCACAGCATGTTAGAAAATGCAGTTGGCTGACTACAGTTGTAGTAAATCATAAAAAAGTGAAGTTTGCCTGCACAGAGTCTTGGGAGTCTTAGACGTTTTGTAGTTATTTGATTCTGATATAGATCGGTACATCTCAAACAGCTCTTAGGATTTTGCTTTCGTTGCGGTTGTAGATGAACTATTGCTTGTAAATCTGAGAAGCACTCTTCTTTCATGAGTCAAGTGGTCTCACTCAATTGGGTATTAAGAGCTTGGCATTTAACCAAGAAAAATACAATTCCGTATTTCCAATATCACGTTTTTGATGCTCCTTAATGATTTGACCAAATTGTATGAACTGGTAAATTATTGGAAATATTAGGAATATCTTTTCCTTTCCTTTTTTTGAGAAATGTAACAATCTTGTATATATAGCAAAAGGCAGCACTTGCGTAATGCTGGAAAGGGTAATTACAAGCTCATATAAAGCTGCAAGATTACAATTTGCCTATTAGATCTGTCAAATCCCCTGTATCCCCCAAAAGATTGTGTTTGCACCAAAAGTAGAAAAGACTAAGACACTTCATCCTAATTTTGTGAATGGAATTGCTTGTATCATAAAAATTCTTTAGTTACTCTCTTTCCAATTTGCCTATTAGATCTATCTTTTCCTTTCTTGGCCGGAATAGTGAATTGTGAAATGTTTAATATAGAGCTTTCTAAGCTTGTCACCCGAGGTTTTTGTTTGTATTTATGCTTATCCAAGTCAGATAATAGTTGACTCTCTAGGTAATACATCAATGAATGGGTTTGGTGGACTTATTCTTTGCTTATGTATAAATGTATTTCTTTTTGATTGACATTTTTATGGTGCTGTGTACATTATGGGTTACTTAAGTAGAAGGGCTTGCCCAACTGGGCTCAAAGTGTAGCGCCTCACGGGCTTTGGTCTAGTGGTACGAGCACACGAAAGCTTGGTATCAAAGTGGAGAAAGATTGAGGGGCCAACGCATTATTCACGAGTTCTGAACCATGCACTACCGGCGTTGGGGATTTTACTATTTAAAAAAACTTGACTTGAAGTGTATTATATATTGCATTTTATTCTGGGTTGCCGCGGTTAACAGCACTACTTGGGACATGAAGTCTGGGTGCTCTCCTACATATAAAGTCTGTCAGAGTTATTTTATCATGCACTTATTCTTTTACTCTTTCTTTTACTAGTATGCGTTATCCATTTTAGATTTGCTCTTTTTCTTGTATCAAACATCTTTCAACTTCCAAGAATGATGCAGTTTTTTCACTTTACTTTTCAGGTACGCGGGTTCAGATACACCAGGAGAAAGAGAAAGATAGGAGAAGGAAAAAAAGAAAGAGGAAGGCGAGCAAACTGGTGCAAATGCTCGAGTTAAGCAAGTAGAATATCAATTGGATTTCTGAATCTGTATATGATCATGGTTCAAACACCACAAAAAGTAGTAAGGCCTATGCAGAAAGAACCCGTGTATCCGTAAATTATAGTGTTTATTTTGTATGCCATCTTGAAATAAGAAATATATACATGTGCCGTAACATGTACCACATCTGAACAGGCTATTGTGATGTAATCCTTTTGATCTTAATCGTGTATATCACTGATTTCTTTGCTACAATTTTGTGCTATTATTTTATTACTTAAGAAAAACGAAAACATGATATATGTATATTGCAGTTGTCAATAACGAAAACACTAGACGTTTGTACTGTATAGCAGTTCTGTCATGAGAATCTTTTTCCTGGATGAATGTACTGGTCATGTTTGATTCAAACATCGTTTGTTCTCTAGGGACAAGGATTTTGTTTTTTTCATATTGTAAATTTTCCTGTATGATTAATTTTTCATCTCTGATGACTTCCATGTGACATGGGGTTCTCCATTGATGTATATCACAGGTTTTGGAGGTACAGGTGATATTATGGTAGGCGTAATTGGCTTCAATAGATTGGCATATATGTGTATTCACTGCTACAGGTGCATTATTGTTTGGATTTGTGTTTATAGTCAAAGGATTATCATTATTTTTGCTGGATGCTGGGCTTGGGGTATTTGTTGCATTACTGCTATGGTTAATTGCTGGTGGTACAGCCTCCGGTGGAGGCTGACTCACCGGCCGGATTGGCCATGTGATGGAATTGGCGGCTGGTGTTTTTTAATTTCTGAGGTCTAGATAGAAAACTCTTCTATACGACCAGGTTTGCAATTTTTTTGTCTGACAACGCCAGAGCCCATTGCAACACATATTGTATAATTGGAGGTTGACTGGAATGAAACATAGTCATAACTAATATGAAGATTAAATAACGGTACGGATACTCCATGCTAGCTAGCTACAATTCTAAAATTCCGTTCAAGAGGTTTTTGGAGATCGTAACGGTAGCTCTAATCAACTACGTAAAGCTCGTGGTTATCATCGACAAAAATAGGACTCTTGTTGATGGTGAGGAGCCAGATGAACTTCAAGAGGCTTTTACTTGCATATCTCAAAATTGACAATATCAAAAGAATCCCAGAGAATTAGAAGACCCTCGTTGAGGCTATCTCGCCCTTTTGTCTTCTTCTTAGAGCCCGGTCCACCACTTTCCCAACTCCATTGATCGGCCAAGTTGACTAGTTATTACCATGCTTATTGCTTAATTAGTAACATCAATTTTATTAACACGGACTGTATGTTTGACGCAACTCTTCAAACAAGAAGGGATAATATATTCTCTAATTTGATGTAAACATCCAATAGTAGTTGCGTTTTTTCTTATCTTGTGTGTCCAATAGGTTTGTCATGTCACATGAAGGGATACAATATGAGGATTTTAGATTATCACATGCCGTGACAAGGAAAATGATATCGAATTAATAAACAACATGTTGAAAGCTGACTATTGTTTGTGCCAAGATGCTACCGATCGAAAGTCAGATGAATCCAAATCTCTGTCACACTTGTTTGTATATTTGCAACTAGTGCTTACAAACTCATCTTTCACACTTACAAGTCAGAATCTAAGTAAAAATTGTTTTCACACTTTCTGATCATATTTGGCTATTTGCATTAAGAAAATGTAAACCAAAGTATATCTTATTCGTCCACATATACCTGATCTCTGGGATTTAAATTTTTAAGATAGTACTCATGCTCTTTTTGTTGTCACCTTTACCTAATCTATTTTTACTCGTACTTGGAAACAAGAAAAAACTTATGTTCATACTTGCGACGCGATGCTTTATTGTTTGAATTTTCCATAGAAAAATAGCTAATTTAGTTTGTGGTTCTTTTTCTGTTTTTATTTGTCTTCTTGAAATTGACTAAGCAACCATAACTGATTTCCCCCTAAAATATAAAGATAAAAGTTAAGAAGTGCTAAAGGTCCTCTATCAGTGAATACCAATACAATGGCAACAACAAGCCCTTCAACAAGTGCAACAAACAAAAAGTACTAAGAGTCGAGAAAGAGTAATGAAAAAAATTGAAGTATCATCACAAATATAATTGGAAGCAAATGTATGTAGAAAATGTTGGAAATTTGTCTTTGGTGGGGTTGCGTCCGCCCATCTTTAATGACTTAAATATCGTGATTCCGAATATTGAAAACTTTTGTTCTTCACATGTACATGATCTACTAAGTGAGTAGATGACCGTAGGACCAAGGATCGTCAAATTTCTTTGAGAAATGAAAGAGATATTGGTCCGCAAAGTAAGGTGTTTGAGGCATGCAAATATGGTGTGGGACAAATCTACCACATCGGTGGGAAAAGGAAGAATTGTTCATATTATAAGCCTCAAAACTGAATAAAGGTTTGGGACCCTAAGGGGTAACCCATGTGTTTAAAGGAGGGAGGACCTAGGTGTGCTTGGGTTTAAGGCTAGGCCCACACGCGCACCACCACCCGCCCGATCCGGATCGCGAGGCTGTTGGGCTGTTCTCCTCTTCCTAAACAATATATATCAAGACCTTATTTGAGGAGAGAGTTCTGAAAGTTCTTCTTTTTCATTCTTTAGTAATCGTTACGTGTTTGTTTTCTTCGCTAGGATCACTTGTGTTTGCTTTGCACAAGTGATAGTTTGCTGTTTTATCTTGGAAGACAATTGCCTGCTAAACATAAAAGCATATATACGGGGCAATCGTGTCTTAAGGATAGAGTGCTAACACTCGACTCAGCACAATTAACAATCAGAGATTTAGTGTCTCTTGGTTTCAGGTTATCAAGATTCACAAGGAGCGCTCGGCAGTTGGAACAAAGACAGATTTAAAAAGTGTTCAAGAACCAAAATGTTGTTTTATCTTGGAAGACAATTGCCTGCTAAACGTAAAAACATATATACGGGGCAATCGTGTCTTAATGACAGAGTGCTAACATTCGACTCAGCACAATTAACAAGTAGAGATTTAATGTCTCTTGGTTTCAGGTTATCAAGATTCTCAAGGAGCGCTCGACAGTTGGAACAAAGACAGATTTAAAAAGCGTTCAAGAACCAAAATCAAGACCACAAAAGATATTGTTGACACAATTCTTGTTGGCATCAAGTTTATTACTATTGTAATTCATAGTTGTTTATCCTTTTGAAACACTTGTAATAGTAGTTTACTATTCCCCGTACATCTATTGTTATACTCACATAAAACATTAAAGTAGTATGGAAGATAAAGATCTGAGTTTTACCTTTTGGAAGCAAGAATTGAATAGGATTAATTCTGTCCTTTGAAAAACTAATTGACAATACACTACATAGTTAATCGAAGTTCATGTGTTAAGTACATCGGATTTATTTTGTTTATTTATTTTTAGTTTACCAACCTTTTCTTCTTCTCCTTTTCCTCCGTGAAATATAGTACATGACTTGATGGCAACCGACTTTGTAATTAACAGTGATGTTTACTTAATTGATTAGTTAATCTCAAGTCAACTTATATTAAATCTTCTAAATTTTCATCTCTATCCCTTTTGTACTATATCTTTAATATATCACGAAACACAAACTTGTATATACTAAAGCAACCGCCAAGAAGGTGATGGATTTCCATCCTCAAGAGTCAACTTTAAGATGGCACGAGGGTGGATTTTTACCATCTTCTCAAATTATTGTAATTTCTTATATTTTCTTTCCATTTAATGTTATCTCTTGGCTTATGTTGCAATGTCATTCTCATATGCAGTCCTCTTTAATTTGTCGTGATTGAGGCAATTAACTTACATTTACTTGCTTGACTTAACATGGATTATGAGGAAAAAAAGGAAATAAACTTGACTAGGATTATAAATTATTGCTATTGATTAATCTTAAACGCTTAAAAGAAATGTTATCTTTACCATCGGAACCCCTAGAGGTTAGAGCTTACAATAGAATAAGAAGAACAAGAATCAACTATATATATATATATATATATATAAAAGAATCAACTCTTATCAAAACTGTAATGAAACATTATGTTCATGACCATCTAGGGACAAAGCACACCAGGAAAGTCCCTAGTAATATGTAATAATACATACATATGTACATGTGTGTGTGTGTTTTGAAGGATTTTTGTAAAAGATAAGGAAAATAAAAATCTCTAATACCAATAACAAATTTGCATATTAGAGTATAGCAAATTGTAGTATAGAGCTATAAGCTGGAATTAGGTTTAGTAATTAAGGTCTTAAGCTTTTAGCCAAGTTGCTCTTACTTAACTAATTGACTTTTTAGGTTTAAGCAGGGTGTCTGGTTAGGAAACACTTGACTTTATGTTATAAAATTCTTTGAAAGTTGTAGTTTTAACAATTAAATCCAAAAGTCGCTGCTTACACATTATATATTATCCGCAATTATGTTGTGGTAACCCTTGATCTCCATTTAAAGTACTCTTAACGAAGACTCACACAACTAAGAACTATAAGTATCATGTTTGCATCAATCTAAAGTTTTTTTGGAAAAAGAAATATTATTCCTTTTTCCCTTCAAATTTCTTTTAAGGGAATAATTCGATCCAAATTACAGATTATACCCTATGTCATTACTTTTAGGCATGACGGCATTTAGTTCTTCCCCTTATATTTATGAACGAGTACTAGACATTATTTTGGAGTTATAACTTCACCAGATTTGCATTTTTCATGTCATAAATGTTGAAAATTTATTAACGTGAATTAAATTTAATCTTATTATTTATGACTCGAACAATTGGGGCCCCGCACGTCGGAAACATCGTTTCCACATACGTGCACACCTTGTACCAAGGATCGTAAATTTCCTTAGTGAAAGAGATATTGGTATGTAAACAAAACATTTGAGACATGAAATGATAGACGGTTGTTGGCCAAACGACGAGTGTTTCATGGTGGTATATGAAGGAAGAAGTGTAAAATATGAAACGAGTCGAAAATCGCGCAATGAAAGCGAAGGGCATTCTGGCGACCCAGTCGAGTCGCGTCGCGGGCGTCGTGGCGCCTCCGAGCGCCGCGACGCTTAAGTGTTGTTTGGCTCTGGGCGAGGCGAACCGCGGCGCCTCCAGAGCCGCGCCTTGGTGGCGTAATGGTCGATCAAGACGAAAAATTTCGACTTTTGAAATTTGGTTTTGGAGCATTGATCCTCCATTACTGACACTTGAATTCAGCCATTGGTTGAATTATCACCTCTCAATAAGTGACATTACATGATCATTGATTGTCATTAGTTTGCTAGATGAGATGTCATCTTACACACACTATAAATTGAGGCCTTAGGCTCAATTGAAGAACACACTTGCAATTAGAAATTTTGAGTATTTCTTCCTTTCTAGCTTTCTTTCACACACTCAAAAGGTTCTTCTTTTTAGTAAACATTTGAGTTTCCTTTGCTCAATTGTTTGTTGATATTTTATCTTGGGAGACAAGTTGCCAATTACCGTTAAAGGATTTATACGGGACAATATTGTCTTAAGGACAGGGTGCTAACACCCGACTCATCAAATTCTCTGTAGTGGTTCACTTTTGTTCTTGTTCCAGATTGTAATCTTTGCTTTCGTTACTTACATTCCCGTTCATCCCATTGTTGTAATCGTTGTACTCACAATCAACACTATTTATTTGCATTATAGGTTAGGTCATTATTAATTATTAACTCCTGAAGTATTTCATGGATGAGAATATTCCAAAGTAGACTTTCACGCATTCACATTTACTTGACTCTAGTTTTAAATACTATCACAAAACCGCCTATATTCGATGGACATCCCATCAAAATTTGACTTGACGGTAAGAAATTTTCAACAAAAGAATTTATCGAAAAGGATACCGACTAGCCAATAGATTCAGTCAGAAATTAGCGGTTTTAGTTGTAACTGAATACTTAATAACTTGACTCTAGTTTTAAATAGGTTAGTAAGGGATCTTAATTTTTTAGTCAGGTGGCTAAACAAATTTTCACCCATGTAGTCGTAATTTGTTTGAAGTAGTCGCGAGTGTATATGTTTACCCCAAAAAGGTACAGTTGAATTTATAAGTGGTTTTAAGGATACGTGGATTAATTTGTAATATAAGATGACAAATAATTAACAATAAGTAAGTAAAAGTAAACAATAAGTAAGAAAGTTAGCTTGAGATTCTGTGAACTTGATTGAATATTCTCAATAAAAATTGGTATGATCCTTTGCTAAATTGCTTTAGTTACGAGCCAAAATTGAGAGCTAGTGAGCTATAATTCTTATAAAACTGATCGTACAAGTGAAAAAATGATAATGTGATGCCCTTTCAATATGAAGGTTGAACTCCTTTTATAGCTATGAATCAAGATGTTAATGACCGAGATTCCCTCTAAAATTAAATGTAATAAATGCCAATTAAGACCTCTTAACGAGTAAGGAGTAACGGCAGGCGCCATACCCAGAAAGGATATGCGCTAAGCACCTCCGGTGTTCCACCCGATATAAAGTGATTCGATAGTGTCCGGACTCTTCTTGACTTCTGTCTCATCTCGGTACCATTTGCATCCCCGATTCGAAACTCAAGCATCTCACCTCAAACGTTGCCATGTGTCAAGCTAGTTTTCACCATATACAGATAGTCCCCACACTTTCCAGACCAAAGTTTACTGAAGTGACGGAAAGTGAAAATGATTTTTGCATTGCTTTCTCTTGTAAGTTTCTTTTCAAATCACCTCGAAACAGACGGAAAACGAATGTTTCCTCTTCTCCAAATTCTGACTCACGTCCCATCCCCCAGCTAATCCGAACATGTGTCATCCTCTGATTGCACCATATGTTCGGTTCATATATCGAAGCATCACACAATGATCACTAAGGCACTATAAAACCCTTTACTTCTCATTCACTCCAACCGTCTATGAAATTACTTTTAAATCAACCAACCTTCAAACCCTCAAACCTTCAAATCTTTAAATCTTCATACCTTCAACTCTTCAAATCTTCATACCTTCATATCTTCATCACAATGGTTAAAACCAATACCCGTTCTTATTCAAGACAGTCCTCACTGTCACCTTCATCTCCACTGGCCACTACCGAGGCCACCACAGCCAGTGATTCCCCTGAAACTCAAGCTGCTCCTGAGCCTAGAGCTTTCAATATAATCCCTTCTTTTTTTTGTTTTGACAATGAATTTTCCATCCGTGTCGTCACCTCAAAATCTGACCGAATAGGCTAAGGACTATCTGACCTCTATAAATCCTTCCATTCTCGACCCAGTTCAAAAATATTACAATTGGATTGGCCTCTTCGCGATTGTTATACCTGGTGCTGCCGACCATGTCACCACCTATATGTCCGGGTACTCCAACGTTTACACCTATCCCTTCACTTTCAATCTCGACCATCTGATCGATAAAGTGATCCTTGAAATGTGCCGGACATACAATTTGTGTCTTACACAAATTGGTCCATCCGTATGGAGGGTCATTACCTGTCTCCAGTTTCTAGCCAAGGAGGTCGATGAAGTTTTCACCTTGGATCACTTAATCCAATTATATGTTCTGAGGTTCTTCCGTGGCCTGATCTAGATCTCAAAAGATGAAATTCTCCATTCTTTTCAGCATCGATAAAGATCGAGATCGAGGCTGGATGGAATATTTTGTATCAGTTCCCACCGCTGAGATTATTTCGTTGAGGTTCATGCCCTTCCCGGAGAAATGGAATTCAAACATTTAGTATCAAAACCATTCTTCTTTATTTTGCATACCTTCAATTGATGGTTTAGCCTAAATTTTACTTCGTCACCTTCTCAACTGTCAGCTGTACTCCAGCTTTTATCGAGAACCTTCACACTTGGGTTGAAAATATTATAAGCATTTGTCCGCACAAAGACCAAGCGTTGAAAGTACTCTCTAAAAACCAATGGAAAGCTCAAAACCATGGTTAGTATCCTCTGAACTCCCCATTTTTACTACCATTTTCCTACATATTTTCACCATTCTTTTCAATGTTCAGGTTTACCAAAAGGCGCCTCAGTCCTAAGGACAGTCGTGGCCGCTCTAGTTCTTACCAACCCGGTACTTGATCCAACAGCATCCGCTTGCCATATTTCCAAAGTATCAAAGAAAAAGACATCTTTTAAGCCTCCGAAGTCCCCCCCATCATCTTCAAATAGGAAAGAACTCCAAAAGTAGATAGCTCTTCTGGAGCAAAGAATACAACAACTTCGGAAGAAATTGGTTCTTCCAAAGTCAAAGAAATCACTGTTGCCGAAGCTACCGTGCCAACTTCTACTACCATACCGCCACCTATCGAACTAATGCCCGTCATAATTGAAGATGACGATGAAGCAGTAGATTAGGAGCCATTAGCAAAAAATCAAAGAACTCCAACTCCTTCACCCGAATAATCATCAAATTCGGCACCTACCTACGGACAAGAGGACTTCAAACGCCTTTTTGGCGATGCTGAAACATCTACGAACCCAGCATCACCAATGAATATTTTTTCATACCTGCCCATTCTCTAGAGGCTCAAAAGATCATCTCGCCCTCCATAAAACCATGCCACCTCTCCATCCAAGCTCGTGGATGTATTTTCGACCCCGAGCGTAGATCCGAATAGGATAAGGATTTAAACCTCTTATTTCCCAAATATACCAATTTCTTGTCTGGGACTGTCGGAGTCACGAGCTACCTAAGGCCTCTGGTGTCCGAGTCTGATAAGGACAAGATGATGAACACTTCATAGAAGTGCCTTATAAATGAGGGAATACATGCATCCAACCGGGTACGATTTTTGAGTTGCCTTAATAAATTCATATCTTTCCCTTATGATGTGCTTTAACATGAACACGAAATAACTTCCTTCTGCAGGCATCCATTTTGGTCGGGGAAGGTTTCCTTCACTGCCTTGAGGTAAACGAGGATCTGAAGGGTCAGTTAGATGCTCGGGACAAATAAATCTAACATCTCACATAAATCCTCCGATAAAAGAATGCACAAATAACCGGTGACTTGCCTATTGTTAGGGCACAATTGGACCGGATAAAAGGCAATTATCTCTGTGCCATAAATAATCTCGAACCCATCAATATGGAAAATAAGTCCTTGAACAAGGAAAATGATGATCTTTACATCGACCTCTAAATCCTTACTCAGGAACTTGAAGAACAAGAAGAAGTCCGACATTACTGAGTGCAGAAAGAATACTTCCTTAATTTCGAGATCTAACGCCTTACCATTGAGTTTACTGTAACTGAGGTGGAATGAGCTACAGAGCAAGAAGCTGACAAGGAAAGGTTAGAACGAGACTTGAAGGCGGCTCAAGATCAAATTTGCCAGCAAGCTCAAAGCACTGAACATCTGAGATCCAAATTCGAGGCTGCTTCCCAGAGGAAAGCTGATATTTCGGCCCAGCTAAACCAAGCCTTGGCTGAACGAGTTCAAACTCTTGCTGATGTAGAGGCTGAAGTAGCTCGGACAATGCTTAAAACTGAGCACATAACCTGAAATGTCCAAGGGTTCACCTTGGAACAAGCTCGTGAAGGGATCCCCGACTTGGATGACAAGATTGCTGAGGCAAAATACCTCGAATTCAGATCCCTTCGAAAGCTAAATGGCGACAACTCCGATGAAGACCCCGAGGACTCCGATCCTGACTCTGGCTGAACTATAGACTTACATGCCTTTGAATTTTCCTCCTTTTTGTGTATTTTTGTTCTTGCCATTTCTCCGGCCTTAATTATGAATGAATATATATCATCCTTCCTTTTGACTCAATTGTAATTTTCCTATCTCTTTGCATATCGTTTTCATTATTTTCAATAACTTAGCAAAATATACTTAGCCTAACTCGGGCTAATTTGCCTCCGGCTTCGAAGTTTTAATTAAAACAAACCATTACTTAGTTCGCTCTAATCTAGGTAAAAGTTCTTCCAGTCTTAAAAAATGACTTAATCAATTTAGAATACAAACCTTCACTTTAGTTTGTTTCATACCGGACAAAAATCCTTCTGGTTTTGGGTCATTTAATGATTAAGTATAAGGACCTTACTTTTATTCTTATGAATAAGATGTCGCATATTCATTTCGGGCATGAATGTTGGAATTTTATTTATTCTCAACACTTTAGACAATTCGATTGTCTTTCAAGTAGGCTAGATTCATTTGAACCGATGCCTTAGAAGCATAATTCAGAACATTACTTTATTTTGTTCCGGATGCTCTTATTGACGACAGTCCCTAGTTTAGGACTTATTAACTTTAGCTCATAAGCTTAATGCCTTTACCAACTGTCCAGAGAAATACCGACAAGGAAGGAACATGAAGATAAACTTTCGAG